>CM035229.1:68904488-69446867 GCA_020226215.1 Sindora glabra
TATTGTGATTTCATGCCACTAAATGAAACAAAGACACCCAATAATCAAGAGAGAAAAATTTATCCTGAACTAAATAACCCGCGAACTGAAGTTTTAAGATAATGTCAAGCAAGTCTCAGACCCTGTTTGAGGTGGATCCGTTTGATTGCTCAGGTTTGGGGCTTTTTACTTTGTTTGCTAGAATGATAACAAGGCTCCCTAGGGAAGGGACACATGCAGGTTGTACGTAAACAGTAAGGGACTATGTGTTCGTGATAGTTTAAAAGGGAATTGTCTTGGTTTCTTTTTTGCTTGTACTCCATTTCATTTCTCATTTCATCAGTCAAACTAATAGAGATACAATTTGTGAATAGTTCCATTGCAGTGAGGAACTGTATTGGCACCAAGTTTCTATCCACAACTAATTTCATACAAGCCTTATTTGTCAGGAAAACCTAATTTTGAAGATTGTCATAATTGCATACAAACCTTGTTAACCCTAATTTCATTTAATAGGACCACATGTTTAGCCTAATTTTTAAGAATGTACAACTTCGGGAAGGACCCCAACCGAAGTTTCAACAAATTTTTCGTTGTAACCAATTACTTTGAAATATTTTCTCAGGACCACACACCACCATACTATCTCCCTCATAACTTTGCATCGAACTTTACTCACAACAAATCAATTTCTAGGAAATTAGTTATTTCAACGAGGCACGCTAAATGACCAAATACAATTTCAAACTAACAAGCCTCTTAAGAATGGGAAATTTAACCCTCCTTTGTTCTGATCCTTCAAATAAATTTGCCATTCAAATATGATTATGCCTCTATACCCCAAATTCCTTCCGGAACGTGTTCTTTTCATTCCCACAACCAACCACTATAGAGCAAGAATACCATGGCAAACGGCAAACAAGAATTAAACTTCTGGGATCACAACTTCAGCATACAACATTATATAATTACAAATAAAACCCCGCAATGAACAATGACATTTCAACCATATCAAAAAATTGGAACGAAACACAGTTAAACCCCCACAATCAACATTAACAATTGAGCCATGTCCTAAAACCTAAAAAAAACAAACAACCACCATTTCTGTACAACATTACTTAGATTTCTCCTGCAAACAACAAAGAAAACGTTTGGAGGAATCAGAACTTGCTGCGACTTCTAGATTTCCTAACAAAGTCAAAAAGTATGGACGACGGTGTCCCAAAGGAGCCTCTCACGAGTCCACAACAGTCTAGCAAGGTTCACACACCTTCGATCCCTAACACCTTTCATAGGCAACCCCCGCCTTAATCTTTTAAATGTTTAGTTCTGAACAAAACGGGACACCTTCTCGGTCGACAATGATAAGGACAAATTTGGTATTTCGCTGTTCCTTCAGTCTGATTGCAACGGGTTACACTTTTCGAAAAAGACAACGGCTAAAATGGACGGTTGATATTTGGGCTTGCCTCTTTAACAGCCCGGATGGCAATTCTGGTACTCAAATTTTAGTATGAATACCGGAGAATAGTTCTAAAATAAAATGCTACTCTAGAACTTACGTACAAAACAAGGTCTGCGATATTTCAAATGACTATTATCTATAACATGTTAATAATTTTAAAAAACTGTTAGTCATTTAAATTATGATTTGCATTAGTAATTTAATTACATTTGACCATAGGTAACCAGACTTTCTACATTGCGATAGTAATTGATGACTATTAGAAATGACTTGTGAAATTTTATTAAAACTCAAAAGGAATACAGAAGAAATAAATATTTAATCTTAATTTCATATTCTCCATCTCCATGGTTCATCATTATCTAAAATGTACAGTTAATTAACAACCAGAGTCTCGTTATAGAACAATCTGCATCACAACTGCTGAATACAGTCAGTCAATTACCTGAGTTATTTTTTTTTTTTTTTGCTAAAACTGATCAAGTTACGTGAGTTGCTAAGAAGATTTATGTAAACTACTGATCAAGTTAAGAGACTAGCAAAATATCACAAAGCATGGATACTACAGAATATTCTGTCTAATCTTAAAAATAAGGGTAAAATACTTGATATCACTTTGACTACGGTTCATGTGCAACCACACTCCCCCCCCCCCCAACCAAAAAATGAAAAAATAAAAAACCTTGAAAAGGGACTTAAACTCAAGGAACACAATCATATTACACATCCAATTCCTGCTGCCATGATCCAGAGTATAAATCCCTCGTGGAAGCAAATACTATAAAAAGTCACAAACTAAAAGAAGGGTAACCTAATACATATCCTGCCTCCACAAAGGATCATGGTTTTTTGTTCAGTCGCTGAAGAAAAACGAATTAATGAATATGTAATAGAATTCCATATTTGAGGAATACATGCTGATAATTACATAGTCACATACTGCTGTAAACCTTTTCGTTATTCCTAGTTTATAGCAGTGAGAGGAAGTCTGGAATCTCTTCCAGACTGAGCAGCTTCATATGCTCCAATATATTTAACATCTCCATTTGCATGCCTTGCAGATTTTGCTTCCCAGAATGACTTCAATAGTTCTTCAAATGATGGGGTTCTTAGTTCTTCTATAGATGCAACGCTGGGTAGATTGAACGGTCTCTTTCTCGGTGTTGAACAAGAAGGTTCATCCACCTGTGTGTTAAATTAAGTAGAAAAACATCAGGAATTGAAATTTATTTACTATTAGGATTTCACTAATGGAGAACCTGATTGATCATCAAACCAGGCCACACTTATCAATTCTTACCACGTATTCATTAAGAAGACATTTTCCTGCATTTTCAGTTATCTCTACAATTTTGTGGTAATGACCACCCTTCAATTCCCTTAAATCGCCACAGCACGGAATGATCATAGAGTTGAGGTTCCCGCAAGCATCATGGTCAAGTTGTAATGAGTCTGCAAGTATTGAAGACGTCAGTGATGGCATGAAACCAAAACAACATTGATATATGAAGCAAGATTAGATACTGACGGCCAATGGATGAATTGATATCTGTGTTTGCTGTCTCTGCATCTTCAAGTGTAGTGGATACTGCACTTGAAAATCGTGTGCGCAGGGCTTGATTAGCTTCCACTCCTCCCCTAAAAAAAATGGAGAAAATATAAGTGGACTTCAAAATAAGATTGACTGATCTTAATGAGGAATCTGAGCTTACCTAATAATAGTATCCACAGATGAAACATTTTTCTTTTCTAAACTAAGCAAGGACTCTTGAGCATCTTTCCATTGTTGCGCCCCCACCTTTGCCTTATACAAGCTGCAATTGTTTGTTCAGAATTAGTCCACCGATAGATGAGAATACAAGTGGATTCATGTTACAGATCATCTTAGCATATCCATACCAGTTCTGCAGAACTTCTTCCAAGTCCTTCTTTCCAGAATCCACAGAAGATGTATCTTCATGATAGTTGAATTCAGTTTTTTCCATATGAAGTTTCCATTCTGATTGGACAGAAGAAGTGGAATTCTGCATGGTTAATGTTTCTTGCCTCAGTTTATTGGTTCTACTGTCTGCACTCTCCCGTAGATCATTAACTGCCATTTGAACCTAAAGAGACGAATATCAAGAACACAAAATTCAAGTACTTGAAAATAAGGAAACAACCAAGAGGAACAAGTTCAGCATAGCAAGTTCAAAAGTAGCTACCAATTTTTTCTTTCTGGCATTTGAACTGGCCAGCATTTCAGCCACTTTCGCTAATATCTGCCTTTCTTCATTTGCAGTACACTCCTACAAACAGTAAGAACAGGAAGCAACAAGGTTAAAAATTGGAATGAAATCTCATAAAATTTAATTGATGCTTCATGCAATTCACAAACATAGCACAGCACTCACCTCAAACTTCTTTTCAAGTTCATTCAGTTTTTTATCATAGACAATTTGAGCATCTTCCACAATTTCTGTAAGATTGGATGCATGCATGTCTATCGTCTCAAAGAAGTTCACTGTTATTTTAGATACTGCACGTGTAGTCTCCACTGCTCTGGCATGTGCCTGAATGTGCAACAGCAGAATCAACAGGTTATAAAAATCCAACACATCTTACCTAGATGTTTAACCAACAAACCATGTATTGACACACCTCTCGTTGTTGATGTGCATAAGCAGTTAACTTGTCTTCTTGCTTGTGAAGACTGTCTTGGAGATCATTAAGCAATGAATCAGCTTCAATGGCAATTCCTTTGAAAAGCTGAAGCACATAAATGGAATTAAATACAGCAAGGAAAACTTATGGAGGACTGCTTTATTGGAGATTAAGAGACACTTACATCCTCCAAAGCAGATGAATGGTTGGCAACTTCAGAATTTAAGTCTTCAAAAGTTAACTGATTATTTCCTTTAAGCTCCTCAGCCAAATTATCCAAAGCTTTAATGCCGGAACCATACATGTTTTTCAACTTTTCTACCCTCACTTGAAGTTCTTCAGTAGCCTGCAGGAACATTTATTCCCAAAAAAGAAGAAGAAGAAAAAATCACTATGCAAATCTCATAGATTTAAATTTAAACAACTAACAAGAATTACCTTCTCAGAAAACTCACCTCTGCTTTAGTTGATACAAAAGATTGCATATCTTCTTCCATGTCCTTCAGTTGCTGCTCTTGTTGCATAACAGAAGCTGCAACTGTCTTGTGCAAAACTTCAAGCTGTTGAGCTAACTCAGACTGGAATTTCTGAATAAGTATCCTATTTCCATCCTCAATTTTCTCTTTTCTCTCTAAGGAAAAGGAAAATTTTGATCAAAAACATATTACTGATATTAAATTGAGGCACTCCCTCAGACAGGAGCTTGAGAGAGAGAGAGAGGATGATACAAACCAATTTTGGCAAACAGGCTTGATACATCTGAAGCAGCATTCTCAAGCTCCACTCGTAGCTCAGTTGCACGCTCCACAAGTGCTTTCTCTGGGAAACCAAATCATTTTGAACATGAACAATGGATTTTTGGGGATTGTGGGGATTTTAGATGAATGAAGTGGAAAATATTGGTTAGAAACATTCAATAAGATAGTAATTTCAAATATTACATTGGCATCACACAAGAGAGACTCCTGAACACCTAACCTAGAAAAATGTACATTGAAGGGATACAAGCTAATGGGGATAGTATCATTGATGTATGATACAGCATGAAAGGTAAAGTTGCAATTAACTGACCAGATTTCAGGAGATTGAATATGAGAAATTCCTTTTCCCTGATTGTTGCATTTGCTTGTTTGTGCCGCTCCTCGAGATCTAGCAACGACCGCTCAGTTTCCTCTAGACTTCTCTGAATTTACACCAATTCTAGAATTAAGTTTAATTCTTCAACATGGTCAAAAGTTTGGGACCAAAACCAAATGAAGCATTTAATTAAGACAACCTCCTCTCATCTTTTTACCTCAGTCTTATCGAGTTTATCACTTAACTCAGCAGTCAAAAGTTGCTGAGAATTGTAGAGTTCTTGAAGCTCCATCAGTTGCTGCTCCCAAATCAAGAAATGTCAGTTTCAGTATCCAAGCACAATAAGAAGTGGGAATAGAAGTAGATTAAAGAATGTACTTTATCTTTAGACTCTATTTCAAGTTCCATGCGCTCAATTTTCTCAGCCATTGCCTGTAGAACACAAAAAAATTAGCAATACATCAAAATAATTTAGATATCCAATTCGCATTTAGGAAGAGCTAAGCAAACCTTCTTCTCTGCTTCTTCATTAAGATAACGATCACGTGGTATATAGATTCCATTCTTCTCTCTTGCAGCGTAAACCTCTGTTTATATGAAACAACATATGAGCAACATTTCAGTATCAACTATCAAAGAAAAGGTAGTTTATCTCCCTTTCCCTTACTCCTTTCAGACCTCGAGAATGAGAAAGTGCAATAAGAAACAGAAATTATTGATCTAGTAACAGTCAACTACCTTGCTTTAGTCTGTCAATTTCAGAATACAAATCCTTAATGAGAGCAGATTTCATCATCTTCTGATTGATCTGAAAGAGTAAACAACTTCAGACTATTAGTTGTGATTCAGTGCAGGAAATTCAATGTAGCATCAGGTTGGCCATAATGGACTACGACAACCACCTCTGGCTTGTTCTTTATATTTTTCGCACGGTGAGCATAGTCCAAGGTACTGAGGGTTTCTTCCAGACAGTGAATGGAAGGCGATATGGTTGCAATAATGCATGTCTTGGTTTTGCCACCCAGAGAATCTCTCAACAGCCTTGTTAGTTTGCTATCCCTGATATACAAAAATATACCTTTGTTTATTTATTTGTTTTTGATGGGCCTCAAAATCAAATGATTTATTGCATGTTCATTAACACACTCAATTCTCCTAGGGAAATTAAGATAACTGCCAACTAATGGACATACCTATATGGAACATGACCTGAGTGCTCCACTAGAGCGTTAATCACTCGACCAAGTGTTAGCAAGCTTTTATTTATCTCCCCAGCTTCCCTTGCTCTACCCTGCAAAAGGCAAGGAATTATATTCCTCTCTGATGTGGCTGTTGATATAAGCAAGCGATTACTATTTTTTATTTTTTGTAACACCAACAAGATTAGATTCAACAAGTTGCCAGTCAAAATCTTCCAAATGCATACCTCTCTTGCACCAGAACGTGAGATATTCTCAGAGCCAGCAAGGTCAACAAGATTTAGCTTCCCACATTTAATCATTTCTTCCCCCTCTGGAGTACACTCCTTAATGTGAATTGTGATAGAAAATATAGAATGTGATCGACTGCTTTGCTTGTTAAGAAGAGTCTCAGCTGTACGCCTCTTTGCAGAGCCTTTTTCCAATATTTTGTAAATTTCATTTGCAGTGCAAACAATCTCTTCTTCTAAACCCCTCACAAAAACTCCCCCCTTTCCATCTTCCATGAGAGCTATAGGTTTCTTAGATTTGTCATCTACAAATTTTGAAGTTTCTTCAGGGGCCAAAAGATCCGTTATCTCCTCATTGTAAAGCTCTAAAAATGTGACCTTCATGCTGTACTCAGCATTCTGAGCTTCCAATATCTCAAATATCTGTTGGACAGCTCTTGGGATGACACCAGCATCACTTGGAAATTCTCCATTCTACAGAAAAATGATTTTAGTACAGAAAACTGAGAAACAAATATGCAGTAAAGAAGATATTGAAAAAACCTTCTTTCTTGCACCCCCTTCCATGGTGTATGTCTTTCCTGTCCCTGTCTGACCATATGCAAAGATTGTACAATTATAGCCCTCGAGCACTTCATACACAATGGGAGACACTGCCTGGTCATATAGTTCTTTCTGCTGGGACGTGGGCCCAAAGACCTGGATCAAATAAACCAAAGTTTTCATGGTTAATGGGGCAAACAAATTTAAATGAGAGAGAATGAGTAAAAACTCTACTATTATGATTAATGGAGGAAGAAGAAAGGAAGAATATTGAAAATTAAATTAAATTACTTCAATTCATGGAAGTTATATTTTTGTAAAACTCAAATGCAAAATACACCTCTTTTGAATTTACTAAGATATTCTTCAATTATTATGAGGTAGACAAAGATCATAATTTCCAATTAATTTTAATGGAACACATTCCAGTCAACAGAGTGCAGAGGAATGCCCAAAGAAGAAACTGACGGGGGAGGCAAAATGGCCAAACCTTGTCAAACAAGAAGGTTCTATCAATCTGCTTATTGGCTATTGTTTGTACCGCTGAAACTTCCCTTCTACCTTCATTGCATGAAATTACAACAGGTGTATGTAGCCTCATTTCGTCCTCACTCAATGGCCTGCAAATATTAAAAACCAAAATTTCAATTTCACAGGTCACAGAAAAGAAATCAATCGGGTCAGTAAATCCTTTATATATTTGGCTTACCTGCAACGAACAAGAACTTGTACATTGACACCCTTCTCTTTATCATATTTATGACTGCTCGAATTTGAATCTGCAGATCGCAGATCTCTACCTGACTTATCACTAGAGCGCGGAGTCTGCGCCGGTGAGAGTGATACCAATCCTCCTCTTCTCTGCTCCATTTTACTACAGTATACTTTCAATCTCAAAAGAGGCGGCGAGGAACAGCTCAAAGCTCAGTGAGTCAAATCCTGATCAGAAAAGAGCAGTTCAAAGGAAGCTCAATAAATCCTGATCAACAAAAAGCAAACATTCCTTTTTCATAATTAACTACGTTTCCGATCCACCATTACTCTGCGAGATTGTGAAAGAAGGACATCAAGCAAGGACTGAATGTGAAAACGTAGAAACAAGAAAATGGTGAATCTAGCTGTGCGGATCGAGAATGAAGAACTATAGCAATAAATCAGTGGTCGCCAAGAAGGCAAAAAACATGGAATTGAAATTGAAACCGAACTTACAGTAACGCCAATGGCCGGCGTTATTAGCTTGTAGTGATGCAATGGTTTATGTAGCTTTCAGTAGAACCTTGAGACGGAGAAATCGTCAAACGGAAACCGATTGTAAATTTTGGCGTTTATTTAAGTTAATGGTTCATATAAGAATACGAATACGATAAAGAGAGGCCGAGAGGCATAGATAGAAAGATCAAAGAGCGTGTGAGGCAGAAAGAGTGAGAAGGAGGGAGTGTCTTTTTTGGGTTTGGCGAAGCTGGAAGAAAAAGGTGAGACAACTTGGGAAAAAAATAGAAAAATTTGGACAAAAATGGAAATCGAGCTGTTGACGGCTAACGTTGTCTGTCGTTTGAAAATCGAACGGACGGCAATCGACGAACAGCGTAGAACGTGACGGCGCCAAAATGGTCCGTTTTGTTTTTCCTCCCGACCGTTATAAAAAGGACAAGCGTATGATAAAGATGGTCATTTAAAAAAATTTGAAACCGAACCTGAATATCCTAACAAACAGTTTCTTACTTAAACGTTGAATATTTTACTTGTTTATCAATAAATGTTTATTTTTATTTTCTTAGGTTTCTTAATCAAAAAAATGAACTTGTGATGGTTATTCGAAATTTTGGCGTGGGAGTGTAGTTTAAGAGAGAAACAAAGTCAAGGGAGAGGGGAAGACTGGCCACCACCCCCAACCAATATCATTGCAAAGGAATTTTCATCTTTTGTAATCCACAAAGATACGAGAGAGAGAGATGATTATGATATATCATTAATTAATTTAATGATATATTGTTTATAAAATTTATTTTTAAAAAAATTAAATTTTTTTATTTTTTAATAATATATTAATGATTAAATTTGTTAGTGCACTAATATATTACTTAATCAATAATGTATTATAAAATTTTTTGAGATATAAACAATGAAGCTCATTTATTTGCACCCATCATCTCAAATAAAAATGATATTTGCATATTTTGTTATTTACCACACAAGCTTGGACAAATTCAAACATTTAAATTTAGAACAAATTACTCTTAATTTTTAATTGAATTTATAATAGTCACATTTTTTTTAATAATATATGTTTATTTTTTTTTAAATAATAGAGCTAAGTGAGTAGTGTATATTTAAAATAAAATGCAAAAGCAATAAGTTTATATATAAAATAAATGTCATATATTTTTAAGGATAGAAGAAATAATAATAATATTGTAATTATACTAAATCTCATGAGATTTAAATGTAATTTACCTATATATTATGTTTGATTTTTCTACTTTGGCTACATGATAATGTTTGCACAATTTTTTGTGCTTAAATGCAATTTTGATTCTTTAAAATATAAGTTTTATGATTTTAATTTTTTATTTTAAAATAATTTATTTTGATTCTTAAATATGAAATTGATGCAGTTCTAGCCATTTTATTTTATTTTCATGAATTTTTAACCTCATAAAACTATTTACACCTAATTTTTTTTGTATTAATTTAAAATGACTTTCACTTAATTATAAAAAATTTTATCTAAATTTTAAATTTTGAAAATAAAATCAATGACTTATATGTGAAAATTTTAATTATTTTAAGAATTAATAGATTATAAAAATTAAAATATATATAATTTATCCAAAAAAATAATATAATAAATAATTCAATATCAAGCAGTAGTTGATAAAAATTAATAGAAATTGATAAAAATGAAACAAGGGACTAAAACTATATCAATTTAATATTTAAGAATCAAAATAGATTATTTTAAATTAGAAGATTAAAATTATACTATTTACTTTGTAGGGTATTTAAACCTTTTTATATTGTTAAAGGATTTCTGAGTTTTGGTAGCATTTTCTTTTTGAATTAGTCTAGCAGATTTATTTATGTCAAAATTAATTGATTTATTAAAAAAATACTTTTAATAATTTCCCACTATATTAGTAATATTTAAGATAATATTTTTCTTATCATTTAAGTCAACATTTGTCGGAAAAAATACACGAAATAAGACATATAACTAATAATTTCTCTAGTGGGCACCCAAAAAGAAAATGGCTTTTACTATACATATTAACACAAATGGAATATAAGGTTAGTTAGTTCTTACAAAAGAATTGCTTAAAGCAGATTGGCCTATTCCCAGGCTACAAGTGAGCATGATATATTGGTTTCATGCTTATGGGCAGAAAAACACATATATTTCATTCAATGATTGTAATGTTTTAATATCTCTACCATCTATTTTCTGCTTAAAACAGAATGAAACCAAACTTTCAGCAAATTTTGTTAATTTTACCATCTCCTTATAATATAGCAAGATTGTTTCCCTAATTTCATCATATTCTTAACCTCATAATAATCATTCTTCTACAATGTTGCATCAAGGATAATAATTAGGCTAAAATATCAATTTCATATCTAAAATTATAAAAATATTACCAAAATAATTCTTAAATTATATAAAAGTACAATTTCATTTTTAAATAATATTTTATACATATAAGTTTATTTTTATATAATTTTATACAAACAATTTCATCCTTTAATAATAGGAATAAAATTATATATAAGAATTACTATTTTGAAACAAAATTATAATTTTATATAATTTAAAAATTATTTTATAATAATAATAATAAAAGATTCCAAGATTCACTGAAGTTTTTAGTGTTTATAATGTATCAGTCTAGCAATTATCAATTATTTGTGGAAGGAATAGGAGTTTGGTAATTAAAAAATGAAAAACAAAGCGGGGTTTAGAATGAAAGTAGGGCTGCCCCACTTGACAAAGAGTGTTGCGAGCAGGCACATGCCGGTTTGTTCCCATAATTCCTTTCCATACATTTCTTTCCCATTTTTCTTTTTTACATTATCAATTATCTTCTTGTTTCAAACTTACAATGCAAGACAGCATCCTATGAGCCCTTTCACTATTAATTTCTTCGAGGACTTGTTCGGGTGAAGTCTTTTAGAAATGATTTCCCTTTATCTTAATCAAAATGATTTCAATTCACTTTTAAATAAATTTTATTATTTAAAAATTATGTGGGAAATAATAATTTTAGTTTATTTATTAATAAATTCTTTTTATTTGAAACAGAATAAAAATGCATAAAATTTAAGCAAATAGATTTTAATGATATTATAATAAATATAATACTAGAAAGAAGATAAATTCTTATATAATATATATTTTAAATCAAATAAATAAAATTTTTACTAAATCTGGTGAATTTTATAATGATATCCATATAATTAAAATAAAAATTATAAATAAAATAAAATAAAAATTTTTACTTAGAATCAAATAGTATTTAAAAAAGCCCATTTGAAAATGAAATGAAAATTGAACTTTCATTTAATGTTTAGTTTATATGTATGATTTATTATTTATGTGCTTTGGATGTATATGTGGATCCCTTAGTCTTGTAAGTTTGCTTAACATTGATTCCCCAGCCGATCCTTTTTTTCCCCCTCATAAGAACGACATTAACATGTTTATTTAATTAATTTTTCAATCCTCTTCAATAAATACAAATTAGCTTGAATTTAAACAAAAGTAATCTTTACTTTATGTTTTCTTGAATAAAATCATTTTAAAAAAAAGTGAAAACTTAAACGAAACGTATTATCAGATAGATTAGACAAGAGAATTGAGAAATGTAATATGAAAAATGATGTTTTTAAGGAGGAGAAAAGATAGGGATTTAAATTGAAAGGGACTTTGTTTAGATCCCTCCAACAAGGCATGCTCTCCACCTCTGAGAAATAAAAACTTGAAACGGCTCGAGATACCATGACTAAGATAAGATACCTAAAATCTTGGATTAAAGGACACCTAATGATTGAGTGAAGGCATAAATAAATATGACAATATATGCTTGCTTTTAAATTTTGGTAACGGCGTTTTCTTTCCCATATGGTTTGTGTCTGCGTGCCCTTGTCGTTTATTTATTAGGCCTAATTTGAATTATAAATGATAAATGATAGGGGTTGGGTAAGTGCCCTTAGACTTGAACAAAAAATTAGCGTGTAAACGAGGGAAAATATTTTAGTGCTAGTATTAAAATTTTAATATTATTTTATATAATTTCTATGAATGTATTATTTTTTAATTCTGTTAAAAAATTAGATTGTTGAAACATACTTAGGAAAAACTTTGTATGAAAATAGCATTAAATTTTAAGTGCTAATATTAGACTTTTTTCCACAAATATATTATTATTTTTAGTAACATAATGATATTTAATATTATTTTAATATTTTTTATGATACCCTGAGTCTAAATTAAATATTTTACGCATACAAACTAAACAACTTGCCACTCTACTAATTTTTTTTAATAATAAAAGTAATTAAATTATGAAATATACATGTATAAAAATTAAATATTCAACTTTAAACATAATAAACAATAAAAAAAATTTTAAAAATGTCAAATACTATTTAAAGCAAAGACCATATAACTTGATAAAAAGATAAAATCTAGTATGCATGTGTAATGGACGTTACCTGTAAGTACTGGAATTGTTACTTAAGCCCTACTCTACTCTACTTTGTATGTCATTTTTTTCGTTTGGACATGTCATACTCATTCAATCTAGATTCATGTTATAGCATTCAATTTTGGAAGATTCATAAGATAATTATTCGCAAAGATAATTTATTTTTACAGCACGTGAACATTGAACTTCCGGTATACAAATACATCTTATTATATAATTAAAAAAATGCATGTTGCAGAGTTTAAATTTGATTTGATTTAGGATTGTGTAAAATATAGTACACTATTAATAAAGAAAAAAGATGGAAAAAATTTAATAACTTTTTTATTAGTATAGAACATATGGATAAATTTCATTCATTATGAGTATATTATTTTTTACATTATTAATAAATAAAAAATAATACATCATTAATAAATTAATAATTTTTATTAATAATATAATTATTTTAATAATTTTTACTAATATGGTAATGTTGTATATTTTTTATATTGAGCCGATATATCCTAAAGTTAGTTTTATAGGTAGTTCACATATGATTTTGCTCAAATCAATTGTTCTTTCAAAACCGTAGCGAGATGGGAAAAAAAATTCTTGCATAAATCATATTTAAACAAATTATGTAAATTAAGATAATTACGTCATTACTATTACACAAACGCAGGTAAGGGATTGTGATATATATATATATATATTTGGTAATATGATTGATATATTTTCTCTAACTTGTTTTTAATGACAATAATAGAGTGATTAAAATTACCACACACGAGTTTCTCCCTTGGCACCATAATAGACCATATGAAATAAATATCTTTTCACTGTAATTTTTTATATTAAAGGCTTTTCCTTTTCGCGTCTTCTAAATTAGTAAAAAGATTTTAAGGATAATATGTCTTAATATAAAATATAACAAACTATATCAAATCCTAAAAACATAGTTGTTAAAATTCAATCGGATATTAAACAAGATAAGAACTTTGTTAATCAAGTCATTGATTCAACTAGTAAATTATCAATTTAACCACTTGTAATATATATAATAAATTTATATTATAATTTTTAAAACATAATATATAATAAAAAATAACTTAAAATTATGCAAAATTTCATATTTAAATAAATTAAATTTTAAAAAAACTTAGTAATTTAATATAATATTACAATTCAATTAAATTAGTTAAAAATTATCAATTATGCTTTTGTTTTTATCGATTAGACCAATTTTATATCAATTCGCTTATAAAATTACTTAAATAGTACGATCTAGAGTAAATCAATCATCGATAACCGATTGAAACGGATCGATTTGGGTATAATTACTTTGCTTGAAAATCTATCGTTTCATTGATACGTGGGACAGGCCCTTACTCAAGTACATAACTCAACTTTTTGCAGTTACTGTTAGTATATATGAATATGGTGCGTAGGTTTTACTTCACCGTATTTATATTCCAACTCAGGTGGCTCTTTCTCTGACACATACACATGCAGCACTGCAGTCAGCAGCAGAGTGCTTTCTGATTCTGTCTGCTTCTGGAACTTTGCTCTCTAATTCCTTCCATCTCAATTTTCCCCCTCGTATCATACTACTTGCAAACTGTTTGCTTCCTTTGTTAAATGTTAACTTAAGCAAAGCTCTAAGTTGGTGTTGGGTTTAATCAAAAGCTAACTATGGGAGATTTTTGCCATTTCCCTGGTACCCTCACTCATTCACACAAACACTGTGTGAATCACCTTTAATTCGGCAGATTTTGAGTAGCTTCCACCCAACAAACCCATCGCACAGATTTCATTTTCTTCCCCTTAATTTCAAATAAATAATTCAAAACAATGTAAAAGATTACACAACTACGGATTTTCAATCCGGATCAATTAGGCGTGAAGGAATTAATATTTTTTAATAATAAAAATAATAATCTACTTAATATATATATATATATATATATATATATATATATATATATATATATATATATAATTCTGAATTTAATTTTAAATATAATAAAAAAATAAAAATTTTAAAATAATATCAATTTTTACTACAATATTAAAGTACTAGCGAAAAACTTAATATTTGATGATGAGTTAGAAGGGCTGGGTTCAAACATTTTCGTTGGTGATGTAAGACTCATATTTTGAATGGCACAAAACATATTCTAATGATTATTTATGTGGGTATTATGTAAACCTGTATATATAATTTGATTTCAGTTGCAACGGAGGAAGAGTCATGTGATTGGACATACTTTGAGTGATAAAGCACATACATATATGTGTAAGATATTAGAGGTCAAAGTAAAAGGCACGGGTTGGTCTGATTTTGCTTTCCAGGAAGATGATGAAGTTTGAACCATCCTTCTCAAGGGGCAATGGTCCCATATACACATTAAGATAAGATATATAGTCCATATGTTACAACCTTGTGGATTGAAGCCCTGGAATAATATATCTACTTTTTTCTTCTTTCAAGGATAAATTATTTTTTTTTAATTTTAGTAGCCGTAATAAAGGTAAATTACTCAATATACATATGATATTAAATTTGAACCTCTACGGTATTATTGGAGAAAATTTTTAAAATAATATTAAGTGTTATTGTCTTAATAAGAATGTCAATTATGATAATTTTTAATCTATCTACCTTTTTGCTCTTCCACTTATGAATTTTTTTTTTTCAGGTAATTCTAATAATGAAATGTCACTTAACAATCATGTTAGTAACACAATAAAGCAGTTCCTTTTCACAGTCACGGGGAATATTTTCTGGAAGAGGAAGAGTGTATAAACAAATCCAAAAAAAGCAACGGATGGATTACATTGGGCTTGAGCTTGAACCTTCCGAGTTTTAGCATGGCTGGGACACATACTGGGCCTCGTGATACTTACCTTCGGCCCACAGGCCTAATCGTCGACACACCCATGTTTTATTTGATCACTTATATCTTGCCTAGATTACAAACAAGTGGGCCAGAATGAGCTGGTAGAGAATTAATAAGATGTGTCATATGATTCACCCCAGAAATCGTGGGATTATGTTTTTAGTGTCGTTGTTACTGATATTTTAATCTTATTTTTATATGCATTTTAATAAATAAAATAGTTTAATGTTAGGATGGAATGAAATACTAAAAAAATAAAAGAAATAGTACTATTAAAATTTTTAATATTACAGTAGAATTAGAAATATTTCTTATAAAAAAATGTACCAAACGCTGAAAGTTTTAAATTCATCTTTTTTTTAAAAGAAAAAAAAATAGGTATTTGCCCAGCAAGATAAATTAGCTACAGCCTACAAGCGTTGCCGTTCAACCAAAGGCTATTCCTTTTCACACCAAATTAATTACTTCTTGCATTTTGACCCTTCTGCTGTTCCTTACATGTTCTGGATATATCATTATACTTGATTTCCCTTCTTTTCTGTTTTCTCTTCTCGATATTCAATTTATTTACGGCGGCGGCAGCAGCAGGAAGCAAAATAGAGCAGTTTTTCCTTATATACGTGCATGTTCAACAAAAACGTCACGCCGTTAATCAAAAGTGGCAACGAAAGTAGAATTACGTGCATAGAATAATCAAAAGCAAGTACCATGAGAAATGCGGTACCTACCTAATATTGCTAAATAGTTAAGAGTTGTAATTAAAAAATTTTTTGTGTCGTCTTCTAACCACCGTTTAAGTTTTTTCAATATTTTGTATGGTATTAGAAGAGGTCAAAGATTCAAAACAAGATGAGCTGGTGGTGTCCACCATCTCAAGCCTAAGGTAAGAATATTCAAACAAGATTGGTTGATTAAGCTACGGCGAAGACATAAATGAAAATTTAAAGAAGATTAGTTGGCAACGACAGGAAAAGGATGGGCCTTTGAAACTCCATGCTTCATTGGTTGAAGAGGTCAATGGTGTTACAAATATTTATTCTATATAAACGCATTTGAGCGCTGCATAATTCACTCGCAAGAAGCTTATCTTAGCAATAATGGAGATTTCTAAGATTTGCTTTACTCTTTTCATGCTCCAAGCATTTCTCTTCTTCCTTGCATCAACCCAAGCAGCCGCCGCAAACTCAAACATATTCAGGGAGTACATAGGAGCCGAATTCAAGAATGTGAAATTCTCAGATGTTCCAATCAACCCAAAAGTTGGAGAATTTCACTTCATTCTCTCATTTGCCATAGACTACGATACATCAGGTTCATCTCCCACTGATGGCAAATTCAACATCTTCTGGGATACTGGGAATCTCAGCCCTTCCCAAGTTTCTTCCATCAAAAGCCAGAATTCAAATGTCAAAGTGGCTCTCAGTTTGGGAGGAGACAGCGTTGGAAGTGGAAAAGCTTACTTCAATCCATCTTCAGCGGATTCGTGGATTTCAAATGCTGTCTCTTCGCTCACAAGCATCATCAAGGAGTACAATCTCGATGGAATCGATATCGATTACGAGCACTTCAAATCAGAACCTGACACCTTTGCTCGATGCATTGGAACACTAATCAAAACCTTAAAGAACAACGGGGTCATCAAATTTGCTTCTATTGCTCCATTTGCTGATAATGATGTTCAGAATCACTACCTGGCATTGTGGAAGAGTTATGGGAATCTGATAGATTATGTGAACTTCCAGTTTTATGCATATGACAATAGCACAACTGTGGATCAGTTTATTGGTTACTTTAACACACAGAGCTCCAATTACAATGGCGGTAAGGTTTTGGTAAGCTTCATAAGTGATGGGAGTGGTGGGTTGTCACCGGCAGGTGGATTCTTCACTGCCTGCCAAAGGCTCAAAAGTCAGCAGAAACTTAATGGCATCTTTGTTTGGTCAGCTGACGACTCTAAAGCTAATGGCTTCCGCTATGAGAAGCAATCACAGGTCCTTCTGGTTGCTTCCAACTAGAGTTTTATTTTATATATATTGGTGAGATATAGAATATGTATTAAACTATGGATCTGCATACATGCATGTGCATTTGCAGTTGTGTATCTTTACCCTTCTCTGTAATTTTTATATGGCTACTGCTGAAAGTATTTAAATAGTTCTTTCGATCTCTCTTTTCTGTATGTAGATGAGCCTTGCGCGAGTCAACTAACTCAAAATTAAAAGCCAGAATATCCGGAATGATTTAGGAATATTCCGATATGGCATTAGTAGCAGCATTATTGAGACTAGCAGAGGCTTCCTCTGATTCTACAATATGATGCACAAATTAGTTCCTAGGTCGTTAGTACCGAAAATAAAATATATAAATCAAGTTCTATCAATTGCATATAAAATGGTCAGGCAAAATTATAAAACTAAATTTATTAGATATAAAAGATTCAAAACTAATTTGAAATCTTATTCTCGATATATATATATATAATATTTTTGTAGTAACTCTATCTAACTTATTTTTTTTTACTATGTATGAGGGCCAATACTAAATAGAGTCGAACTTAATATATCAGATTTTGGGGACACACAATTTTTATCAAATAAGAATACATTAGTTTTTGCAGAGACCAAAAACAAAAAAATTATGAAAGCACCAATTTTTTGTTTGGGACTTAAGCTCCCCCTCCATCCACCCCCTGCACACATTTCATCATTTGTTGATCTTAGCATTTGTAGATCAAATCATACTTCTTATTTAATTATTTAAACATGACCCACTTAATTTAAATGATCAAGAGGAGAAACTTGATCAATTTTTTCTTAAAGATGACTGCTAAGAGCAGAAAATACTGAGTTAGATAATTTAAATAATCAAAAAGAGAAATTTGATTAATTTTGATAGTTTCTTTCTTACTAGAATGTTGAAGATGACTAATAAAAAGCAAAAAATACCACGAGTTAGGTGGAAACTCCTATAAACAAGCCACCAAAAATAGGGGGTTGGGTCCTGTTTTAACCCTCCAAAACTAAAGTTGATAAAAATAATAGAAATATTGCGAATCAAAAGTAGTGCATATTTCAAATTAAAGAATACCTGATGTGAAGACTAGTTTTTATAGTCCTCACTTTTTTTAGCATAGTGATCATATTATAGAGATGTTAGAGGTACTTTGACCTTTTTTGAGATAATGCTTATAACTCACTTGGTAATCGCTCTTCAGCTATTACAACTATCTATGATGCAATTTGGTTAGCTCTGTTCGGTAGGCAAATTGCATCCAGATGATCGTAAGATGGGAAAAGGCTAATTATAAATCTTTTTAAACTGATCAGGTGATTGCTTTTTTGGGCCATTGAGATCTAGTCAATTCATATCTATTATCTTAATTGATCCAACTTTACGTAAGTATTTATCAAATTTTAAAATGTGATAGCCTTTAATCAAGAAATTTAACAGGGGGTGGGGAAGAGGGAGGATCGAGATAGGTATAGAGTGATTGTTAGCCCGGTAAAGCACAAGTTGACTAAGACAAAAGGATTCAAAATATAAGTCGTAGCAATTAACCGATATAGTGCAAACAAGCCTGAACTGTCAAATGCACAAACCACATTAACCATATATAACACCATTATTCAACAATAGAGTGCGTAATACATTCATATCTGGCAATGCTTATATAGCCCTTATTATACATACATGACAAGCTAGCCGATCATAATTAGTTTCAAGGGGATACATGTTTAAGATTCAGATTCCTGTTCCAGCGACAGCGGCCCATTGTCCCCAAAATTATGGTAATAAATGGATATACCTGCAGCCCTTCTCCTCCTGAGCAGATCATTGCCTCCCAGAAAGAACACAATGGGAGAAAGATTATGCCAATCCTCATTCTCTGCACTGTACCCAGCGAAAAGTTTCTGTCTCGGGTAAAATAAAAGCAACTTATTATATCGATCCGTCAAGTCCGTTGGTGAAGGCACAAAAGTAAGCTCATTCTGGAACTGGTAATCAACCCAATCAATACACTCAATGGCACTGAAATACAGAGGAAAGTAGTATTCTTTGTTAAGTGCGGCGGATGGAGATATGGAAGCGAATCTTATAACCTTACGCGCCCTTAAGTTCTTTATGAGTTGCCCGATGCACTCCACAAACACACTTATATCGCTTTCGATGTGTTGGTAGAAGACGTCGAGGCCTTCCACGCCAAGTTGGCATTCTTCGATGATGCTGGTGAGCGAGGCAGTGGCGTTCTCAATCCATGTGTCTTTGTCCAGCGGTTTGAAGGGCTGCTGGCTGTCACGGTTTCCGATGCTGATGTAGACTTTGATGATGACCCTAGGATTCCGTTTTCTGAACTGAGATATTGCCGCGGGAGTGACTTTGGTTTGGTCCCAAAATATGGAGAAGTGTCCATTGGTGGGGTTGCCGGAGTCGTCGTAGTCTTTTGCGAAGACCAGAGCGATTTGGTATTCTCTGGAAATCCTGCTGGAGACGAAGACTTGGAGGAATGAGTCATCGAAGGTGTATTGCCTGAAGATAGACATTGTGGGGGATAAAGAATTAGTTTGATTGTAACGAGGATTTGGAAGTGGAGAGTGCGAAAATGGATTGGTGGCTATGGTGTGAAGAATTGTGATTAATATTGATGTGCTTATATAGTTAATGTGAGTAAAGTCTGAGGTAAGAAGCAATGTGGTTTTAGTGTGAAAAACGGAAGCTACCGCTTGACAAGGAGGAGGAATTTATTGGAAGCAACATCAAACCAATCTTACGCCAACTGATAGATGTAGTTACTGAAATTAGACAGATATCTCGATTAGAGTCGATAAGGTTGAGGATATGAGTTGTGGATACAGGATAACATGCGAGATTTCCAAACGCAAGCTTCAGTTGAGCACATAACTGTGGTTATTCGGGATTAGAGTAATTCTTGGTTGGACAATACTCTTCTTACTTCGTTTCATCCAAACTTGTTTACCACAGCACTGGCTTGAAATATTCCACGAGAGGCAAGGTTTGGTCACCTTGGATTGGGCTAATGGGCTGATGATATTGCATTTTTGTATGGGTTGCATTTGCCATTGGCCCAATAATTTGGATCTGTTATTTGTCTTGACCCATAAAACCACCTGACGGCCTGGTTTAGTGGCGGAAATTGTAGCCCTCCCTGTTGATGGAGGGGCGTAAGGCAATCGGATGGACCAATTGTTAGAAAATAATAAACAATAATAAACCTCAATAAACAAATGGGTAGTAGTACTTCTATTGATCAAATTACAAACAATGCAACTAACAATAATTAAAAAAATCAAAAAGTAAAATAAATTCAAAGGATGAAGTTAGAGAAGCTTGAGTTAAAATATGCCACAAAAATGTTATTCTTAAAGAGAAGAAAACACCTTACTATATTGAAAAAATGAGATTTGATGTACTTATCTCCTAATGTACATCAATCTATCGAATCAATTATATGCAGTGAAATATCTTCGAATCGATGAACACCAATGCTTATAAAAATTTAAATCTATTTGATTTATAAGTCGCAATTTTTAAGAGAAACTTACTTAAAAATTAGAGTTAGATATTATATGTCTTCCACCAATTATATATATAAGGATACTTATAGAAACTTAAAGTAGTAACTGTTGAGCATAGTTACTGAAAAATCTCTAAAAAATTTGATATGATTCAACAACTATAGAAAAAAATTTGCTTGATAATCTCCAAAAAAAATTTAATATAATTCAACAACCATGAAAAAAAATAGGCATGTTAATTAATAAGAGAAAAAATAGGAAAGATAAACATTAGAAATTTGATTATTAGCAAATTATTTTACTTTAAATTTTAAATTACTAAAAAATATCTTTCAACACCAATTCGTGTGGAATTTGGTTCATAAGAATTGATTTGTTTAAATTTATGAAAAAAATGAATTAAATTTTATGAGAGCTATTTAAGTTCATAGGTGTGATTCGACTTGTGAATCTGTGAATTAATTCATGTGATAAATCCATTCACATAAACTTATAAAAAAAATTAAATTTTAGGTTACTTAGTCCACTAAAATCTATAAAACGTAATCTATTTTACAAACTCAATGAGTGGTATAATAAGTGAGAGAGTGAAGCTCCCCTACCCCTAACCTCATTCCCCACTCTAGTGTAATGAAAATAAAAGGTAGAATAAATTATATTTACTTCCATGGGATTTGATATAAATATATTAAATATTTTTTTTAAATTATACATTTTTACTTATTTTGAAGTGCTTTTATCACTATGAAATGTAATAATATTTTTTTAACGAGAACCTCATTTCCTTATATCATCCATGATGGCCAAATGATTTTTTTTTTAATTTTTATGTACAAATATTATAACACAATGATATATAAAAAGAAGGTAATATTTTTATTTTCTAAAGAAAAAACATTTTTTCAAATAAAAGTATAGGGTAAATAATCTTTCAATCACAAAGGACAATATTAAATAAGGGATTATAATGTAAAAGTTTAACACCATTATATTTTATAATGATAGAAATGTTTCAGTGGTAGATATGCATGATTTAAAAAAAATAAGAGATATTAAATATAATTAAACCAAATTACAAAGGAGGATAACATAATTTATTTAAAAAATTAAAGATTAAAATATTTAAATATAAAATGGTTAACAAATTATTGAAAGTTTTTGTTAGGACTTGGTGTGTCTTTGATTAGCAGCTTAACATTTTCTTAATTAAATAATAACAAATTATTTATAAGAGCAAATCCCTTCCTTAAAATCTTTGAGTGCGTACTTTTATACATACATTTATAACACATGCATAATGCAATATGCAAATCATTAGATTTAATTAAAATATTACGAGATCCATTTAGAAAATTACATATATCAAAATCTCTTTAATTTAAAATTGATGAAAAGACATATTTATTCTTTTAACTTTTAATAAAATTTCAATTATATCTCTTAAATTTTATTTAGAGCAAATTTATTCTCTAATTTTTCAAAAACGTGCAGTAAAATTTAGTTAGCTAATGCTATTAGGTTTTTTAATAGAAATACTTATATGTCATCTAACTTAGCATCTTATATGACATATATAAATTATATTTTTATACTTTGATGGCAAAAGAATATTTTTAGTCTCTTAACTTTCATTAAAATTTGAATCTTATCCTCTAAATTTTATTTAAAATAAATTCATCATTTAATTTTTCAAAAATAATAAACATGTTGATGAAATAGATGGTGAAAATGTTGAATTGTAAGATGAAAATAGTGCACCTAAAATTTCCTTTAATGATAATAAAGTAGGGAAAAGTCACACAATGATAATTTTTAAGAAACCAAATCATCATCAACACAAGTATTAATTGAACCTTTTCTAGCAAATTGGTAAAAAGGAGAAATTGCATATAAGAAAAAAAAGGCACAAAATAAATTAAGACATAAATCAACATGAAATTTAGATGATAACAATGAAAAGACAAAAAGATAGAGTTGGAAATTGCTTGAGAGTGAGAAATTAGATAGTTATATAATTATGCAAGAAGAAAGTTAAAGGATAAATTTGCCTCAAATTAAATTTAAAGACAACATTAAAACTTCAATGTTAGAGAACTATAAGTACTTCTGTACTATTAGAATATAAAAAAAATTAACTAAATTAGATTGTTTAAAATGCCAAGGTATAGCCATGTAAACATCTTTAAAAAGCATTAGGTAACAGAGTGATATTATCACTATGCTTGGAATTGGAGAAAGGAAAGAAAATTAAGAGAAATTTTAAAATTTTAATATTTCATTGTGCTTCTTTTGGTAGGAAAAAGGGAATAGTAAGATATGGTTTTTTATTATTTTTACACATAAAAATTTTAAAATTTTATCTTCTTCACATTTTGTCTCTTAAATAATTTTAATTTTTTTTCTTATTTTCCTCTTCACCAATTAAAGGGCAAAAATTTTTGGAAAGTTGATAGGGTAAATTTTTTTCAAATAAAATTTAGATAATAAATTGAAACTTTGATAAAAAAATTACAAGTCATAAGTACTTCTTTTTTCACTAGTACCTTAAAGGTACAATGGCATTCAATGTTATTTTAAAAGTTTAAAATGTAAATTATATATATATATTTGATAAATTATCACTCATATCACATAAAAAAAAAAGTGCCTTTTGTACTCTAAAATTAACATTTACCCATTTGAAGCACTAGAGTTCTATTCATAATCATGCAATAATAAATAATGTATCCATGGTCATTTTGACTTGAAACTTATTTTCAAAAATAATTATAATATGGATTAAATTATAAAGAAAACTACATTAAATTAACACTCCTATCATATAAAAGAAAATGCATTTTTCCCTCTAAAATTAACATTTATCCATTTGAAGCACCGAAGTTTTGTTTATAATCATGCAGAAATAAATAATGTGTCGATGGTCATTTTGACTTGAAACTTTTTTTAGCAATAATTATAATCATGGATTAAATTATAAAGGAAAACTACATTTTATTCATGAGTAATTCCAACCTTCTTCATTTGATTTTTATATAATTTTAAGCATTATAATTTATCTATTTGTATTTTCAATTAATAGTACTTTGCCCTTTAAATTATTTTTTATCCAAAATTTAACAAGAAATTCAAATACATAAAATGTGATTTTTACTTCTCAAAATTTTCACTTAATTTAAATCTTAATCAAAGCTAACTCATAAAAAAATTAATTTTGTTAGAAATTTTTTTTCCAACCTACATTTTTATTCACAGGTGATTCCAACCTTCTTCACTTAATTTTCATGTGACTTTAAGTGTTGTAGTTCATCTATTCATATTTTCAATTATTAACACTTTGCCACCTAAATTATTTTTCATCCAAAATTTAATAAGAAATTCAAATGCATTAAATGTGACCCGTACTTTTCAAAATTTTGACTTAATTTGACTCTTAATTAAAACTAAATTATCAAAAAAAACTTAATTTTGTTAGAGATTTTTTTTCTACAATTCAGTTTATGGTTGTTAAATAAAAGATGTTGAATTGAATTTTTTTAAAGATAAATTAATTTTAAGTGGACATCAAATTGAGTCAAAATTTTGAGAAGTAAAAAATTTATACAATACATATGAGTTTTTTTTGTTAAATTTTAAATGAAAAATAGTTTAAATAAATAAAATGTTATTGATATAGCTTTCCCTAACCATTTAGCTTAATCGCAATGCCTAAAATCATATGTGAGTTAAATAAAAAAATACAAATACAAATGAGTAAAATGTAACTTTTTTTTTGAATCATCTGGTATCCAATATGCTATATTAAACCCCCAACTAACTTGGATTCAAGTCAAGTTAATCTTAATTAGCAGAAACGTTCTCCTAATATCAATTTTCATCATTTATAAGATTTGAACTTAAGATTTTATTTAAAGGTTACTGATCTTCAACCACTCAAATTCACCAACTAATGTTGGTGAATTTAATTCACTTATAATGAAATCATTGTAATCTTTTCCTTTGTAATTGATATGTTGTCATATCTTTAAAGAAAATGTTAAAATTTTCTTGTTATTGCTAAAACTTCTTAGTTATTATTTTTTAAACCACATGAATAATATAAGAAGTTTTTTATCAATAATATGTTATATTTATAATTTTAATTATTTATGAAAATAATTAATTTACTTTGTCATTCATCCTATTGCATAAAAGGAATACAAAACTTTAGCTAAAATTAAAGAGTAATTTAATTCATATAGAAAATATTTTTTTTTATAAATTTTAGGAAGGAATTCAAAGTTATTTAGTTAGTAATAAAAATTAATACTTCTTAAATTTTAATTTTTTATATTTTATTTAATTCAATTTTTATTAAAGAATATGATCAAAATAAATATCATGCTCTTAAGAAACGCAATGCAAAAAGAATATAAATACTAATAAATTTCAATTTAGATAACCTCTTAAGTTTATAATTTTTTTAATTTATTGTAAAAATTCAAAATAAAATAATAATATAAAAAATTAGATATACCAATTCCCTTTCTTCAAAACATACTTACATTCTTTCTTCTTTTTTTTAGCTTATAATAAAAATTAAAATTAACTTATATAAAAATTAAGATAACTCATTTATTGTATATGTGTGTGTATAATTTAAATTTAAATTTGACTAATGTAAATTAATTTTATACTATCACCTACTTATATATTGTTATATCATTTAAAACTATTAAAACTTTGTTATTGTTACTAAAAGTTCTTAATTAATATTAATCTTTTAATGAGATATCATTTTTTTATTTATTAATAATGTAAAAAAATTTACACTAATAATAAATTAAATTTAAACTTATATATAACTCATTATGCAAATGAAAAAGTGGGATGATCATTAATTTAACTAGGTAGGAATAGTTTTATATTTTTATTTACAAATAATACAAGAAGTTCTTTAAATATGAAAAAATAACTTCTCATATTTTACTAAAAAAATGCTTCATGAAAAATTCTACATCTTCCCTCTTATCAATTCAAACAATTTAAATATTTAGTTACACTTCCCGTGTAACTTTATGCTAACCAAAAATGATCTCTAATCATATTATCTGTGCATTGGGAGGCTAATGACATACAAAAGCTCATATCTCCTTCGAAAGGAACTGAAACTTCTCTACCTTCTAATGGCTAGATCAAAGTAAGTGAAGCCTATTTAATTGATACAAAGTTTGCAACTAAGAACTTGGTGGAAAAGAGGAGAATATTTGAATGACAGGACAAAGAGAATTTGAAATTTTAATGTTTGTTGAAATAAACAATTATGAATGATTACAATAGGGAATTATAAGTCATAAAACTTAAAAGAAAAGCCAATCTTATTCGTTATAAACAATGACAACAATAATTAGAAATTCAGCCTTCAATACTATGCTCACATTCCATATGTATAATACTCTTTATTAATCGATTAGAATGTTTATTATTTTATTATTTTTTTATATATTTTTTACATTCTCTCATTCTTCTTTTTTAATTCTATTAATTTAATTATTGAAATATTTTTCTTTATTTTGCAAATCTTCCATTCTAATATCCTGAGACATCAAGTAATATTTGTATTGTAGGCAGCAATCTGTAGCTACAAGGTGTGATTGTTACATAAGCATTAGCTACCTTTTGACTCGATATTTTGTGATGTTGTCCTATGATTGGTAAATAGAAAGCTTAAATGTCTTTAAGATAAGGAAAATTGTTTTGACATATGCTCTCTATCTCATTCATATTTTTAATGCATGCCATGACATGATAGTCTTTATTGATTCTCTATCTCATACTTCTATAATACCAATTCAATTGGTGTAATTTAACTTCCTTCATTCTTGTTTAGATGAATATGCACTTACCTATGAAGAATGAACCTAACACTTACAAGTCCTCACTCTCTCAATTACATTTGAGCCCACATATGTATGTCGCTTATTAGTTTTCAATAATTTTACCGATTATTGAATTTAAGAATAGCAATTTTAATTTGAATGTTTTCACTTTTGAACTGTATATCACCATTTAGTATTACTTGCTCAACAAAATTAACCCTTAAAAATTATATTATATCTATGTTAAATTTTAACTAAGGTTTTGTTTATTTTATCTAAAAATATTTTTTAAATAAAAATATTATTTACATGTAAATTAATAAAGAAATAACATATTATTTGTATTTATAGTTAAAAAATATACCTAAAATTATAATAATGGTGGAAAGTAAAATCTTTTTTTAAATAAAAAATTACTTTCTTCAAATTTTTCATATTTAAAACTAAGCAAATAAAACACTTTTCCTTATTTTAACATTTTATAATTATATTTTACAAAAAAAAAATTCTATCAAAACAAACTGACCTTAAATTCTAATCATAATCAATTAGTTTTAATTTTTTATTATGAATTATATTCTTATTCTTATTCAAACTAGGTTTTATGTTAAAGTAGGCTTGATATCACTTGCCTAACAATTATTTTAGGTTATAACTATCGGTGTTGGATATAAATTTACTGTATAAAAAAGGGTATCTTTTTTCAATAATTGGTATTAGAGCATAGTTTAGTTCCATATGAGAGTAGTAATTTAAGATAGTAAAAATCTTATGCAATTTTGCATGTAAAATGAAGATGATGATGATGTGGAGGTAACTTGTTCAATAGCACATAAGAATTAAGGATGAGTGGTGAGGCATTTTATGGAAATAATTGATTTTCAATCATGTATGAGATAAATAGGATAATTAATTAATGTAGTGAATATAAATGTTCCAGTCTTGGAAAATTAATGAAAAAATTATGTTTCTTGATAGGTTTACAAAAATGTTTCAACAAATGAGAAGATCGTGGGTAGATTTTGGAGAAGCTTGTGATACTTATTGAGGTGGTGTTACATGACAAGATAATGTTGTTGAAGTTTGAAGAAATTGTAATGATTGAAGAATTTCATAATTAATACTTCATGATTGGCTTCACTTTGACAATAAGCAAAGTATAAAAATTGATAAAAATAATTATCTTATTATAAGTTGTAACCTTATTAATGTTAGGCTTTTGTGCTCAAGCAAGATTAAAATTTCTTATTCAACAAGCATTACTATAAAAATACAAATAGAAATCAAGTATTTAACAAAATCTATATTAGTTTTCAATTGATATCTAAGTGAATGTTATTATATATCACTTTTTATATCAATTATGTAACTAATGTGAAAAAAAATAGATCTAGTTTATATATCCAATAAATAATTATCATTTTTTTGGAAAAATATAATATGATATGATAGGACATTAGTTATTACCAAAACACCATCATGGAAACTCTATAATAAATGTTATGTGATGTTTATTTCATTAAATAATTGACATGATATGATTTATCCCCTTCTAATCCCATTATTTCCTTCTATACACCTTTCTAGTCCATGTACAACTCTCAAAGCACCCTAATTAGAGCAAAAGTAAATACTTCCTATTACATTACACAATCCTAATTTTAAATACATATAAAGCACCCTAATTGAAATAGGAATCAACCTTTCTTATTACATTACACAATCCCAATTTCATATTATATAAACAAAACCTCAAGTGAAATAGAACCTTATTTCTCATTATACTAAATAATCCCAATTTTAGCAATTTCATACAATAAAAACATTAGACCTAATAGATTATACAATACTTCACAAGGCAAAGGAAAAATATTACACTCCTAAATGTTAACATATAAGCAGACAAAACATGTTCAAACTTACTATAAGGAAAAATATATATAAGCATATCAATATTTGATAGTTGCATCAATCATAAAAAATTTAATAGTTAAAGCATAATTACCTTCAAATTGTCCTAATATTTTTCTTAAAGAAGATTTTCAATTCTTATCCCTTCATCATGTTTGTCTCTCATGTTAAACATGCATTGAAATAGTAGATAACAAAATAAAAAAGAATAGAAACTAACAAGTGAACAATTATGTATGTAAGGGATAACTTTAAAAGTAACAATATTTGTACATTCAAATTATGTTAGAAATTTTCTTTAGAAGGATCGTCAACCTATATCCTCTCGTTATGATCTTTTCATACATAAAATTCCTCTAAATTGCCTTTATAATTAACTAGAAGTATTTTTACTCAAAAAGGAGGTGTACTTCAATATCAAAGACTTTGTCTTTTTCCTTCCCATAATTAATAATATATCTTTTCCCTTAAAGAACTATACATCACTTTTTATCAGTTAGATCCACCACATAAAAAACTTATTTTGCTTGTATGCCATTATAAATATATCCATTTTATAACCTTCTCTATTAAAATTCACTAACTTGAATTCTATCTCATTTACTTGTATGTCATTGTTATTTTCCACTCATTAAAATCAAAGCATAAAATTCTTGAATTTGATAGAATCAAGCCTCCATATTTTTTCTATGAACCCGTGATATGACATTCTTACCTTAACAAGGTTCTTATCTTTAATACTAAGGATATACATTACCTAAGCCACTAAAGGAACTTTAGTATTTTCCATAATATTTCTCTCATCTTATCTTTTTATGTTAAAATCCATTAATGTCATGTCCACAATAAAATACAACCTCCATACAAGGCCCATGGCTAACTATCTTATAATCTCAAAAATAGAATCAGGTGTACCTCTAGCTCATTCCTTCCATGATTAAGCTCTCTTATAATGCTAATATGCTTATTCATATCCAGTTTAATCTCTTCACTATTTTGCAAGATATTAAAATGTACCTTTGCACATATATTATAGTTTATGCTCACCACTTGAATACCTCATGTATCATTATCAACAATTCTTCCCTCTTAACAAGATATGGGAAGCTTAATAGCTTTTAAATTTAATAAATATTTAATACAAAAATTTACAACCTTCTCAGTTATGTAAGCCTCATCAATACATCCTTTGGGCTAATTTTGATTATGTACATATTCTTTTAGTATCTTCATTTATTGCTCAAATAAGTATATCTACATGAAGTAAGTTAATTCATAAGGTTTTATCTCCCTTACAAAATATATAACCAAATGTATCATGATATTAAAGAAGGAAAGTGAAAAATACATCTTAAAGTTAGTATAGTATGGCAAATCCTTTAGGTTAACGACTTTGACACATATTGCATTAAAAAAAGCAATAATCTATTTAAGAAAAATTGAAAAAATAAGCACTAATAAAATTTATTTTATTAAAGTATGCTAATCATGAGACTTTAAATCGATTAATTTCATATCTTTCATAGAAACAAGGCTTTTAACATTAGAAAAATAGCCTTAAGGCACCTTAACACTATGTAAAAACTCATAAAAATTTATTTTCTCCTTCTAAGATAAGTTATGAGAAGTTAGAGGCAAAGATATATGTTGACTTCTTTTCACCAATGCTAAATCCTCTTGAATAACTATTTTAAACAAATTTAGTTTAACATTAACTCTATCCTTTATCTTACTCAGCAAGTTTAAGAATTTTTTAAAAGATAATCATGTATATTTTTCTCTACATGCATAATATTAATATTATACTTGACAAACAAGTCTTTTCAATATCAAAAATTAAAAAAATATGAACCTCTTTTTTCATAAAGTGTCACCATTTAAAAGTACATTATGTTTACCAAAAATAATATTAATATTTTTAACCTTTTTATAAACCTTCTTCCCAATTAAGGACTTTAGATCCAATGCTTCCTTTGAAAAACTATTGAAAATCATTTTTAGCCTGTGATATTTGTGGGAATGAGATAGAAATCTCTTATGAATGAGATACATTATTATCTTCCTATGTTATAATTGATAAATGCATGTGTGATTTTCATAAACAAAAAATGCTCTATGCCTTGTAACATTATATTTCGATAACTTTCCATAACTTGCAAAGTTATGCAAAAAATCATAGCATGCAACTTGAAAAACTTTCAATTATATATGTTGAACACCAATATGCCTTCATTCTATATAAGTTTTAAGTTTTTAATAAATAGTATTAAGAAGACATCTATGTCATTTCCTGATTGCTTGGGTCTTAAAATAAAAAATGTAAATATTATGTACTTATGTTTCATATATAATAAACGAAAGATATCATAAATCACCAACATAATTAGTTATATGCTATGTTTATTACTCATGTTATCAAGAAAGTTCATTTTATTTTTACATAATGCAATTCTGAGATTTATTGCTTCATTATCTAATTTAGGGAATAATGTATTAATCGTTATCTATTAAAGAAACTCACTTGGATAACAAAGCTTGCCATTAGAAATCCTTTACTCTATATGTCATGTTAAGTTTTTAGTATCTCCTACATCAATAAACATACATTTAAACTTTAATATTATAGAAAGATACCATAACACTTTGGTTGAAGTCCCTTCCTTGATAATGTCATCATGCTTATTTAATCTATAATATAATGTCCTACATTTTAGACATTTTATGTAAGGTTTTGTAGCCCTTTTTGTATAACATGCAATCATTAGTTAGGTATGAATCTTCTTACACTCCTATACTCATTAGGTATATGATTGTCTTCACATTATATGCATAAGCTAGTAATTTATTGCTTTCGAGAAACATCTCTTTCAATAATTGCATAAATGCCATAAAAATATTGTCACTCCATCTATTCCCTTACTTTCAAGTTGAATAATGTTAGTACTATAGATAAACATTTGAATTTGGTGCATCTTGGATACATGGACCTTATTTTCATATTTAGGGCTATATTAATTAGCACACATCTATATTTGATTTATAACTAGCAAATATAGGAAAAAATCATATACACAAGAACATGAAATAAACCTTATATCATCATAAAATGTATATATTCTTAACAAGAATCCAAACCTTGAACACATTCATGCATTTATATACATCAAAATTACAATCCTAATTATCCAAAACTAAACATTTTCCTAGCACAAATCCAAAACCAAAACAAATCCATACATTTATAATATGAAAATTTATTTTATACATAGGTTTATAGTGCATACACATAAGACAACAAAGTACTAGAAACATACTACTAATACATCTAAACCTTAATCCTAATTATATAATTTGAAGATTTTACAAGGCTAAAGACAAAACTTAAATAACATCATACATCAAGAATGAAAATATTAAGATATGAATTATGGATAATAAAACAAGAGATTTAGTGAGTATACCTTGGTAGCAAAAAAGAGTAAAAGAATAATTTGTGCCTTACAATTCTCTTGAAATAGTTTCATAATGGAGGAATCCTAATTTTGTAAATAGGTATAACAATGTTTTACTATTCTATTTCATTCTCATTCCAGTTCTTTTGCAATTTTGGCTATGTGAATATGGCAAAGTTATGCATCAATTATTTAATAAAAACTAACAGCTAAAGTGCGAAAGGGTAAACCATATTTGTTCATACAATGATAGATGTATTCAAAAAGTAGTAGGGCAATTTGCCTTCCATAAATTAGGAAATTTTGTATATAAATATATACTAATTATTTATATTTCCCCTATAATTTATTTAGCATTGTTGACATATTTCATAATATTCAATTAAAGGAGAAAATTTTTCTTTCAAATAAAAGTTTAAAATCTTTCATACTATATACACTAACATATATGATAAAAGGGATTCAAGATAAAATTAATATTTTACTATTATTTAAATATTTATTTCTTGTAATAATTTAAATTTTTATTTTTGTGTTATATATTGCCCTCACAAATAAAATTTTTTGGATCTACCACTAAGTACATAATCATTGATTCAAAATACATCAATGTCATCTAAATTAAGATAATGATGCCCTTCTAAAGAAGGTTTGACATCAATTAAATAGAAAATATGACATTCGTTGTATATATTTACACATCTGTTATTCATATAAAATTAATGCCTTATCATAAAGAAAGTTTCACCTATATCAGTTATGCTATCTGTAATTAAATAATGAGTATACAGGAATAACCAAAATTTTATACAATACTATTAGCAATCTAGTTGCAATTACCCATTTTTATAGTATAAATAAGATGTTGATTTTCTATACTAACTATGACGTATTCCATTTAGCAATTTTTTTTCTTAAAAGGTATACTTTGTAATCCAATTGCCAAATATGCAAATTTGATGTAAATTTAATTGTCATTGAAAATTTTATTTTGAAAATACAAATAAATGAGAACGAAGACAAACAATTCTAAGATTTTATTTCTTTCCAAATCATTACATATGTATAAGGTCAACTAAATGATCATCAACCTACACGAAAACTACACTTAATCATGAATACAATAATATAACAAAATCAGTATGTTTTACAATATAATACCTAAACTAAATTTACAAACATATGTATTATTTAGCTCAACTTTAATGCTAGAAAATTCACGTATGTTGAAAAATTCTTAATTTGTATAAAAAAGTCTCAATAATATCAAGACAATTTACTAAATTTTGTCATAAGGGGAAGCCATTCATAATGGCATCTTAGAATAAAATGTGTTCTATGTTATAGACTTATTTGATCATAAGTGGTGAGTAGCTCCATCAGGGAAGAAATAAATTATTAAAGCTAGTAATGAAGAAAATTAAAGGGATGATATTAAGAAAACTCATCCTTTCTTCATAGGAATGCCTCTAATGGATAATGAAGGTGATGCAAAGGAGTTCTACATGCAAGATAATTATGCTATAGGGATATGGATTGAAGATTATCCTAGACAAATTTAGAAAGATTGAAAGTAATTGTATTATTTCACATACCTATATTGTATATATAATAAGTAGTATTTTTGAATTATTAAATAATTTCTAATACAGCTTTATAATAAATAACGTTTCTATGTAATAAATAACATTTTTTAATAATATTACTTAAATAATAATATAATAGTTGAATTATGTAATTAGATTCGGATATCCTCTTCGAGTGTAGTAAGGCATTAGTGAATACAATTGGAGAAAAAATACTAAATAATATTAGTCATGATAAAAGACTATCATCTTTGCAAACATATTATGTTGGTTATTTAGCAAAAATTAATGTTATATGTGAAATTTATATTATAGATGAACATCAATTTTCAATAGTCATTGCCAAATTGATGTCATAGTCTGTATTCCATATTGGTTGTTTGTAATTTATTACATCGATTACACACTAATATCTAATGTGAATAATTATTCAATATTTAAAAAATTAAAGATATCAATTTTCATGTATGACAACTAACATCATTTCCTATATTCCATGTCAATTTCAAAACCAATGTAAAATATGCAACATTTACAATGACATTCATATACACACCGGTAGAAACCAATGTTAAAAGCTTAAAAAAAAGACATTAAAAGATAAATTTGTAATAGTGTGAGAGTCATTAGTATAAGTGATATTTAATATTATTTAAAAGTTTTATGTTTTTTTCTACACTCAAAGTTTGATCATTGATTTTTGCATATATATATATATATCTTATATCTAGTGATTTAACATCTCTTACCGTTAAAAAAATAGTATTTTCATCTAAATAAAAGAGTAGGGCTTAGTAATCACTGCATAAAATATAACATAAGTCCTTTTCCAATTTAAAGAAGTTCCAACCACGTCAATATTGTTCTTTCAATGTGAGCAAAGATTAAAATTGAGCCCCATTAATTGTGGGTTGCCAAATCATGTCTCAAAAGACACCAGTCAAACGAGACTAGTTTGGTATTAGAGTTCATTTATTCCACGAAGATATACATACAATGTAACCCGTTAAAATAGCATCATATGACAAAGTGAGAAAAAGAATGAGATTGAAATGGTATGCACTTGCTCTTTTCTTCGAACCGTCACTTTCTATGTTGCTTTCAATCCTCCCTCAATCTCAATCATTGAAACAGACCTTGAGGCAAACCTCGCTCGTTAGTGACAAAGGCATCCATCTATCTATCAATATTGCATGATCACACATTCGCAACAAAGTATGCAATGATCCCTCTACAAGGACTTGACGTGTTAGCCCATTTGCATTATTCTTTGCATTTGAAACAATTTTAAGACTTTGGTATGCTTTCAATTGATGCTTCTCTCTCTCTCTCTCTCTCTCTCTCTCTTTTAATTTACATTCAGGGTGTCAGGATATCTTTTAATATGAAATTAATTTATGTTTGAAGTGAAAGTAATAAATTGTAAATTCTTCCCAATTATATCACTTTTAAAAATCGAATTTAACATGCTATCATTAAACCAATTAATTATTGTTTAATTAATGCTTTTCTCTGTTTCTATTTGATCCCAATCTAATTAATCTTTGAATGGCAATTTTCTTATAAACAAGAATTTCTAGTGCAGAGTTGTTTTAATTGATTTTGACAACTACTTCTAGGATTGGCGTATTGGTATATCGTCGTCAATCTGACTCAGAAACTGTTGAAGGTCAATGAATGAGTGATTGGTACTTAGTGGAGAAACTGTTGTGCTATGAAATGAAGGCATAAACCCTTAGAGAGGGCCTTGTTGGTGTTGGGGTCATAACATGTCTTCAGACTTCAACTTTCCATGATTCCGTGGAAGCAAAAAGCCCACTTCATATCTAATAATTTCCAGTGTTCCACACAGAAACGATAACCACATCATTGTGGGGTTGGATTTTAGGCATATGTGCGCATCATTCCTACCTAGCTACGACATGTTCTTTAGATTCCTTTCTTCTCTTCCAACATTTTCAAAGAAACTCTTGTTTGCAAACAGGACAATTTGTTAGTCTGAATTTCATGTGTTCAATTTATTCTTTTTTCTACAGAAAACGTTTTTAATCTCTTTTATCACATTGTAAAAACTTTAATTATAACGAAGAATATAATTCACAATTGATTTGTAAATTCTATTATTTAATATTATCCCTTACTCCTCATTTAATTCAATGAATTGAATGATAGCTACCCACTTTAATCAACTTTCTAGGACCTTTGGTGTCCATTGATAATATTAGATAAAATAACTCTTATTTTAATGACCTTTGTATTATTATAAAATTCATTAAATTTAACAAAAATTTATTATAATTTATTTCATTTGGCCTAAAATACATATTATGTAACATGAAATTATCCTATTTTTATCATTATATTTATTATAATATCATCAAAATCTATTTTTTCATTAAATTACATGCATTTTTTAATATGTTCTAAATAAAAGAATTCATTTGTAAATTAATTGAAATCATTATTTTTAATATAATTTTTAAGTAATAAAATTTATTTATAAATAAATTAAAATTTAAATAATTTTTATTAAAATAAAATAAAATTAATTTTAGAAAATTTTATGTCAAATCAACCCTTACATCGTCACTCTTAGACCTTGTATCTATCATAAGTTGTTGGGATTTTAACACAAATCTTAATTTTGTTGAATAAGATAATTACCTATTTTTATTTCCATCTAATTCAAGTTTGAATTTGAAAAGATAGGATTGTAATCAAATTAGATAAATCCTATTATTCAATATTATGATTAAGTTAGGCTTATCTTTTTATAGGGATTTTAATTTATAAATACTTTTGTAATACAAAATTTATTTTTGAGGGCAAAGTTTGTATTTATAACCCTCATGAGATTACTTAAAATCCTACAATTAATTTTTACTTCTTTAGTCAGATTTTTAGAGTTTTGTAGCCCCAACATGTTTTACATTTTTAAATATATTTGAAGTATAAATTTAAGAATTATTATATTATTTGTAATTTTTTTATTTTTGGTAGATTTATTTTTCACCTTTGTTTATAAAATAAGCTAAAAATCGGAGTACGTCAAATTTTTGTGCCTTGTTATTTGTGCTTCCGCTTCATCCGAACCATCTCCTTGCAATTTTCCCAACACAAGCAACTCCTCCTTCCCTATGCGAAACATTCACCGAGTCTCGTACTTGTTTAGCTATGCAGAAACTCTTATCTATTAATTAAAACATCGAAAGCAATTCGGATATCGAGATGTTATTAATATTTTTTTATCAGTTAAAGATATATTTTAGCATCAACTATATCACATAATTAATCAACCATAATGATGACTATGATTAGTTCGTCTTATTTGTGTAGTTTAGAATTAATTCTGAGGTTGCATGTATCCTACGGGAACTTGTGCAAACCGAAAACGTCGGCACGCACGAAACGCAGTCACTAGTTCAAACTGTGCCAACCTCTGCTGCTGCTCAATAATTGACCAAAAATCGATTCAGAACAGAAGGTTCCAGTGGCAGTTTCTTGCTCTCGGTACCAATTATTTTCTGCAGTACTGAACTATTCGACAATTGAGATTTGGTTACTGTTCTATTCTCAAAGGAACACACATGCTGCTGTTACATGCTGCTGTTACTAGAGGATTTTGTTGGACCTACTTTGATTCAAGATATATATATATATATACTCATGGGCCCTCCAGCTCAATCGTTAATTTTCATTTCTCGAGTTTGACAAAGAGCTCTCAATGTGTACCTCATGATAAGGAAATCTTGGAGTCAACCACGAGACCATATATAATACGAAAAATCTACGTAGATCAAGTGTTTAGTTATGCAATGACACGTATTTTACTGATTTTTAAGAACATCTCATTTAAGCCGCGTTTGGTTCATGACATCTTATATTTTCAAGTATGCATTCTCGAAAATATGATTCCTAAGAATTCAATTAATAGGAATGTAGGAATGTAATATTTCTATATTTGGTTCATTATAAATTTTCTTAAAAATATTTTAATATCACATTCCTATTACATAAGAATCTGGGATACGCACCTCCCCTGTGGGAATATTTTGGAAGAATGTTAAGTTAAAAAAATTTCTAAAATGTAATATTTTCAAATATTTTTTTTTAAACTTTGAACAAAATATAAAAATATGATATTTATTTAAAACATTTCGTGAATCAAACGTAACTTAAAGTTTCAAATTGAAATCTAAAACATGCAATGGTTACTTGCCCTTTTGATCTCAAAAGAAAGAAGAAGGAACTTCTTAGATTGGCTCAATTAAAATTCATTAATTTTGATAATTCATATCTTATATTTGCATTCTACTGTCAGTAATATAAAAGAATTAAATGATTTATAAATATCTTTGTAATGCCTGAAAAAAAGTTGGTGATATAGTTTAATATTTTTTAGGTTTACTTGAATATTTGAAAAGAATCATTCTCATTCTAAAAGTGTATTTATCGAGGAACTCATAATTGAAAAAATAAGAAAGAAAAATAATATAAAAAATTTTTAATTTCACCCTTATATTTATCAATTAATATGTTTATCAATAAAACGTTTTTTTGAATGGACTAACTTGTGTTATTCATAAAATTTTATTAAAGAAAAAAAATGAAGAGGAGAAATCCGGACTCAACAAAACTCTTTTGATCTGCCAGCCCTTTGCAAGGATGATTGATACGTTGGTACATAGCTGGCATTCTGTTGTGTGTCATCAAGTCATTGAGCAGACCATTAGAAATAGCCCAATATGAGGATTCTGGTGGCTCCCAATTAAGTTAGATTGTGTTGATTAAGATTAGCTTAACTCTAACGTATACCCAAAAAAGGAAAAAAAAAAAAAGAAGAAGGAGCTCAACTCTAATGTATACCAGCCCAATATACTTTGGGTTGCATACAGCTTAATTGAATACAACCTAAATTTGATGCAAAACTTGTCCAACCGGATTCGGTTCTCATGCTTTTATTTTAGGACTCAACCGCTCAAATATGGTGTACTAAAACGAATAGTGCTCACCGCTCATACAATTCAATGATAATACGTACTCTTAATTTTATTTAATAAAAATTAATCATTTATCAATTTTGTTGATCATATGTAAGTCCTGTGAAATTCAAAATTATACTTATGAATTTTTAAAATATATATAATTATAATTATTTTAATTTTATTAAGTCTTCATTTTGTATAATAAATAAATTAACTTATAATTTATTAATCTAATTAATAAGTTATAAACTAATCTATAAAGGTGTTTTGTACACTAACTCATTGAAAAAATTAATCTCTAATTTGATAAACTACCTTAAGTAACTTATAACTTATAACCTTTATCTCTTCAAATTTTTCTAAATCTATTTTTATTCTTTTTATTAATTAACAACTCATATTCTTTACTACATAACCTAAATATTATTTTCTTATAAAATATAATTAATTTAATTTTTATCATAATTATATTCTAATTTTAAATTATAAATATATAAAAATATGTATAAAAATAAATATATAATATCATAAAATATAATTAAACAATTATAATTCTATTATAAATAATAAAATAAAATTTGTAAGTAAATAAATATATAAATTCATAAAATATTAAATATTATATTTTTATTTTTTAAAATATTAATTATGTTTATATAATTTGATATTTAAATTAACATAAATTATTACAATTATATATCTATTTCTATTAATATATCCTTTTATATCATTTTACAATTTTAACTAGTTGAATAGTTAATTTTATGAAATATTTTTTATACAATTAGTTAACTTATCAGCTATTAATTACTACTTAACTTATCAGTTATTAATTAACTTATTTATTATTTTCTTAAAATAGAGCCTAAATGGAAGTATAAATATTTCTTCCATTTATTTTAAGTTTCATTTTAAAAGAAAATTATTCTTATTTATTTATTATTTTATGAAATTAAAACTATATTTATTATTTTCTTTCAAATATTACTCCTATTATTTAAATAAATGCATAAAAACTTTACTTATCAATTAGTTTTCACTAGATTATATGTATTAGTAAACATAATTCATCTCTAATAAAATTAAAGTTATTTTTTACTACTCTTAATCCTTATGTAATAACATTAAAGAATACTTAAAAAAGAAAAGAGGAATTGTTGAATTTTTTAATAAACATGTACATTGTATATATGTGTAAATAATAATAATAATAATAATAATAATAATAATAATTATATGTTATCATTTATCATAACGTTTGGTTTAAATTGAAGTGATTAAATGAAATTTAAAATTAAATAAGTCTAAATTATTTCATTAAGTGTAGACTTTTATGTATAGATATCTAAAAGTTTTATTTCTTATTTATGATGGTCGAATTAGGAATAAAAAATAAATAAAATAAATAAGAGGCTAAGGTTTTCAAATTATACGTAAGGATTTTATTTTTTGATATCTCATCATTAAAAAAAAATTCTCTAAAAAATGCATATGCACTAATTTGAAAGATCAAAAATAATAAAACCACAATTTTATTAATTTTTATGGATTTAAATATGCTTCTACATCTAATATATTCTTCTTGATTGCAAAATTATAATTCTATTAATTTTCATAGATTTAGGTATACTTTTACATTTAATATATTCTCTTTGATGATTGACTATAAAAGATCCGCATTTTGATAATAAATTATATTTTTATCATAATTAAAAATTTTTAATAGTGAATGTCAGATCCTTTTTATTGAATTATTGAGAAACAAATTCATTAATATATGCAAAGAATTTGGCTCTGTGTTGAACATGTATGCATACTTTTCATGTTGAACACGTAATCAACAATTGAATTAATTATGGTGATTTAGTGTTTCAAATCAGAAACATATACGTGTTGTTTGAATCGCGATTTGGAATTGGTGTTTAATGCTATTGTGATTATTTTTATCACTGTCTAATGATAACGTCAAATCAAAACAGATTTTGATTTGAATTGATAACGTTTTTTCTTTTTTTTTTTAATAATAAGTAGAGGAATGTTAAATCACTAAACATACTTACACAAAGATTAAAAATTAAATTTTAAATCTAATAAAAGCATAAAGCATTTAGTATTACTTGAATTAAAAATTCTTAGTATATCATTGTGTGTTTATCCCTTATTTATCAACACTTATATTTATATATAACAAATTAGGATGATGTTAGTGATATATGATTTTTTTAATTGTGTATGTGAGACGGCCAGATAGGCTTATACATACATGGATTCAGCTACATATGTTAGCATTATGTTAGTCATATTCAATTCTTTGATTTAACATTTACATATACATATAAATATAATATTAGTGTTATACTATTTTACAAATATAGATTGATGGATTATATATTTATAAATTTAGATTTAAATTTTGACATCTTTTATTTTTTATTTTTGAGTGACTGATATTTTAAATTAATTGATTAAAGTAACATGTTACAAATGTAACCTCTTTTGTATAAATTGATTAATTTAAAATATTAAGATAGTTATGAGTTTATGTTTCATACAAATAAGGATCGGTATAAAGAAAAACTGCTATTTGGCTAAAACTCAAATATACTTGTGGTAATAAGTATATGACAATTATTAAGTTTTTCATATGAATATTAAGTTAATTTAGAGAAAATTTTATTATTTGACAGGAATTTATTGTTAATATTTGATTACTACTCTAAGTATTACTTCTAATTTGATTTTCCTATCCAATGACTAAATTTCAATATTGTACTAAGTATTTTGTAAAGGGATTTACTATTATTTTAATTTCCTAATCATGTTGAATTTTGATTTTGATTGTGAGTATATTGCTTTGCTTATTTTATTCTGGATTCTGTGAATACTTCTACTACTTCAATTAAAAGAGAATGATGCTAAATTATTCCTTAAAGTATTTAATAAACATTTAATTATTTTCTGCAGTACTGAACTATTCAGACAATTGAGATTTGGTTACTGTTCTATTCTCAAAGGAGCACACATGCTGCTGTTACTAAAGGATTCTGTTGGACCTACTTTGATTCAAGATATATATTTATGCTCATGGCCCCTCAGGCTCAATCGTTCATTTACATTTCTCGAGTTTGACAAAGAGCTCTCAATGTGTACCTCATGATAAGGAAATCTTGGAGTCAACCATGAGGCCATATATAATATGAAAAATCTACGTAGATCAAAGTGTTTAGTTATGCAATGATGTGTATTTTACTGATTTTTAAGAACATCTCATTTAGCCTTTGTTTGGATGGGAGAGAAGTGAGAGAAGAAAAAAGTTAAGAGAGAAAGAAGTTGGGGGAGAGAAAAGTGGGAGGAAAGAAGTATTTTTTTTATATTGTTTGGAAAGGAAGAAGTTAGGAGAGAAAGAAATCAGGAGAGAAGTGATTTCTTTTGTTTGGAAAGAAAGAAGTTAGAAAAGAAAGAAGTTATATTTTTATAAAATAATTTTGGTGCCCTTATGCATAATATATGAACTCAAGTGTATACTTTAAATTTTGTATTCTTAAAAAATATTATTTTAATTATTAAATTAAATACCGTATTAACAATAAATCCAATAATTAAATATATTAATTTAATAGTTATAAATAAATGATAAATTAATAATAAGTTCAATTTTAATTAAATATCTTAATTTAATTATCAGAAATAAAATATAAATAAATATTCAAGTAATTATATAAAAAAATTTATACTTATTTAAAAATTTATATAATTTTATAAATTAATCCTATTCTTTTAAAACTATCTCAAATAATTATTATCTACCCCTTTAATACCTATATAAAAATATTTTTCATTTAAAATAAATTAAAAATAAGATGTAGTAGTAATTAATTTTTTATAATTATATAATTTTCCTTATAAATTTGGAAATTATAATAAATGTTATTGGATAGATATTGAATAAAAAATTTTAAATTTTTAAGAGAATAAGATAAATCTCTTTATGTGGGATCCACCTAATTTCATCATTAATATCTATTATCTAACTACTAACATAGTTTATAAGTTCTGCATATTATACATAATAACTTAATTGTATCTCATAAATGTTCAAATGATGATTCAGGACCTCATGTTCACATACAAAACATAAACATCACAGGTTCACTTTGGTTGATTAATACAAGATTTATTACCATACAAAGCAAATGATATAAAAAAAACTTCTCCCTTCCAAATGACCTTCCCGATCAACTTGACACTACGTCATAGCTGTGGTAACAAGTATGTCTGCTCTCCTCATTACCCGTGCATCAATTCAAACAATTAATATAAATCGCATTGCAACTTTATAATTATTCTACAGTATCGTTATATATGTGTAGAGATATAGACATAACAAGATACTCAGTACATACTGTCAGAACTTAGTTTTAATTAGACTCTCTGCTTATGCAAGGACAAAAAATACAATAAGGTCAATGTCATTCTTTAAATTAAGATACCATTTGATGACTTTAAAAAGATTAGTTGAGAGAATGCATCAATGTGTACCTAAAATGGTGGGTCAACCAAGTCTTGCACTGGCTATAAGCTGATATAGCACCTGTAATTTTAAGTGGGGCGATACCCCAAAAAACTGCTTCTTGGCTCTCTCATGTTCACAGAGGAAGCTATAACACTTCAACTAATATTCTTCAGGTACTCCTATTTTCTCCAGCTCTGTCCAGACTTCTGCTTCACTATAATGGTGAGGTCTACTACTTTCCATGATGGAGAGTTATCTTTTTACTATCCGAGCTTTCTTTTTGGCTATTTCTACATGCTTTTCAGCTATTTCTACATGCTTGTCTGCCAAATCTCTCATAACATCAGTTAAGTTGTTGATCCACATATTCCACTTCTCATAACCTTTCTCAGTTAAATCAATTATGGGCACTTTTCGCTTTGATCCTCTTGATGATGATGTTCCTTGAGATTGATTTGAGTTAAGAAACTCCTGAGAGTGGTTTGAAGAAGCACATTCAAGACTAAATGAGTCAAAATGACCACCGTAATTGGGAGTATCATTTCCCCAATTAATATCAGAATTTGACATGTGTTCAAAGTTATCATTCAGGTCCAACCTCTCTTTATCCCATCTCCTTAACTTGTCTGCTACACTCTCAGCATATGATCCTGTGGCCCTGTCTCTTCCGAATAGCTCCAATAACTTGTCATAGTTGTGTATTGGTGAACACTTTCATCTGTTAGCCTCGGGTTTATCCTGCAAACACACACAATCACATCATCATATACCATATTTTGGTGTAATCCATACTAAGAAATGAACAAAGTATTACATTTATGTATAGTGCATGAGTTATTTTATCTTTACCTGACATATCTCATTCCACACTTCTGGTTCCACCTCGAACTTGTGTGTGGATGGGTTCCAGCCAATCCCACTCCACCTATGGAATAGATCATAACATTCATTGAAGTTTTCCCTCAATATCTTCAATTGATTCTTGATGGGTTGCTTCTAAAAGAATAGACCTATAGTCTGCTTAAGCTACGCCACCACGCTAGCATAAGCCATGGATGTAAATTTGCCATCTGGTCGATTGCCTTTTTGCACCTCCTCGAGTAATAAATCTAATAATATAGCATCCATATCTGGCATCCAATGTAGTAAGTCCCTAGAAGATCCATCTCCCCTACTATCAGACTTCTTATTTTTCGGCATGGTAAGATCTGCAATAAAATACACAACCCAATAAAAAGTGATAGTATAAGGAATGGAAAAGGATTATATCATGCATGATACATGTAATTAGTCACAAACTTTTCAGACATAAGTTGTTTAAATTATGTGCAATTCAGAAGGAGGTTCTATGCACAATCACCTCACTGAATAATGGATATTCAATTCATGCTACAAAAGGGAAGTGCAACAATCCGCTAAATCCAAATCATACATATAAGACTCTAAATATAGTTCTCAGTCACATCAATAGTGTAGGATTCATAAGTATGAAGAGATAATATACAAAGAGTTATTATATAAATGACAAAAACTATGACAAGCTCTGCTGATAATCACTCCACATATGGGCTGCTAGGTTTTCTCTCATGATGAACCCATGCCTATAATCTTCCTCTGTGGTCCAAGATTCATGATCTCCTACATCTTCTACATTCTTTTCTAGTAGCTCACGATCGACCTCATCTATCAATCGTGGATCGGGATTAACATTCATTAGGAAGTTATGCAATATACAACATGCAATAGTAATGTCCGTCATGGTCCTGAAGGAGTAATGTGGTTTCGTGCCCGTAGCAATTATTGGAAATCTCTTTTTTAACACCCCAAAAGCCCTTTCAATTACATTTCTCAATGATGCATGCCGATGGTTATATAATTCCTTTGCATTTTGAGGTCCACGGGTAGTGTACTCCTTCAAATGATATCGCACTCCTCTGTAGGGTGTAAGAATGCCTCTTTTTAGAAGAAATCCTACATCTCCTAAGTAGAATTTACCTAATTTACAACAATGATACAAATAAACGTCAGAACACATAACCATAAAGACAAACACATTAATTCTTATGGCGTTGACCTATTATTGTGCAAGGCATATCAAAATTGATACTTACCTCTTAGAATTCTCAATCTATCTCTTCTCTTAGCTAAAGCATGTTTGAGGACCCTGGAGTCAGATGTAGTTCCCTCCCAACTAAACAACACATATGTGAACTTCAAATCAAAAGAACACACTGCTAATACATTCTGTGTGGGATAGTCCTTTCTTCCTCGAAAGCTGGGAGCATTCTTCCTGGGAACTTTGACTCGGATATGTGTTCCATCCAAAGCTCCAACACAATCCTGTAAATAATTTCTTTTTAGTATATTTACACAACATGATAAATAAAGAACAACAATCTAATTATTAGCAGTGTCATACAAAAATGTAAATATATTACCTTGAAATAAGGATAAAATTTACTGTTGTTGAGTATTTATGTAGGAACCTCTGATTCAGAAGGCTGCACAAGATACTCTTCTCCGAGAGATACAATAGCCCGTAAAATGTTATAAAAGTGACAGCTAACTGTCTTTTTCGACCGATGGAAGAAAAATGACATAGTTCTATTTTTTACATTATATGCTAGGATATGCAAGAACTTAGCTACTTGTTCCTCCACAGTCGAATAAGTGGAATCCCTCACTCTACCCATTGATATGATCTTTTCACATAATCGCAAGAAAGCGTAAGACGCTTGCGTAGTACGTCATGACTTTTTTTTTAATGTAACAGGTTTTGCAAGAGTTGTTGCCGTATTTGATCTCTTGCTTCCCTGACTCCACCAATGCCTCTAGGTATCATATTGGCTTGCAACTCCAGTAGGTATATAAAATAACCAATATAGCATACAAGTTGAACCACACACATTTGACACAATCTATCCCATTCCTTTATCATTTCAATAATAGGTGACTCATCTAATTCCAACCGATCTTCATATAATTCATCCACATTATCCTCCATAGTCACTTGTGAAATACCTCTAAATTCTAACTAACAAATATTACAAACCATAAGTTTTAAACAAATGTAGACACATATATCAGCTTCAATGTGTATGGACTAGTTAAATTTTATTAACAGAATTTGCAAAAAAAAATACACAAGAGAGAATTTCGCACCCACAAGTATATGCAATGAGATTTATAAAGTTAGTAGAAACATACCTTTGAGCTTAAGCAGGGATTAAGAACTTGACTTTTTAGTAGTGTAGACGTGAGTCCTTTGAGAGTGTATAAAATAAAAATATGCCTTGAGTACAGTACCTATTATCAAGAGTAATATATGAAAAACAACAACAAAGGAATGCCAAATTCTTCAGGTATCGAGATATATAAAAGGAGAAAATGTAAATATCTATCATTATCTGAAATGGATGTATTCATTCCATGTCAAAAAAAATTATTCTTGAAAACAACAATTTTAATTTCCAAAATAAAGACTAAATGAAAAATAAATCCATTAATTAAATTTTTTAATTTAATAATTAAAAATAGATCCTTTCATTAAAAAATACATCTAATTATTTTAAAAAATATATGATTTTATATTTTTCCTTTATTCTTTTAATACTAAATTCTATAATTACTATTTACTCATCTAATTCTAACATATAGATATTTTTCATTTGAGAAAAATTAAAAATAAGATTTAGTAATATTTCTTTTGTGTTAAGTACATAATTTTTAATTATATTTTTAGTGTGTTCAACAAATGTTATTCGATAGATATCGAAAAAAAAACATAAATAAATTATTTCTATGCTTATTGGTGTTATTAATATTTAATAAATATGCAATTACTCGTTGGGGAAAAAAATTCTGGCCATTGCACCGTTGGATAATTAAGCAGCACACATATACGTAATGAATAATTAATCATCACACATATACATATGAAAAATGCTGATAAAATTAAAGAAATTTATTAATTTCTGAAATTAATGAATATTATTAATTAACTAAATGGTCACTGCATGGTATAATAAATCAACTCAAGTGTATACATTGCAAAATTGAAGGGATATGGGAGTTGAGAATTTCTAAATAATAGGTAACAAATAACCAAAAAAAAATGGCAACAAAAGAAGAAATTAAACTGCATTACGGGCTTGGGTCGGGTTAATAGCCGGGTCGGAACTGAACCGGGTCGACCCACAACGGCCCGAAATCAAGAACCCAGACCCAGCATGTTCCACCCAAACCCAACAGAAGCAACCCGGTTTCAGAGTAGCAGATCGACAGCAGATCGGTAGCAAAAATGGAGATGCAACTCGCTAGCGGCATTCCTCACCTACACGCAGAAACGGCTCACAAATAGCAGAGGTCAGTTCCCTCTTTACCTACTCCGATCGGCTATCTGGGCATGCTTTGGAGTGAAGACAGTGGTCAAGGATTGTGGATGAAGAAGCACAGTAGCCACGGATAGCAGCACAGATGGCAGGCCTCTAACACAGCAGCACGACGTAGTGAGCTGAACTTCTTTTGAGGCACCAACGACAGGAGATGAAAACCGAAGGCTGGAAGGCAGCGTGCGAGTTTCTGAGGCACCAGGGGCAACGGGCGAAAAATTTTAGGAAATGATCGAACTTCTTCCCACTTCATTCCAAAAATGGAGAGAAGTCTGAACATGCACAGTTGTGGGCCCCATTCGTACTTTTTGCGCCAGGTTTCTTTCTCTTCCTGTTTCTATCACCCGTTCCAAACGAGTGAAGTTCTGAACGAACCCGTCCACTTCTTTCTTCTCACTTCTTTCGTCCCGTATTTCCCCCATTCCAAACGCTAGCTTAGTGTTTCAAATTGGAATCTAAAACATGCATTGGTGACTTACCCTTTTGATCTCAAAAGAAAGAAGAAGAAACTTCTTAGATCGGATTAATTAAAATTCATTAATTTTGATAAACCATATCTTACATTTGAATTCTACTATCAATAATATAAAAGAATTAAATGATTTATAAATATCTTTGTAATGCCTGATATTTTCTAAGTTTACTTGAATATTTAAAAAGAATCATTCTATTCTAAAAGTATATTCGTCAAAGAACTCATAATTGGAAAAATAAGAAAGAAAAATAATATAAAGAAATTTTAAATTTCACCCTTATATTTATCAATTAATATGTATATCAATAAAACGTTTTTTTGAATGGAGTAACTTGTGTTATTCATAAAATTTTATTAAAGAAAAAAAATGAAGAGGAGAAATCCAGACTCAACAAAACTCTTTTGATCTGCCAGCCCTTTGCAAGGATAATTGATACGTTGGTACATAGTGGGCATTCTGTTGTGTGTCATCAAGTCATTGAGCAGACCATTAGAAATAGCCCAATATGAGGATTCCGGTGGCTCCCAATTAAGTTAGATTGTGTTGATTAATTAGCTTAACTCTAACGTATACCCAAAAAAGGAAAAAAAAAAAAAAGGAGCTTAACTATAATGTATACCAGCCCAATATACTTTGGGTTGCATACAGCTTAATTGAATACAACCTAAATTTGATGCAAAATTTGTCCAACCGGCTTCGGTTCTCGTGCTTTTATTTTAGGACTAAACCGCTCAAATATGGTGTAATAAAACGAATAGTGCTCACCGCTCATACAATTCAATGATAATACGTATTCTTAATTTTATTTAATAAAAATTAATCATTTATCAATTTTGTTGATCATATGTAAGTCCTGTGAAATTCAAAATTATACTTATGAATTTTTAAAATATATATAATTATAATTATTTTATTTTTATTAAGGCTTCATTTTGCATAATAAATAAATTAATTTATAATTTATTAATTTAATTAATAAGTTATAAATTAATCTGTAAAGGTGTTTTGCATACTAACTCATTCAAAAAATTAATCTCTAATTTGTTAAACTATTTTGAGTAACTTATGACTTATAATCTTTTATCTTTTCAAAAAATTTTAAATCTATTCTTCTTCTTTTTTATTAATTTACAACTCATATTCTTTACTACATAACCTAAATATTATTTTCTTATAAAATACAATTAATTTAATTTTTATCATAATTATATCCTAATTTTAAATTATAGATATATAAAAATATGCATAAAAATAAATATATAATATCATAAAGTATAATTAAACAATTATAATTCTATTATAAATAATAAAATAAAAATTATAAGTAAATAAATATATAAATTCATAAAATATTAAATATTATATTTTTATTTTTTAAAATATTAATTATGTTTATATAATTTGATATTTAAATTTACATAAATTATTATAATTATATATCTATTTCTATTAATATATCCTTTTATATTATTTTATAATTAATTTTAACTAGTTGAATAATTTATTTTATGAAATATTCTTTACACAATTAGTCAACTTATCAACCATTAATTACTACTTAACTTATCAGTTATCAATTAACTTATTTATTATTTTCTCAAAATAGAGCCTAAATGGAAGTATAAATATTTCTTCCATTTATTTTAAGTGTCATTTTAAAAGAAAATTATTCTTATTTATTTATTATTTTATGAAATTAAAACTATATTTATTATTTCCTTTCAAATATTACTCCTATTATTTAAATAAATGCATAAAAACTTTACTTATCAATTAATTTTCACTAGAATATATATATTAATAAACTATAATTCATCTCTATTAAAATTAAAGTTATTTTTTACTTAACTTATTAGTTATCAATTAACTTATTTGTTATTTGCTCAAAATAGAGCCTAAATGGAAGTATAAATATTTCTTCAATTTATTTTAAGTGTCATTTTAAAAGAAAATTATTCTTATGTATTTATTATTTTATGAAATTAAAACTATATTTATTATATTCTTTCAAATACTACTCCTATTATTTAAATAAATGCGTAAAAACTTTACTTATCAATTAATTTTCACTAGAATATATATATTAGTAAACTATAATTCATCTTTGATAAAATTAAAGTTATTTTTTACTACTCTTAATCCTTATGTAATAACATTAAATAATACTTAAAAAAGAATAGAGGAATTTTTCAAATTTTTAATAAACATGTACATTGTATATATGTGTAAATAATAATAATTGCTTATTATCATTTATCATAATGTTTGGTTCAAATTATAGTGATTAAATAAAATTTAAAATTAAATAAGTCTAAATTATTTCATTAAGTATGGACTTTTATGTGTAGATATCTAAAAGTTTTATTTCTTATTTATTATTGTCGAATTAAGAATAAAAAATAAATAAAATAAATAAGAGATTATGATTTTTAAATTATATGTAAGGATTTTATTTTCTGATATCTCATTAGAAAATAAAAGTTTTCTCTAGAAAATCATATGCACTAATTTGAAAGATCAAAAATAATAAAACCACAATTTTATTAATTTTTATGGATTTAAATATGCTTCTACATCTAATATATTCTCTTTGATGATTGAATATAAAAGATCTCAATTTTGATAATAAATTTTATTTTTATCATAATTAAAAAATTTTAATAATGAATATCAGAACCTTTATATTGAATTATTGGGAAACAAGTTCATTAATATATGCAAAGAATTTGGCTCTGCGTTGAACTTGTATGCATACTTTTCATGTTGAACACGTAATCAACAATTGAATTAATTATTGTGATTTAGTGTTTCGAATCGAAACATATACGTGTTGTTTGAATGGCGATTTGGAATTGGTGTTTAATGCCATTGTGATTATTTTTATCACTGTCTAATGATAACGTCAAATCAAAGGTTTTGATTTGAATTGATAACGTTTTTTTTTTTTTTAATAATAAGAAGAGGAATGTTAAATCACTGACCATACTTACATAAAGATTTAAAATTAAATTTTAAATATAATAAAAATATAAAATCTTCACAAAGCATTGACTATTACTTAAATTAAAGGTTCTTGGTATATCATTGTGTGTTTATCCCTTATTTATCAATACTTATATTTATATATAACATATTAGGATGATGTTAGTGACATGATTTTTTCAATTGTGTATATGAGACCGCCACGTAGGCTTATACATACATGGATTCACCTACATATCTTAGCATTATGTTAGTGATATTCAATTCTTTGATTTAATATATACATACATATATATATAATATTTATATATATTAGTTATTGTTTGGAACGGCAGAAAGTACGGGGGAAAGAAGTGGAGCGATAGTAGTTGGGAGAGAAGTTTAAAACTTCACCCGTTTGGAACCGTAGAAAGAAATTGAAAAAGAAATGAATCCGTACGATGGGTCCCACTGATTTCGGTAAGGACACTTCTCTCCACTTTTGGAGAGAAGAGAGGAGAAGTTGGCCTTTTTTTTTGTTGGACATAAGCTACCCTTGATTTTTGCTGCTACAGTTTCATCTCCTATCCTCAACACTGTTGCAGCCATTTCTCAGTGAGAAAACACTGCCTCTTCTCACATTTCGGCAGCTCCAGACGATAAATCGGAGCTCTATCCCACCAATTGCTCTGTTCATTTCTACGTCTCACTTCACCAGCCATTTCTATTTCAGCAGCAGCTCGAGCCATTTCATCAATTGAAGAGCATCTGTTGTGGCCATTTGATCTAGCTAAAATAAAAATTTGGCTTCCACTAAACAGAACCATTGTTCTAGTCTATAAACCCCCCCCAAAAAGATATGCGTGTATAAAAAAAATAAAAAGGGTAGAACAAGGGATGGGGTTCTGGATGTAATTTTTGAATGAGGTTCAATTTTCTTTTTTTAACAAGAAATTGAAATGATGGAGCGAAAATAATAAAAGGGAGACATTATACTATAATTAATAGGTGCATGATTAAATTTAATTATATATTAAATTAATTTTTTAAATATATTATATAATAATATATTAACAATTAAATTCATTAATATATTTTAAATTTTTAAAATGAGATTCACAATTTTTTATCAAAGATATAAATGATGGAATAAAATAATAAAAGAAGAGAGATGTTATAATGTATTTTAATATCGTAATATATTCTTAAATTTAAACTAATGATATATCAAATTAATTTTTTTAAAAATTAATTTGTTTAAAAATATATTATATAGAAATATATAATTTTTTTAATAATTATATTATTTTTATATAATTATATATTTTTAATGATATTTTAATTTCAATTATTAAATCAAAATATTTAATTAATGGATTTAATTTTAAATTCGTCTTTATTTTAGAAATTAAAATTGACGAATTTAAAATTGGTTTTTTTCAAGAACACAATTTTTTAAAATACACACTTGCATTCATATTTTATATATAAGGGCACAATAGTCATTTTATCAAAATACAATTTATTTCTCTTCTAACTTCTCCCTTTCTAAACAAAAGAAATTACTTCTCTCCTAATTTCTTTCTCTCCTAACTTCTCCCTTTCCAAATAACACAAAAGAAATTCTTCTTTCCTCCCACTTCTCTCTCCCTCAACTTCTCTCTTCCCCAATTTCTTTCTCCTCCCACTTCTCCCCTATCCAAACAAAGGCTTAGTGTTATACTATTTTACAAATATAGATTTACGGATTATACATATATAAATTTAGATTTAAGTTTTGGTATCTTTTATTTTTTATTTTTGGGTGTCTAATATTTTAAATTAATTGATCAAAGTAACATGTTACCAATGTAATCTCTTTTTTATAGATTGATTAATTTGAAATATTAAGATAGTTATGAGTTTAGGTTTCATACAAATAAAGATCGGTATAAAGAAAAATTGCTATTTGGCTAAAACTCAAATATACTTGTGGTAATAAGTATATGACAATTATAAAGTTTTTCATATGAATATTAAGTTAATCTAGAGAAAAATTTATTATTTAACAAGAATTTATTGTTAATATTTGATTACTACACTAAGTATTACTTATAATTTGATTTTCCTATCCAATGACTAAATTTCAATATTGTACTAAGTATTTTGTAATGGGTTTTGCTATTATTTTAATTTACTTATCATGTTGAATTTAGATTTTGATTGTGAGTATATTACTTTGTTTATTTTGTTCTGGATTCTGTGAATACTTTTACTACTTCAATATTTGCAAACATTAACTCTATCCCTATGCTTAATTGTATAAACTTTAAGGATTAGAATGAGAACATCATAATTGTTCTTAGTTGCATAAATTTGAATCTTGCTTTTTGAGTTAAGTGACCTCCTACTCGTAAGATGCAAATTCCTTTAATGCTAAGAGGGATTTAGAGAAATAGAAATGCTTAAATTGTATAAGTCTTAGAATTATAAAAACATGTAATTCTAGAAACTTTCAAGGGCACAATATATAAGGAGAATGATGCTAAATTATTCCTTAAAGTATTTAATAAACATTTTACCAAAAATGAAAAGGTAAAAAAAAGTACCCTTCTAGAGAGTCTTCTTTGCATGAGGTATAAGGGCAAAAGGAACATCAAGGAGTACATTTTGAAAATGTCTCATCTCATATCAAAACTAAAAGCATTAGAGTTATGTAAAAACTTGCTTGTGCATTTGATTTTTTTTTCTTTCAACACAATTTATCAATTCAAGGTTAGTTATAACTATCAAAAAGGAAAAATGGACTCATAACGATCTCATTTCACATCATATACAAGAAGAAAAGAAATTAGAGTAAGGAAAAACTAAAAATGCTCATTTAGATTTAACCTTCAAAGACAATAATAATAAAAAGAAAAAGGATAAGGAAGTTACAATTGCTCCATCACAGAAGAAGTAACATAAGGAACACAAAAGCGAAATTGAGGAATTTGCTTACTACTTTTGTGGAAATACTTCTTATAAGAAGAAACAATATACAAAATATCATGCTTAGCATGTAAAGAAAGGTATGCTTCTTAATTTGGTCTACTCTAAGGTTAATTTAACTTTAGTGCTTGGACATGCTTAGTAGGTAAATTTTGATGTTATTATTTACATAAATGTGTCTATGTAGAGATGCCTAAGTTGCCGAAAGTCGAGTGATGGTGAAATACACATCTATGTAAACAATGGCAAGTTAGTCAAAGTTAAGGCAATTAAAACTTTTAGAGTATTGTTAAAGACTAAATTTTATTTACATTTGAATCAAATTTATGTTATATCATCATTTAGACAAAAATTAGTTTCTATTTCTATATTAGACAAATTTGGTTATTCTTGTTCTTTTAGAAATAGTTAATTTAGTATTTTTCATTATTCAAAGCTTGTTGGTTCTAGTTCTTTATCTGGATATGATAAACTTTATATGCTTATATGGTTGCCTTATTTAATGAAACCTTACATGTTAATTTATGTGGCACTAAAGGGAAATTAACTAATGAGAATCTTACATCACTTTGGCACAAACATTTAAGGCATATTTCTAAACAAAAAATTTAAAGACTTATGTTGAATGCAATTCTTGATCCTTTTGATTTGTTAGACTTTTGAACTCTATGTTAATTTCATCAAGGGGAAATAGTACATAATATGAGATTAGGTGCTAAAAGATCTTCAAAAATCTTAAAACTAATACGTACATTTGTAAGTCATTCCCTATGATTTCTTTGAATGGTTAACAATATTTTATTACATTTATAGATATTTTTTATGTTATACTCATTCATGAGAAGTCTTAAACATTAGACGTGTTCAAGGCTTTCAAAGTTAAAGTTAAGAATTAACTTAACAAAAAGATTAAAGGCATCATGTCTAACCATGATGGTGAATACCATAGTAGATATGATAGATTAAATGAACAGTATCTAGAATAATTTGCCAAATTCCTAGAAAAGTATAGTACAATATGAATAATATTGCTGAGAGATGAAATAGAACCTTAAAAGATATAGTCAAGAGTAAAATTAGTCATAATACCTTATTGGAGTCACTCTAGAGAAAGGCATTAAATACTATAACTTATATCTTTAACAGAGTTCTAATTAAGGCAATGACCAAAACCCCCTATGAATTATGGATAAGCAAAAAACCCAGCATAAAAGATTTACATGTTTAAGGTTGTCTAGTTAAGGCAAGACCTTATAGGCTAAATGAAAATAAACTACACTAAAAAATGATTACCAACTATTTTGTTAGGTATTCTAAACGATCTCAAAGATACAAGTTTTATGGTACCACAACCTGATCCATTTTTAAGATAGGAAATGCCCGTTTCTTTAAGACTATTAAGTTTGAAGAAGAGTTAAGGTTAAAAACTTTATCTTTGAAAGAGAATTTATTTTTATTCTTATAGTTATTATAGACCATGATCAGGTTTTTATTCCTGACATTGCTTAAAAAGTAACTCCAAAAATCATAAAATAATGTTGAAAATCTCCCTAATCAAGATCAATAAGTTATTCCTAAAGAAAAAATTCAATAACCTTAAAAATAAATGTCATTAAGAAAATCTACTAGAGAAAGGATAAATGCAGTTTCAGATGATTACATTATTTTTCTCCAAGAATATGAGGTAGATATTAGAATAATGGAAGATGATTCAATCAACTTCTATCAGGCCATTGAAAGTTTTAATCTTAAAGGTAGATTAATGCCATGAATAAGGAAATCAAATCCATAAGAGAAAATAATATTTGGAATCTTATGCCATTGCTTGAAAATGTGAAACCCATTGGTTACAAATGAATATTTAAAACTAAATGGAATTCAAAAAGTAATGTGAAAAGACATAAGGCATGTCTTGTCACCAAAGGCTTAGCTAAAAAAAAAGACATTAGTTATAAAGAAACTTTTTTTTGGTTTCTTTGAAAAACTCTTTTAGGATTATAATAACACTTGTGGCACATTTTGATCTTGAGTTAAATCATATGGATGTCGAGGAATCATTTCTCAATTATGACTTTGATAAGACAATCTATATAGTACAACCTGAAAACTTTGTTTCAAGAGATTCAAAGTAGATGATTTGCAAATTAAAGAAATCCATCTATAAGCTTAAGCAAGCTTTTTATCGATGGTATTACAAGTCTCATTAAGTTGTCATCTCTTTTAGTTTTGAGATGAATATAGTTGATGATTGTATACACCATAAGTTCAATGGAAATCTAATGTATACTCGAGTTTGTACGCATCAAGATATTACATACATCATTAGGATATTGGCAAATACTTAAGCAATCTAGAAATGGATCATTAGGAAGCAACCAAAAAGCTATGCAATATCTTTTGAGAATAAAAATTACATGCTCATATACAAGAGATCATATTAGTTAGAAATTATTAGGTATTCCAACTTTAATTTTACAAGATGTTAAGACAATCATAAATCCACTTTGGGCTATAGTTACTTACTTATTGGAGGAGTTATTTTTTGAAATTGTGCTAAGCAAATACTTATAGCTTTTTCCACCATGGCAACTAAATTTATAGCATGTTATGAGGCATCCAATCTTAGGATATGTTTTGTGACTAGGTTGCAAATTATGGATGGTATTAAAAAACTATTAATGTTATCTTTTGACAAAAAAAAATTAACAATGTCATATTCCAACAACAATAAGAGTTCTTCAAAGTCAAGACACATAGACATTAAGTTCCTAGTTATTAAAGAAAAAGTTTAGAGAGGTCAGATATCTATAGAGCATATTAGAACAAATTCTATGGTTATAGATCCACTTACCAAGTGTTTAGCTTCTATAGTCTTTCATGAGCACACTATAGGTATGGTATCACTTGATAATATGCTAGTTCAGTGGGAGTTTGTATTTATGGGTACTCTTGTCTATAGATATATTTATGGACATTTTATGGTTATTTAATATAGTATAAATATTTTATATAATTACACTCTAATCTCATTTGGTATGTTCTCATTAAGGAATAAGGTTGACTAATTGAAAATAGGCATGTTAAGATCACATTGCATGTAATTTTCATATTACACATCTATGCTTGATCCATGTCATTACTTGTATTAATATATGTGAGCATTAATGAATCTAGTTACGATAATTATATTAAAGGTCATTTTGATCCTATGTTGATATAATTAATGAATTTGGTTAATTAGATATGATTCTAGTAATGATAGCAATTTTTGAGTTTATAAGATTATACTATAATATGCAATTATGAAGTGTAAATAACAATAATAGTTGTATATTATTAATTAACATAAGCTTTGACCCAAATTAAAGTGATAAAATAAAGTTTAAGAGTAAATGAGTTTAAATTATCTCATTAAATGTGGGCTTATATGTGTTAAGATCTAAAAGTTTTATTTCTTATTTACGATTGGTGAATTAGGAATAAAAAATAAATAAATAAGAGGTTATAATCCTCAAATTATATGTAAGGGTATTATTGATTCAAATTTTGATAATGAATTTTATTATTTTCATAATTAAAATTTTTCAATAGGAAGTCCAGAGCACATTTATATTTTTCATAATAAAATTGTGCTTCTTTCAACGGTTGCATACAGGAGCATTAATTAGCAGAAGTGAGAATCAAAAACTTCTATTAAAAACTAAAGCCAGCATGCTAGCGGGATATTATTGTATCCTTCTAATTTTATTGTATGTTCACTGTGAGATATATTATATAATCTTCTGTCTTAATATTTAAAATACAATTGCCGTTGTATTAGAAAAAAGTGCTGTAAATCAATGTCTTCGATAAACATTTAATTACGCTAAAAACATAAAATTTTTAAAAATTTATGTGCTTCTCGTTAATTCATTATTAACTATTTACAAATCTTAAAAAATAAATTAAATAAAGTGAATTTTTTAAAATTTGTTATTTTCTATGCAATTAAATGTATCTTAATCATTTTACGAAGGACATTGGTTAAAAAATATTTATAAGAAATTACGACTTGATGACTAAAGTTAGTTCATACAATTATGGTTCAATATAACTTATATAAGCATCGAAACCACAAATGTTAGCATACATCTGCTGCTAAGAGCTAAAAGGCATGGATTGAAATTTTAGAGATAATATTTATTAAGAAGAGGGAAATTTATTAATACTCTAATTTTTAAAATAATTATCCATTTTATTTGATGGTAAAAAATAAATATTTAAATGATATTAGATGATATGATTTAAAACTAAAATCCTTGTTCATTTAATGTAACAAAACTTGGGGATGAACTCATTGACTTTTGATGTTGCAATTGTTAATTAATTTCTAAATATTCCCTGTAATTAACGGCTTACTATAGATACCCCGTCTCAAGCTAATGATGATTAAGGACCCTATGCACGAGAAATTTTTAATTAATTAGTAAACATATAATTTATATAGTTATTATCAATAAAAATTAAAATAAATATAAGGAAAATAGTTAAAAAAATAATCAACTACTAATTTTTATATTTATTTTAGTTTTCATTAATTTATACAGCTACAAACTAACTAAAAATCTCGCCCAATGCGCACATACGTGTAATCTTCACCGTCCACATTTAGAAAGTAGGAATGAGAAGCAGCTGCTTCGTGCACAGCTTTAATTTTGTGAGAAGCACACGTAAGTGAAAATATTGCGCAGGTATTAATAGGAGTAAGTGGTGGGGTCTCTCAACTCTACTTGTCGTCAGATGCAAGTTGCGTGCCATTCTCATTTTACATGTAAGATAAGATTTATTAAACGAATTGCTTCTTCACCCTTATCCAAAGGAGGATTGTTGTATATATTGTCGAACACTTAAGGTTCAAAGTCCCATTTTTATAGTGATTAGTTGTTATGTGATAACAAAAAATTAAATTGATATATCAGATGTTAGATCGATGAAAATTAAGTTTTTTCTAATCTTGATATTTAATAAAAGTTTAAATATAATTTATTATTAATATAAAATATTTTATACTATTAATATAAAAATTAATAAATAAATAAAGAACAATAAAGAAAGGATTAAATTTAAATCCAGGATAATTTGAATTTATATTTGATATATAGTCTAATTTTAAATCCATCTTAGTTGGGCTTACTCAAATAACTCCAATATTGTAACTAGGATTCCTATAAACATAAATTAAATTTCATGAATATAAATTAACCCGTTTACATATTGGGTATTTATTCAACCTAAAAAACTCTCCTAAAATCTATAAATAGCCCTAGGGCTCACTATAAATAAAAAGGAAGAAAAAAGCTTGGAGAAATAGAAATTTTGCAAGTAAAGAAAGAAAAATTCTTAAGTGCTTTCCTTTAAATTTGTTTTCAAACCTTTAAACCCCCAAGAGAGAAAAAGTAAAGTTTTTATAAGCAATCAGAGTAAAAAAAATGCTTCTAGCAAAGGACTCTTCTAATCCTTTTAAAAGACAAGAAAAAAACAAAAGACATAAATCTTTTACAGCCAACAAGATATAATCTTAAATACTTTTATTAGAAATGTCTCTAAATCTTTAAAAAGATTAATGGAGCCTTTCAGAAAACATTTTCAAGTGTCCAAATTCTTGTTAAAAAAGAGATCAAACTCAAGGCCTTTACCTATAACTTAAAAACTAATAAGTTAATCAAATGAGTGAAAAAGAGTGAATTCCTACAAATTAAGAATTAAAATATTGTAATTTGTCTGCTAAATACTAGAGTAAATTTATACACAAAATTTATGTACACAAATTTTTGGCATAGCTAGTAGGATGCTTTTTTCCTTTTATCTTTCTTATTAAAAGAAAGGTTAAATCTAAAATCTCAAATTTAACCAAAAGCCAAAAGCCAAATTTTAACCATGAAAAATGTGGAAAACATGCTTGTGCTTATGGAAAACCCAATCTATGCCAAAGGCAGAACTCCATTTGCTACTAGGTAAAAAACCAAGGCTAGGAAAACCTTATTAGTGCCTTATTTGGCAAAATTTTGTAACCATGAGAAAAGAGGTGTGATTACTTTCAAAAAGACCAATGATAATCATTATCCTCTATCTACAAGGGTGGAAAGTGACACTCCTTATATTGCATCAAACTCAAGTGCTAAATCACAGACTTTGTCCAAGTCTTCAAAAAAAAAAGTGGGTTGATTACACCTCAGATAAATCTAAAAATGTTACGCCAATCATGATAATGAAAATTGATTCTATGGACAATCACTTCCAAGAAATGTCTTAAGCCATTAAAAAATTAATAAAAGTTATGGAAGAAAAGGATAAATAAATTAAAGTTATATTGGCTCAATTAAAATAACAAGTTGTTTTAGAGGAAAGGCTTCTAGCAGTAAAGAACCTAAAACTCCTCTTAAAAAGGAAAAGCTAGAAGCACTAGAATAAAATTAAAAGGAAAAGCAACAGGGTTGAAAAGTCTTCTAAGATGCCTCTTAGGATTTTAACAAAATTTTTGTGGGACCATTGTTCGTCCAACAATTCTAACATATGATTGTGGATGTAATCTGAGCCCAAGATAAAGGCTTCCCACATTTTTCCTTGGTTTACACAAAACTATATTCTTAAAGCATTAATGAGATATGCATGCAACTAGAATATTAACCTTCAAAATTCTAACAATTTGATGGAAAAAGAAATCCAAGGCAGCAGGTCACTTATTTCATTAAAACGTGCAATAATGCTAAAGCCTATAAGGATTTGATGGTACAGTAGTTTATCCAGTTAATTAAAGGTTCTTCCTTTGATTGTTACACTAATCTTCTAATAGGTTTCATGGATAGTTAGGACCACTTGGAATGTGAATTGATCACACTTTTATAACACCTATCATACAATTGGTCTTGCAGAATTAGCTACTAAAAAAAAAAAGATAAACACATCATTGATTACATTGAATGATGGAGAAATCTCATCCTAAGCTCTAAAGAGTTAATTAGTGAAGTATTCTTTATCGACATATGTGTCTAAGGCATGCATTGTAAAGATACCACATTCTTTCGAGGAATTGGCAACAAAGCTCATGACTTAGAAATGTAGATTGCAAGATACAAAAGTTATTTACCTTCTTATTTTTGTAAGAAAAAAAATCTAAAGAAAGATCGGAAACCCTCAAAGATAAATAAGGCCATGGTTGTTACTATAACTTTAGCTAAAATCTCCATAAAATCTTCTAAGAATAAGTCAAAACTTGAATCCAAACCATCTAACCACTAAAATTAAGATAGGTTTAAAATTACCTTAAAGTAGCTTAAAAAGAAAGAGTATCCATTCTCAAGCTTAAAAGTTCCTTACATTTTTTATCAATGACTAGAACAAAATCTAATTAATCTTCTAACCCTTAAGCATTTAGAAGAAATAGGTAAGGCAGGACATCTTAAGTATTGCAAGAATTATCAAATAGTTAGTCATCAAGTCATAAAGTGCTTCATTTTTATGGAAATAATCCTAAGGCTTGAAAATAATGGAACAATAAGACTTAATTCCAAATAAGGAATAGCTTTTGCTAATGTCACTATGATTACTTTTAGAGCATGTGATCTTGTTCTAATGTTAACTAATGTGAAAACATCCCTCAATGTCACAACTTGAATTTGATTGTGACTATTGTGGATCCCGCTATCCAATTTCCATTAGCCTTGATATTCTTTATATTAATTCTACCTAACAAAATTTTTTTATTTCTATAGCAACTCAAAATTCATTATAAATTTTATGAAAAATAAATACAATTTTCCTATTTATAGACACTTTCCAATAGTCATATACCTTAAATTATATAAATTATTTTACATGCAACTTAACAACAACCCAAAAATACATATATAGATAAATAATTTAACACATCAAGCATATAATTAACTTTGTCACTTATCTTTAATCCTTGAATTTGGTTCTAACAGAATCCTAACTCAATCTTAACTATTAAGTTCTTCTTGGATTGCCCTAAACTTTCACTTGAGCTAAGCAACTTCATATTCTCAAATTAAAGCCTAAAATTGTTAAAGAAAGGAATGAGTTTTACAATTTCAATGAATGTATATCTATAAAAAAATATTATTAGTAAATGATTATAATCAATCCAAGCAGTAATATAAAATAACCACTGAGTAATTTCCAATACTCGTACCTGATAACTTTACCTTATTTAATCATTTAACAATCATACTCCTATACCCATACCTATATTAACAATTACACACACATAAATAATAGAACCCAAAAAGAGGTTTTTTATAATTTCACCATCATTTGATTCAATTGTAATATCAAAAAGAAGTCATTTCAAGACCACAAGTGGAGCAAGCTTCCATACACACTTTTCATACGTAGTCGTTCACAAATTCATAGTTTTAAATATCAATTATCCTAAGAACTTATTCACCTCATTCTTAAATAGCCATTAGACTCAATCATAGTTAGATTATTATAATTGCATTGAATAAAAACATCCAAGGATAATTAAATATCAATTTTACATTATAATACATAACTTACAATGAAATACATACATCTACCTTTTAACTCTTAGGTTAACGTTATACCTTTCATAAACTTTTCATCATTGTTCTTTTAGGGTTTGCCTCATAACTTTCACTAAACATATTATCGAGGATTTTTCATTTGATATTCATAACATCACCTATATCGCATTTTCATCTTAAGTGTCATTCAAGGCATAATCTACAATGCAACTTCAACACTAGAGTTCAAGAAATATACAATGCAATCACAATTCAAATTTAATGTACAAAACAATATATTTCATAAGACTATGCTTTTTTCATGGCCATAAACATTCATCTATATCATAAAACGATTCGTACTACCTTATTTAGCATATTTCCATCATACACATAATATTATAATTCTAGTCACAAATAATTGTATCATTTATCATTGCAATCTAATCATAAATCTAAAAATGGTTGAGGATAACACCACCACACCTTTTAAGCATGGTTATTCACTCTTCACTTAAACCAATATTCACTACCTTATCACAAATATCATTTTCATGTCATTCATGCATAGCTACAAAGGTGATTTAATAATAATCCATAATATATAATTATATTTTTAAGAATTTATAGGTGGATGTATATATAATCCATATTATTTATATGTAGGATTATAAATATGTCATTTAAACAAAATAGTATTAGAATATTTATTTAAGGATGATATATATATACTCACCTAATGATATATGTCCACTTTTAAATGTTTTAGGACATCCATGGTTATCTTTCCTTCCCTTCCCAATTCACCATTTATAATGATAAATTATAGACATAAGAGCATTACTTATCTTATTTCCAAACATTCTAATTCTAAGCTCAAATCACAACATAATAATACTTTAGGTAATTGACTCCTTATGTTTTTTCTATTGTTAGATTTTAAAATTAAAATATGCCTTTACATAATAATTTTTGGAATCAAGCTTATACAAGTAAAATATTAAACCAGAATGCTCTTAATAAACTTTATTCGTACCATTCTATTATCCTATATTATCAATTTCTTACATTTTTAAAATTATCATAAAGAAATTTAAAAATTTTCATAAATTAGAACTTTTCATGTTAAGTGTAAAATAATTAAAATAGTAGAGCTTTATGCTCTAAAAAGGTCCAAATCATATTATATTATAAAATTAAACACTTGGTTCTTAATAATTTCAACTTTATTTTAAGGGAATCAAATATCATATTTTAAGGATTTGTTTGAATCAAACTTTAAATACTAAAAATATTAGATTTTTATAATGCTTTTAATCTAACACCCTAGAGCGTCAAATCCTTATTTTATTAGTTTTATGTCAAGTGATTAAAATAAGATTCTTTTTCTAAATCTAACATAAGACAATTGAATTATCAAAACTTTATGTTGTAAAATCATTTTATGAAACTATATATTCAATTAATATTATTTTTAACTTTACTTTAATAAAGTCATCCAATTACATTTCTTATATCTAGCCCCAAGCCATTTTTATCATATTAGTACCAATTGTATAATAGCAGCATGAATTAAATTGTATCATTATATATTTATATATCATATAAATTTTACATCTCATAGTATCACAGTCTCAATTTAACCATAATATAAGGTAATTAATTCATCACTATAATCATTTTCATTCATAGTGTCATAACTTTAAATGCATTCACATTCCAATACATGTACACCTAATTGTTAAACAGTAGTTCTACACTTCTCATATATGATCACAAGTTAAATACAATCACAATCAAAATCTCAATTGAAGTATACATTCATCATAACTAAGCAACAATATGTATGATGCCTTTGTTGTATCATTTATAAAAGGTCAAGCAATAATAATTTAATAGGAAACAAATGATGTTTCAAAAGCACTATTACATACCAGTCTTTAGCATAATAAGTAGTAATTAAGATTATAAGTTTCTTATACTCATTCATATTAAGCTACATAACTATACATATTCAATCTCATAGTTTCATAACATATCAATTTAATATATAAAATAAATAGAGTGGATGGAAATTAAGTAGAAGAATTCCTAAAATAGATATACATTTACCTAGGAATGCTTATTTGCTCTAAGGATCTCCAAGTATTCCACTTTCACCTTTTTATTTTCTTCATACTTCATAAATTATAAGGATAATTTATAAATATTAGTATTACTCATTTTGTGATTATTTTGTTATGTACTTATCGTATAAATATCATAAATTATTTAATATTTGTTATTTAGAAATCAAACACCCCATGTTAGACTATTATAAATCATAAAAATATAATATAGGTTAAGTATGGTATACTATATAGTCACTATAGTTGTGACTTTTGAATGATATTTTATGAGTAATTCCAAAATTATAAATATTTTATTTATAAAACTTATTTTGTACGAAAGTAAACTCAATTGGCTTTTCATTGACTAGTTATTCATCCAATTGGTTAAGATTTAAAAATGTTATGTCCTTTAAAAGATAGGTGCAAAAAATCTATTTTTTGAAATCTTATATTTTTTACCATTGCCTACTATTTTAGTTATATCTCAAAATATATATGAAATATTGATTGAAAATAAGGTATTTGAAAATAAACTTGATTACCTTTCTAATAATAGGTGATTCAATTAAAATAAGCGTAAGATAAAAAAGTTATATCCCTTTAAAGTTAGCATAAGATTTTAGGGATGGTGAATTAATTGTGTCATTGATTCACCTACCCTGAACTTAAGTTTGCACAAGGAAAATTAACTGCACATTTAATTTTTATGCCCATATTTACTTCTGCATTATGAGAATTGATTGTCCACTCTATTTACACATGAATAATCATATTTCTTATGAAAATTTCCTAATTTATCCAATCATAAATGCCCTCTAAATAAATATTACACACTAAATCTTGATATAATCATTAATACACCTATTTATCATCTTATATCACTTTTTGTCATCATTTATTACATCCATCATATCAAATCAAACATATTTCAAGCAAAATCATAAAATAACTAATATTTTATCAATACCATCACATAATCAAAAATCCATGTATTTAACTAGATTATCTACTTATTTTGTATGGAAGAAGGTATTAAAAAATTAGATTGACGATCTTTCAACCTTAATCACATTAAAATTTATAATTTTTAAAGTAAAGGTGTGATGCCCTAAGGTAAAATTGAGAATTTCTAATTATTTCAAATGCTTGAAATGCTTATTTTAACCGATAAATATGTTTAAATTGCATTTATTATTATCAAAGTGAAGTTAGAATATTTTAGAAATTAGAATGTGATAAAATACGATATATACACATACACACACATATATATATATTTATAATTTAATAAGTTACTCCTCTAACATTTATTGAATAATGAAATGTTATATTAGAATTGGAATCAAGGATTTTAATTAAGGTGGGAAAAATGAATTTTGTAAAATAAAAATGGAACTTTTTAAAAGAAAGGGAAGGGTTAAGATTGGTTTAAATAAGAATCAAAAGGTGTAGATTAAAATGGGACTAGGCTTATATAGTGCAAGAAGCACCATAACAAAACCCAAAGCCTTTTTTTAACTTTTCTCTTTTCTCCCTATCATATTTTTTCCCTTTCATTTTATGAACTTTCTCTTTTTCCTTCTCTCTTCGGTTGCTCTCTTCTCATCTCTCTCCATTACTAGCTACAATGTCGTCGTCATGAGTTGTTGCTAATAAAAGAGTGCTTTTCGATAAGACTATCACTTACCGACATGGAAGGAGGAGCTCAAAGGCAATAGTTAGGCATAGGGCTTTATCTTTTCCAATGTGATTTCCTCCGATCTCTATATTGTTAAGTGCTATTATCATCCGACTTTGTTGTTTGTGGGTCACTAACTAGTAACAATAACTTGCTAATGTGGGAAGCCACAATTCACAAGTGGACCAAACAATAATGGCAACGCTCTAGCCTTTCTTATTTATTGGCATTTCGACCATTATGGCCGTTAGCAAGTTACTAACTATTTTTTTAGGTAGTGGTGAGTCATTTTTCACTCATCAATCCATATATTTTTCTAGATTGAGTTAAGATTAAAGAAAACTCACTTTCCTTATTTTTTAGATATAATGTTAGAATAACATGATCAAAGTATGCTTAAAATGTTACATTCCAATATTTTAAGAATTTGAGATTGACCCTAAAAAAAATCATTTTATGCATGTTTAAATGCATAATGATAGTTTAAAAAAATGTATTTTTTTTGCATATCTTAAGGAACTTGATAATAACTTAAAAATATAAGAATGTTATACTATGAAGTGTTAGAATGACATCTTTAAAATATGTTTAGATTATCAAATTGAAATATTTATACTTAAATGGTTTCAGTCTAAGAAAAAGTTCTTAAAAAGAATTTGGTTTCCTAAGAATAGAGCTAAAAATATTAGAGATTAAATGTATAATTTTGTGCTAGGATGTGATAAGAGCATGTTTAGACCATAAAGTTTAATATTTTGCTTGTTTCTATACTTAATTCAAAGAAACCTTTAGTTGTGAATATTTCAGGGTTCTTTACAATAATTTCAAATATAAGAAAATGAATACAAAATGATAAAATGGTGCAAATCGATACTTATAGCATTATTTTCTTATTAGTATAGTTTTGATGTGAAAATCTTTATAGTATGACATATATTTGGTCTTTTATAACTAACCTAAGAAAAGATGATAAAGTCATAATAGGGATGACTAAAATATTATGACTAAATCTTGAAATAGTAATTTATCAAGCTAAAGGAGAAGTAGTAATGTCACAATTTATAAGCTACCATTATAAATTGTGAAATATGAAGAAGTAGAAGATCAAAGTGAAATAGTAGTGGTTAGGTGATTCCAAGTGAGTATATATCTTACCCTAAAATTTTAATTATTATTTATAATAGTTAAATGTCATACTTTATAATCTTTCCATAAATTCTATTCATTGCAATCACAATCCATGTATAGATTTGAATATAATTATGAATAAAGAATTTTAATCTCAATAATTATTACTCAGTATTACTTGATGGAACAATAAGTCAAGAATATATGTATAATGAGTGAATGTGGATTGACCATGTTTAGACAGCACAGTGGTGTTATTACTGATGGATGAAAGTTTGTGATTAAGTTTTCTTTGTTACTTATATGCTAGAAACTATGTGAATGAATATTGTAGCCATGTAAGAGGGCATAGCAATGTTGTTATATATATACTATTATGTGTTTTGACATCACCCCGTGATGATGAAATAGTTACTCTATGTTGAGTTTGCACTGAACTTGTAATATGTAGAGCTTGAACCTTAGTGGATATATTATATTGTGAATTATGCCATGAGTGACATTGCTAAATAAGAAATGTGACCAAGGTGATGATATGAAAAGTGAATAGGAAATTTTTAGTAAAAAAATAGGTAGAGTATAAGGTTAACCTGGGAAGTATAAAAATGGAAAGGCGAATATGATATAAAGTAGGCCTAAAAGTCAAAAGGTGAATGCATTGTTATGTATTGTAATGTGATATTGAAATCTATTTGTAATTGAATGCTACTATTTGATATGATTATAAAGACTTAATGTACTTGAACCCTACTAGCTATTTATGAATGTGATAACCACCCCAAATGGGTTATGTATGATATGATAATAATATTATATACCAATAGATAGTTGAGATTACTATGACTTGTGATGTAAAATATAGAATTTAAGTTATATACAGACAAATATTCAATCCAAGGTTTAGTTTCGTATATTTCAAAAATCTAAATAGTTTGGCTTGCAATTATTTTTCTAATCAACTACTTAATCAATATATAACCATTTAATATAATTAAATTGAGGTTTGATAGTGCAGATATATGTTTACTGAATTCTTATAACTCATTTCATTTTATTTTAAATATTTTCAAGTTAGAATAAGCATATTTGAGCTTTGTTGCATCTATAAAGATTCAAAGATCGCTTAGTTAAAAGATTTGACAATTAGGATTCTTTTAGGATCAAATTCAAATATTTGAATTAGAAATTGTAATGATTCGACACTTAATGTGTTAAATCAATCACGTGTGTATATGTTTTAAGGCTATGTATTTTGTGTGTATTTTAAATAATTGTCAAATTTATGATAAATACATGTTATAGGATTTAAGATGTGTAGCTCTTAGAAAATATTTTAAAATAAAGGAAACTTTGTCCTTTTTTCCATAAAATTGGAAATATATTTTGGATCCAAGGCAAAATAGGCATAAATAATGTTAAGGCTAATGGATAAAAAATAGCAAAATTCATACTAGTCATGATCGGGTTTATAGTCATTACAAAGAGTTAAGAATTCCTAATCAAACTAAATAACCTCGAATTTTTTCATTAACCGAGAAGAAAAAGGAAGGATTTTTTATTAAAGCAATGCTTTTACCTAGATTGGATGAAGAAATCAAGTAAAATTGAAGCTCTCCTTACTTTATTGGTGGAATGGTGGGAGAAATTATGTAGAGAAAGTTAAAAACAATTAAGAGAGATGAAAGAAGTATAAGGAAATAAGGCTTGGGTTAAAAAATGAGAAATAGTGCCCAAGAAGCATTTTTGAAAGAAAAAAATACTCTTAAATCTCTTCCATACTTATATACTCACTTATATTAGTTCAAAACTTTATGCTCCATAATTGTAATGCATTTTTCTTATCAAAATTTCACCAAATTCATATCCTTATAGTCTTAAGTATTTCTTCTCACAAAATAATTTGTAATTTACTATAATTTAAGAAAGGTGTAACACGTAAAGAAGGAAAAAATGTTTTACCTATAGACCTCACATTTCCTAAAATGATAGCATTATTTTGTTTGTTAAATTATCCCATGACTTTTCTCCTAAAAGGAATAATTCAAGCGAATTTAGGATTGCTTGATAAAGTAAACCCATATGGTTTGTCCCTTTACAAGGTAATAATGGATGACTTGGAAGTTTAGGAATACATATCAAAGTTAAAAGAAGATATACGAGACAATTAGTTAACTTTTATCAACAAGAAAAGGAAACAACCAAAGTTAATGTGACTGACTCCTTCCAAGTTGAATGATGTTCTAGAGGCATTATCTTCCGATCTTGAGCTTGGTAATGTTTAAGAGGCATTACTTTCCAATATAAATGAAGGCGAAGGATTTTCCCATATTCTAGAAGATGCTAAAAGGTGGACAATTATCAAGTCAAGAAAATGTTGATTACACGAGATGTTACCCTTTTATCAAATTATATGAATCAAGCTATCATAAATTAAGTTTAAAAGGTAAAGCACAAGGCCCCAACATGAAAAAGGAATTAAGGAAAGGAGAGGTCTCTTCAGCCATTATTTGAAAATGAAGAAATAGCTCAACCACCTCTAAAGCCTATTATTCTAGAAGAGTGCTTTCTAAAAATTTATCTTCTAGAAAGATATGCAATATCCTATGCAATAAACATTTTGAGTTTAAGTTAAACATCAAAGGGGCATGATCCAAAATCAGATAAAGCCTTAGTAAATAAAGAGAAAATCATAAAGAAGTTAAAAGTCCCTTAAACTTAAGCTTAAATGAAACTCTTGATTTGTTTGCAAATTCTCATATATCTCTTGTCCAAGCTTTAATAGATCTGAATAAATTTAAAGGAAAAATCTTAGGTAAAGTAAAGTGTGCCAATCATATTGACTGCATAGCCACAATTATTTTTTACTAATAAAGATCTCCTACTCAACTTAAGCCTAAATAATGGACTATTATATGTTGGTGGAAAGGTTTGAAACCATAAAGTTTCACGTATCTTAATTCATGGTGGGTCATTTGTAAGTATTATTCATATTTGGACGATGAAAAGGCTTAGAATCACATTTAATGAATTGTTTAAAAGTTAACTCACAATTTAGGGTTTTAATTAAAAGGCCCAACATGCCCTAGGAATGATTTGCCTTATGATAAAGATCGGAAGCTTAACATCATCTACACTCTTCCATGTCATTGATGCCAAAAGATTGTATAAATTACTTTCTAGGTGTTCTTGGGTGCATGAAACATGAGTGATATACTCTATATGGTATCAAGTGCTTTAAGTATTTTTGTGATGGAAATATTGAAAAAGTAGAGATGGAGATAAAGCTTTTTTACTATAAAAGAATCCTATTATGCTAATGTCATGTTCTACTTCGAAAAGAAAGTTATTCCAAAAACACTTCCTATTTCCACACCAAAACTATTAATAATAGTTTCTTTATCCTCAACCAATTCAAAAAAGGCAAGAGTGGAAATGAATATTTCAAATTAACAATTACCTAAAGAAGATATTACCACCTTAAAGGAAGACTTAACTTTTCTCCTAACTTCCTTTGAAAATTTAGCAATGCTAAATCAACAAGCTTTAAAAAACTATATAAATGGAAAGTAGAAAGACATTGAATAATGCCCTAGAGGATGGTTTGATCCAAAAGTTAAATATATAATTATACATTTTATACTTTTCTTCAATGGTTTACATGTCCACTTCAAATTGAAATCAAATTCAAGGTTACATGAATAGGTAATTTCTTTTACATTAAATTTCTTTAAATAATGCAAGTTTATGAGTTAATACTTTTCAAGATTTAAAAAAGAGATAAGTTATCTAGTTAAGAAGAAGAAGTTAAATCAAATTTTACAAAATTAAATCTAAGATACATGTAAAGGATAATCCTTAGGCATCAAATTTGCTTAAATAATTATCAACTTTAATGCAAGTTTATAAGTAGATAATTAAAAACATTATATATTTTAAAAAAGAGTAATTAAAATAAAAAATAAAAAATTATCACTAAGATTTATTTATTTATGACACTATAAGTGTCCAAATAGATAAATTTTAAAGAAGCACTTGTAAATAGTTAAAAAATTAATTAATCAATTAAAAAGAAAGGATAAAATTCAAATTTATATTAATTTAGGTTTATATTTGATATGCAATCCAATTTTAAGGCTATTTTAATTAGGTCTACCCAAGTGACCCAAAATTTTCTATTTAGATTCTTAAAAACAATAGTCAAGTTCCATGAATATGGGTCAATCTGTTTATATATTAGATAGTTATCTAACCTAAGAAGCTTTCCTATAGTCTATAAATAGCTTAGGGGTTCACCACAAATAGGAAAGAAAAAGAAAGGTTGAAGAAATAAAAGTTTTGCAAGCAAAAAGCGAAAATCCTCAAGTGCTTCCCTTCTAAATTATCTTCAAAGCTTTAAATCCCCTAAGAAAGGAGACCTAAAGCTTGTGTAAGCAACAAGAGAAAAACTCTTAAGTGTTTTCTTTTAAAATTGTCTCTGAACCTTTAAACTCCTAAGAAAGGAAACTTAAAACTTCTACAAGCAATAAGAAATAAAACTCTTAAGTGCTTTTAATGAAAGAATTTTCTAGCTTTTTGAAACGATAAAAAAAAATAAAAGACATAAATATTCTACAGCCAAAGAGATATAATCTCAAGTGCTTCCATCAAAAGTGTCTTTAAATTTTTAAGAAGACTAATAGAGCCTTCAAGAATACATTTCTAGGTCTCTAAATTTAGGTTAAAGAAACAAATCAAGCTCCAGATTTTCGCTTTCAACTTAAAAGCTAACAAATTAATTAGAGAAATGAAAAAGAGTGAATTATTACAAATTTTATAATTTACCTATAAAGTATTAATGTAAATTAATACATGAGATTTATATGTGCACACATCATTAAGAAAAGTAAAGTAATTAAAAAATTCTTAATAGTAGTAAAAGAATTTCAATAGTATTTTATTAATATTGCAAAATATATATAATTGATGGTGCAAAATTGATTTATACTAATAATAAGTTAAATTTAATTCCTTAGTAAATTAATTATCTTGAAATGTATTTCAAAATATTATGAGTAAACTAATAGAAAATAAAACCTATCAAGTAATAAATCAAAACTTTATGCATCTTTCAAGAACTAAATCCTTAATTTATTTTGAAATGTTTAATTAGTGTGTATCCTTAGCAAAACTTATAACATATAGGTGCTTTGATTATAACCCATATTTGTGGGTTCTGACTTATAAGGCATATAATGTGATGTTTCAAACATGAAAGTTACCTTACCAATTAATCATAGCGAATAAATTGATGACTAAGAAACTATACCCATTATTTAAAAATAATAAAAGAGAAATTTAATAGAAATCTAGTATTTCAACTCAACTATTTTTCCTATATCCTAAAATCCTTTGTTTTTGTTTTTTATTTTTTACTTGTCACTTGTGAATTTTGGACACATGTTATTCACATCATATTTTGCATAAAATTTTAATATATACAGTGAATAAATATTTATTCACATAAATTTAAATCTATTTCTTAAAAAATAAGATTTTTCACTTATTTATAAAACATACTAAAATTTTTACACTTAACTTACATAACTTATGTATAATTGACTTTTATACCTCAATGTTAAAGCTTATCTTTATGTGCAATAATAATTACAATACCTCTATGATCCAAAAAAAAATTACATTACCTTTCTCTTTCCTTACTTAATTTAAATATTTTTATATTTGTAATAAAGCTTTAATTTTACTTTGAAATAGTTAACCTAAAAATAAATTTTGACTTGAATATTTCATTTTGACTTTTATGTATTGTTTAATCAAAGAAAAATTATAGGAGAAAGGAATTTAAGAAAAGAAAATGAAATTTCTCCCATTCAAATACAAGGATGTAAGAACTATGAGAGAGAAAAATTGGAAGAAAAATTGAGGTAGATAGCTACTTTTTATTCTCTTCATCAATGGAGAGAAATTTAAAAAGAAAAGTATGCAAAAAGGATTAATTTTTTTTTCAATTATAACCATCCTAATATTATTACTTGTGTCTTAAGTGATAATAATCATGCCTTTTCTCTTTCTTTTTTTCCCCCAAATATGTTGTTTCATTGTTTACTTCTTTTTATTATTTGTTTGACCTTATTTCCATATGATATGATTTGTTTGAAAATTTTATATAATATTTTATAAGTTTAAATTTGAATTATTATTCATGTAAAAAATCTTTTATATAATTAATGAATAAAAAATGCATCATTAAAATAATAATTAAGAATTTTTATTAGCAATAAATGAGTTTTAAAATTTTTTATTAATATAATAATACATAAGTGGTTAATAGTATAAAATTAATTAATAGTGACGCTAAATCAAACTTAAATTTATATTTTATTTTAAAATATGAAAAATTAGGAAAATATTTTTAAATTTACAATTACAATACATATTTACTTTTATTTGTAGTAATTTTACAATTTAATTATGTCATTTTATACATATTTCTATCAATAAGTAAGTTTTTTATAGCTAAATAAAGGATATTAATGTCATTTAAACATATTTAATTTTTTTTTCATTTTTCTACTTAACCAAAAGATGTAAAATAATTTCTCTCTTATTATCTTTATCCTCTACTAAACATGAGGAAAGAAAATATTTTTTTCTTATTTTTTCTTTTTCTTTATATCTTTTTATCCATTTATTACATCTCCAAAGTAAAATTTTAATTACCCAAATTATTTGTCACATTTTCCTAGGATTATTTTTTAAATCTATGTTATGAAGGAGTGGTAAATACTTCAGTTAATTAGTAGAATGGGTTAGTTAGGAAAAAATGCCTTGAATAAAAGAATTAAAGGTTACTAATGTCTAGAAATAATAATATAAGTATAAAAGATATTTAAGACTAAGTTACTTAAAATGTCCTTGCCCTTAAGATAAAAAACATCAAAACTTTCTATTTCTCATCATTTTTTTCAACTTCACCAAAGTCTTTGTCTTTCATTTAACCCATGTCCCTTTCTTTCTTCAATCTCTATCCAAATTAAGTGAGAAAAACTTCATCACTCATCAAATTCCTCTCACAATTAAGATAAGAACATAAAAAATTTACTTTTATGCTAAGTTTCCTTTTGACCTTCCCTTTGAATTTAGAGAAATCTAAGCATCTAGTTTAAAAATAGGAATATAAACCCTGACTCTTGATTTGTGATTTTGAATGATTAGGAGCTCTTCACTATCTACCTTAGTCCTTTCATACCTTTTTCATACTATATAAGTAATCATCTTAACCTAAATTGAATGATTGGAGTAATATTTAAAGGTTAAAGCCATTCTAGATTTTGTATGATACTTGAAGTAAATGTGAATATTTGTGATGTTTGAGTTGAATTAATGTTATAAATAGATTGAATGGGGTATTAAATGCATATATTGATGATCTGGTAAAGAGTTATTAAGAAATAAATAAGTTTAGATGCATTCATGGCATTGTGAACAATGTTTATCACACTAGGATTTTTGCAAAATCTCAAGCAAATGGTTAATCATTATTTTAGAGTTCTAAGCAGGATCAACATTAGTAGTAAATAGGGAATCATTTGGTCTAAAACAGTCAATTATTTGCCCATTGGTAGGCTTTTTCACTAATAATAAATGATAAATCATTGGATGACTAATAATTAACTATTGGTCCTTTGTTTCACACACTTTGACAATATAAGTATTAATATGGTCTAATAGGCATTGCTTAAGATTAAAATACATTAGCTATGACCTTGATGGAATGAAATAAGATGTAAGTAAAGAATGCATGGAGTAATTAATGAATACCATAGTGTATACCTTACTAAAGTATAAAAATATTTAATTTTATATTCCCAATGAAAGTGAACATATATATATATGAATGTATTTATATATAGAAAGATTGTATCAAAAATTATTAAAAGAACCTTAAGGCCATGCAATTGAGGCATGACAATATTGTTAATTATTACATAATTAAGTTAATGAATAGATATTTATGACCATGCAATAAGGGCATGGTATTTTTTTTACTTGAAATTATCATTACTATGTTGAAAATGAATTATGAATTGTAATGTACATATGAGAAAAGGTATTAAAAGGACGTACAGGAATGATGATGAATATGAAAAATATTATACATATGAGATCCAACATTAAAAAAACATGCATTTGATATATGGGTTATGATAAGGGAGAAATATGATATGTGAAAACTAGATTCAATAAATTACTTAAGGAAGGTGCAAGGTTAATTTTAAAAAGACAAAAATAAGCTTGTAGAGAGTATAAAGTTAATTAGGAGTCACATGGAAGTTTGTTTTCCTTTTTAATTTTTACTTATTCCTTTATCTTATTTATAAATGTATGACTTGATAAGATTATAGAATGGATAATTGCAAATATAAAGATAAAGGCACAATTGAATGCAGATGATGGAAATAAATGTGTTATTATTGAAGGAATTTTATTACAAATAAAATTTTTTTTGTAGCTTTACGTATGATAGATAATGAAGCTTTTATAAGAACAAGATTAACCTTTCCATATACTTATGATATAATAGTTATGTAGAGAAACCTTAGTCAAAATTCAAAAATATGAGAATATGTGTTATACTTCTAATAAATAGGTTAAATTATTGTGAATTTCTTTCTTTCCTTTAGCAAAGGTATAAGAATATAATCAATTACCTCATATATGAATCTAAAGTTTATCTTGGAATTTAGTCTTGACTCTTTATAAGTGGATACTAGTATTTAAACTTATTAATTTTTTAATTGATGTTTATCCAATGAGTTTCAAAGAAACTTATGCTTTTTATTTATATATTTATTTTCTAACAAATCTTTTCCTTTAAGCATCTAGGCTACCATCAGATGGGATGAAGGTGGATCCATTTGTGGACTTTAGCATCAAGGTAAGTTTATTTTTGAATTTTGAAACTTCACACTTCTTGAAATCAAAGCACGCTTACATATGAAATATTACATTAAATATATCGTAGGAAAGATTAATAGGTTGTTGCCAATATCAATTTTCTATGCCAGTCATGTATCCTAAGAATGGGTTATAATAATATTGATATTAGAGCATAATCTAAATCCTAATGGTGCATTTTAGTTAAAATCATAAAGTATAATTTTTCCATCTATCCAAATGAATGATTTAAGACATTAAGCTCAATACTAGGCTAATAACTATAAAAAAAAGCATAAACAGATTTGTCATTTACCTTTTATACATCAAACTTTTTATAACCTACTTTCACTTACAAGTAACTTGAGGACTACAAAAGTGAGTACTTTTCTATCTTTGAATTTAATATTAATCTTTAAATTTTTTGAAGACTTGTATTATGAGTAACTAACATGATTGATCTAATATAAGAAAGGGTAGAGACTAGCAAGTGTGAATTCAATAAAGAAATTAAATGACCAATACTATTTTGTATGTTTGTGCTATGAGAAGGCTAAAGGAATATACATATATTAGTTGTGTATAAGCCTATCTAAATAATTTTATTTCCATATTGGCAATAAAGACATGTATTGCAACCCTTTAGTATCAAAGGGTGTTTTAATTAACAGTCAAAACTGATAAATTATAAGTCATGAATTTACAACCTGAATAATAAAAGGTAAAAAATTAAAGAAAGTAAAGATGTAAACATTGATAGTTAGGAATTTCACAAGACATATTGAATGTGTTGGTTTATTAACATATCACAGTTAAACCAAAAAGATATATTATGTATCAGATGTTAGGTATCACTCTTCTTCTGGAAGTAATCACAAGCTATTGATTTACAATAATTATTATAGAAATTGGTATAGTTAGGTACATATGAATAAGGGCTCTAATTGTGTGAAGTAAGTCTAGGTAAGATGGAAATTTTAAAGTATGACTTAATATGAGATTTAAATTGAGAAAGACAAAAACTAAAGGGAAATGTGAAGTATGCTTGAGTATGTATGTAAACAAGCCGAGATAAAATAAAAGGTTAGTAAGTATGTGGTTTATTTGAATTATATAAGTCATAGTCTCATTTAAAAAGACATACTAGTTAGACATTTGATTATATTACAATTGACATTAATTTCACAATTAAATATGGCTTAGAGTTAGGTTAGTAGATAAATATTGAACCTATAGATAGGGATAAAGTATTAAGTAAACAAAAGTAACCTTAAGGGCCTCATCCTACTAAGAACTTAACAATGTTTTGTTACTACCTTTATTATAACTCTAACCCAATTATGATCAATATGGAACCCACTATCTTGTTTTCACTAGTCTAATCTAATTTTTTCATCACAATCCTAGTTAATTAACTAAGGAGGATAACAAAAAGAAAGGCATTAATAAAGAGAAAGAAGAATTTTGTTCATTAGTAAAATAAGTTTGTAAAAGATGAGAAGGTTAGGTTAGCTTATGTTCCTTATAAAATGAGGATAAGTTGTACTAAGTAACACAAAGGAGCTTAGTTCATGATTTCCTTTACCTATAGCCTATATATAAAATAAGGCCCAAAATCTATTTTTATATCGAAATATCTAGTACTACCAAAACTATATTAAAAAGCATGCCAACAAGCTTAACTTTGAGAAGATGGTGGTGGAACTTCAACCTATATATTTATGAGGCTCAATAAGTAAATAATTCAATATAAACAAACAAAATAATAAATTAATCTTACTAATCAAACCATCATTCTATAAAATCTAACATAGTAAAATATTTATAAATATCAACTTGTATATCAAGTAGCCAAGAACAGCTCCTTCATAACTATATTACCCTATTCATTCCCAAATAGCCTCAAGAGGCTTAATTATAAACATTCTGTGAAGGTTTTATGGTGTAAAGATAAATAATAACAATTAAATTTCAAATTTGTATTATAAAGCATAGCAATTGATAATAAAGATATGTATGTCCACCTTGTAACTCTTAAGTCAACCTTATAACTTACATAAGTTTTTCATCTTTATCTCTCCAAAGTCTGCCTTATATCCTCTATAGGCATATTACTGGGAATTAGTTATCTTATATTCATAATGCTTTCAATTTATTTCTCATTTCATGGTAAAGGCCATATTCATCATATTAACTAATCAATATTATATCTTAATGCATGGTCACATAATATATTCCATCACTTAGACAATATCATAAATCAATTTATATCACATTTAATAATCCAATTCTTTTTTATATTGTACCTCAAGCCTTAGTTAACATAGTTTTATAATATTACCATGCCTTTATGTGTAGCCATTTAACACATTCCATTTCATAATTAATGTAATAAGATAGTTACAACACACATCATATAACACAACATCTAAATTATCATTTTGTGATTACTAATTCATGTATTTATATTATAAATATCATAAACTATCTCATTTTGATGCTTGGGAGCCATAAATCCCATATTAGATTATCATGATAACATAATGTAGAATAAAACATTACATGATCATCTTAATTTTAATCTTTGAATGATATTTAAAAAGTAACTTAAAAATTATAAATTTATTATTCATGAAACTTATTTGATATGAAAATAAATTTAATTAGATTTACACAGATTGGTTTTTTGTATAAATTAACTAAGATTTGAAAGAATTATACCTTTTTATGCGTTAAATCAAAAAAAATATTTTTTCACAATTTTGAATTTTTGACCTTCGTCCATTACTTTTGTGATATCTCAAATATACATCAGATATTAATATGAAACTAATTCCATTAAAAAATAAACTCAATTACCTTTCCAAGAAAAGGTAATTCGCTAAAAATGAATGTAAAATGTAAAAGTTATAGGTTTAAGAAGTAGTCCAAGAAGAACTTTTTGAAGTACTTCAAAGCCTCTGAAAACATTTTCAAAAAGTGAAACACTTTATGAATCACTTCTTAGCATAATGAATTTTGGGCCTGAGAAACACTTTGTAAAGTACTTTGCAAATAAGTACAATGTGTTTTTCAAAAAGGTTTTCGTTATTCATTTAAAAATCAATTCATCCAAATGCATTTGTTACCCAACCAAACATCATAAAATCACAAATAACCCTTAGTCTCATGCCATTTACATCATTAAATCAAGCTAAAACCACCAATTAATATACCAATCAAGCATTTATATTCATAATTCCATAAAAACCTAAAATATATCATTTAAGCTTGAATTCTTGATATATAGCAAAAAAAAGTAAAGTATCTACTTACCCAGTATGGAGGAAGATGCTAAAAGATAAATTTGATATCTTTTAACCCTACTTAAACTAAAACTAAGGATTTATGGAGCTAGGAATACAATTCCCCTTTAGAATCCAAAATAAATCCAATGTTCATCAAACCAAGAGGAGATAAAGAAGGAATCTAATAAGGATGATATTCTTACCTTAATTAGTTAAAGAATGAGAAGAAAATTTGTGTTCCCTTACTTTAATTTGATGATAGGAAGATAAAGGAAGAAGATGATGAAGGGATAAGAGGTAAAGATTTGGGTGAGTTAGAAAAATGAAAAGGGAAAGATAAAGAATGGCCATAAAAATAAGAAATACTGTTGAAAGCATTATTGGAAGTGTTTCCTAAATCTCTTACATACTCACATACTCATTTATAATAACTTAAAATCTCATACTTTTGTTTCCTATTAACTTTCCTTTTCTATTTTCCTATTAAATCCTTATTTGAGATTTACTAAAACATCAACTTTATTTTATATTATAATTCATTTATATTTATTTATCAAAATTTTCTTGTATACACCTCATTTTCATTTCAACTCAAAAGTATACCGAATATTCTAATTTATTCCTCTCATAAAAATAAATTTAAAATTATTATATTTTAAAGAGAGTATAACATTAGTAAAAGTACATGAATATGATCAATTATCTCATATATGAATATAAAATTTCTCTTGGAATTTAATCTTAATTCTCAATAATTAAGTATTGGTATTTAAACTTATTAATTCTTTGATTGATGTTTATCCATTAAATTTCAAAAGAATTTACTTTCTTCCTTTCTCTATTTGTCTTTTTGGAAATCTTTTGTCTTAGATATCTAGTTGTAGTTAGATGGAATGAAAATGGACTTGCTTGAGAACTTTCATGTCAAGGTAATATTACATATGAAATCGTGCATTTCTCAAAAGCAAAGCATACTTACATATGGAATATTACATTAGATATATTATAAGAAGGCTAATAAATTGTTGGTTACAACAACTTCCTACACTATTTACATGCCTTAAAGATGGGTCATAACACTAATTTCTTTTTTCTCTTATTTCTTTTTTATTCAAACAAAGCTTTAAGGTATTTGGATGTAGAGTTTGACATTAAAGTTAAATACATTTAGCTCAATCAAAAATTAGTTGGCATGCAGTGATTGAGTAGTAAGTCATATGGATAATGATTCTTTCATATTTTTACTTCATTTTGACCTAATTTAGATATTATATTTTATAAAAAAAAACTATCATTCTTTGAAAAGTTAAAATCATTAATTAACAATGGAACTCATGTTAGTGCTTCTGTTACAAAAAAATAAAGTTATACATCTTATTATGTTGTTTATCAAGGACAAGTAACCATAACGAGAAAATTATTTCTTAGGAAACTACTTTATTATGCCATTATAAATATTAAAATGAAAGAAAAGCAAGGGGTTCATTTCCTAAAATCATAACTCAGATAATTCTTGTACTTTGCTAACATTTACATAACACTTTATTGTCTTCTTGTAATCTTTTATATAATTAACCATCTTTTTCTATATCATATTCCAACTACTTTTAGGAGTCTATGCATCACTTTCACTCTATCATTGCCCCTTCCAACCTAATTTATAGTATAAATAATGGTTTAATTGTGTTTATTTTATTAATTACAACTATTTCTTGTGTTACTTACTTGTAATTATATGCATTTTACTTATTATTTCTTTTCCTATTTTAAAGATTTGTGAACATTGTCTGTTTACTATTGCAACCACCTTCTATGAAAGGCATTGAATTGCTTAGTAATTTTTTTCACCACAAACTATGAACCCATAATCATCTAATTCGAAGTTAGACCATAATTACTAAGTATGTGTAATAGTTTGATTCAATTTAAATTTTTACTATTCATTTTCAATTAAATTGCAATTAAAGAAATTCATAATTGATTGTTTCATATTACTAAATTGTATGAAATATAATGGTTGATTTCAATTAGGATATCACTTTTATAGTTTCTTTTTTTTTTTTGTTTATACTTAGTATGCATTATGTAGTATTTATAATATTACTATCATTACCACTTATTCAAGTTACATAACATTGAATATGCTTATGTAAATTTTAATTTTTTCAATGATTTATTCTTTTGCATTAAAGATTAGCATAACATTAATCGTAACATTAAATAAACTTGTGTATATTCAGAAATAAGAGAATATATAACACTTGATTTAATGTGCATATAATATATTTCAATTGGTTTTGATTTAATACGAGTTACAAAGTGTAAAACTATAACTAATTGACATTAATTGAAATTATTAAAAAGAAAATTCAAACTAACCAATTTGTATTTTTAAACTAACTTAAACTAATTGAAAATAAAATAGTTTGGTCAATTTGATATAATTTTACACACCCATAATAATCACACTTTGCTAGCATTTTTATAACACTTTTTCCTACATCATTTACTCAATTAACCATCTCTTTTTATATTTTAATTCAATTGTTGTTAGGTGTTTATGCATCATTTCCGCACCATAATTTCTCCCTTCCAAGCCTATTTATAAGGTGAATAATTGTGTTTATTTTATTAATTATAGCAATTCCTAGTGTAATTTACTTGCAATTGCATACACTTTTAACTTATTATTGTAAATAGGTTAGTATTTCAAAAAAATTTAGTCTCACATTGTTTGAGTCATGTTTCTTATAAGAAAAATTTTATGATACATCACTTAATGATGTATCGATGTATCAATAGATTTAATTGCTAATATATTATTATAAAATTTATAAATTTTAACTTTTAAGAAAAAATAAATTTAATATATAATAAAATTTAATAATATATCAATACCCAATTAATTAATAGTATATTATAGTTTCTCTCTTGTATAAAGAGCTCATTACATAAATAATTTGAAAAATAAGAAGAGTGATGACCTCACACCCATAAAGTGGGTGTCCACTTCTATGTGCCAATGCGAATATCTCAATAAACTTGGCTTAGCCTAAGTTTGTTTTCGTTCTTTATAATAAATGAGCCTTATCTAAAACTTCAATTTTCTGGAACCTTTGCTCTGTGGCTTCAAGCCCCCCTCTTTGAACAATACTTACTACTTCTTTTGTTATTTAAAAAGTTTGTAAATGCTACCCATTTACTTTTATTATCCATTCCTCGTGAAAAGTATCAAAGTACTTAGCAATTTTCAAGTGTAAACAATAATACTTTATTAAAGAGCCAAAGAGTAATTACTATCTTATTATGAATTGAGAGTTTTTTGGCTACCTATCACATTTTTTGTCTAGTGCACGTGTCACCATCTCATTTCATTTTTTCCCACCAATTATTTTCACTTTTTCATTCTCATTATGTCCCTAAATTCCTTCTTTCCCATTTTGCCCTTGAATCATTTGCCTGCAGTGTCTCTTCTTCTATTTTATTGCTACACGTGTCACATTGAGGGAAAGTTTATCCCCACCAAATTCCAACTTTTTATTTTATATTTTATACATAATTTTTTGTTAGTTCTTTTTTCACATTATTTTTTCCATTTATTTATATTATTTACAATTCAAATATTACATAATAATATAAATATAATATAATATTTTTATTATAATAATAATACTTTAAATGAGATAAATATTTTATTTAATAAAATTAATTCACTTTACTATATATATTTTATTTTTAATTTTAATTTCACAGCTCATACATTTTATATCTACTTCTATTACTCATTACTCAAACGTTAGTATATATAAATATAACATAATATATCATACTTTTAGCTTTTTTAATTTATCACATATTCTCTTTTTTAATACTTGATGCCTCAAGCATTATTTCTTCTTTATTTATTTGTTTCTTTACATATTTGTCACTTTTTTTCATGTGAGCCCTCATTTTTTACAGTTTAAACCCTAATACTACTAAGTGATATAAATAATATGTTATATTTTATTTCTAATTTTTTTAAATATTTTAAATAATTTAAAATATTGATATAAAAATTATTAAAGAAATTAATTATTAATACATTTTATTTTTAAAATTAAATTATTTATTTAAATTTTCATAATTTTTACCATGGATTTTTAAATACTATACTTTAAATTAAAAATACATTATTTTTCCTTTTAAGTAGCACATTTCAAATAAAAAATGCATTATTAAAATTTTATCTAGACTCCGCTATCTGCACATTATTTTTCCTCGTTTTAACTACTTTATTATGTGCTTTTTTTTTTCCATTCACTTTTGATATTTGAAGTTTAGATGTAATATCATTAAGTAGTATAAATATGATAAAATATATTTTATTTTTATTGTAATAGTATTTTTAAAAATTTAAAGATTTTATTTGATTAAATTAATTTGTTACATATTCTATTTTTAATTCTTGTTATTTTACAATTTATATATTAATTCTCTTCTTTTTTATTTACTTTGTTACATATTTTTTATTTTTTATATTCATTCATGTTAGTTATAATTTAAACATTAAAGTCACTAAATAGTATAGATTAATATGATATATTTTTTTTTGTTATAAAACATTTAAATTTTTTCCCGCCTAATTTCAACTCTTTATTTTGTCTTTTATACAATATTTTAATTCTTTTTTACATTATTTTTTATATTTATTTATATTATTTATGACTCAAATATTATAGAATAATATAAATATAACACAATATAACTTTTTACTATAATAATATTTTATATGAGTTAAATATTTTATTTAATAAAATTAATTTACTCTACTATATATTCTGCTTTTTATTTTAACTCCTATCACTTCACAACTTATGTACTATTTTTTTTATTTTTATTTGTATAATTTTTTATATCCCCTTTTATTACTCATAATTCAAATATACATATCACAAAGTGGTATTAATATAATCTAATATATTTTAATTTTAAAATTTTAATTTATTACATATTCTTTCCTTTTTATTACTTTATATCTCACCTATTATTTTTTTCTCTACTTATTTGTTTCTTTACATAATCTTTCTAACTTTTTCAAATATTTTAAATAAGTTAAACCCTTAATATAGAAATTATTAAATAAACTAATTATTTATATATTTTTTAAACTTAAAATTATTATTTAAGAATTTAAATTACATTTATTTCTTTAAATTTTCATAATTTTTATATAAAATTTTAAATATTATATTTAAAATTAAAAATACATTATTTTGTCAAGAATTCACAATCGACACACTATTTTTTTTCTGATTTTAACTACTTTATTAAATTTTTTCTTCTTTTCACTTTTGATATTTAAAATTCAAATGTAATATGATTGAATAATATAAATATAATAAAGTATATTTTATTTTTACTATAAAAATATTTTTAATAAGTTAAAGATTTTACTTGATTGTATCAAGTTATATATATAGATACATTTTATTTTTAATTTTTATTATTTTATTGCTCACATATTATTATTCTTCTTTTTTTCCAATTGTGCATGTTTTACCTTTTTGTATTTATCTATGCTATTTACAGGTTAAACACTAAAACTGCTAAATAGTATAAATATAATATGATATGTTTTATTTTTATTATAAAATATTTTAAATAAGTTATGATTTGCATATAGAAAGTAATAAATAAATAAATTACTTATACATTTTAATTTTTATTAAAAATATTTAAAAATTAAAATCAATGTTAATCATTTAAATTTTGTCAATATTATCTTAATATTAATTTTCAAGAATTATATATTAAATTAAAAATATACTAATTAGAATTTTGTTTAAAGTTTACAGTCCACCACTATTTCCGCAACTTATCTTTTATTTTTTTTCTTTTTTATATTAATTATTTACAATTCAAATATTATTGATTATTATAAATTTAACACAATATAATTCTTTTAGAATGAAAATATTTTAAATAATTTAAATTTTTTATTTAATTAAAATTTTATTTTTTATTTACTCAATTTTATATTTTCCTATTTTTCATACCTATGTCTATTACTTAGATATTAATATAGTATATCTATAACAATATATATATTATATTTAAATTTTAAATATTTTAAATATATATTAATATTAAAATTTATTTATGTAAATTTTATTAGTATTTTCTTGATATAAATTTTATAATATTATATGTTAAATTAAATACATGTTAATTGAAATTTTCTCAAGATTTTATATTTCACGTACAATGTACTATATCTCATGCCTTTTTTCTCTTTTCACTTATAGTAGCGTTTACAACTCAAATATTATTAAGTAAAATAAATTTTCCACTATATAATTTATTTTTAGGGTAAAAATATTTTAAATATTTTATATAATTAAATTAATTTATTTTACTATACATTTTATTTTTAGTTCTTACTGTTTATTAGCTCAAATTTTATTTTTTTAATTTATTCCATTTTATTTTTTTCATTTTTCATGTCCATTTATTATTCATAATTTAATCATCTGAGAATTATAGATATTTTAAATACATTGAAATTTTGGCATAAGATTATTATAAATTAAATCAATTAATTGCATACTATATTTTTATTAACAATATTTGAATATTAAAATCAAATTTACATATTTAAAATTTTAAATTTTCTTAACATTTTTATGTCAATTTTTAAGTACAATATATGAAAGTAAATATATATCAATCAAAGGATTTTGAAAAGGCTTAATATTTTTTTTATTTTTTATTTTATTTACTTCATTCTATGTTTTTCTTATCCTTTTTTTTTCTTCACTTGAAATATTTAAAGCATCGAAACCAACATTTTTTAGTAATATGGATATGTTATATTATATTTCTTATTATTAAAATATTTTAAATAAGTTAATAATTTTAAATATTTTATTTAATTAATTTATTATATATCTTATTTTCTTTATTACTTTACACCTCACATCTTAATTTTCATCCTTTTATTTTCTTTGCCACATATTTTTCATTTTTTTGTACATTCCTATTATTTACAATTTAAATACTAACTAGCTTAACTCCTATGTGATGCATGGGATATATTTTTTTGTCAAAATTAATATATATGTTTTATAATTTATAAATAAATATTATGAAATTTTTTTATAAAGCCAATATTATTTGTACAGTTATAAAATCACAATTAGAAATATAAAGATATTTACATATTTAGATAAACATATTATTCTTATTCTCCTTTAAATTTTCTATAAAATATTCTATTTTATGAAAAATTTATTGTAAGATACTAAAATTAGTAATCAAATAAAAAAAATTAAAGTATGAGAAACCAAATGCTCAATCATGTCATAAATACATATTTCAAAATCAATTTAAAAGTTTTTTTTTGCCAATAAATATATTATGACATATTATGTATAAATATTATAATCATTTACAATATGAACATATATAAATAATGCATTAAAAGTATAAAATATAATTAAATAAAAATTGATTATTTTACATTATATAAATAATCTACCTAATTTTTTTAATTTGATGTGTTTGAAACATCAAATAATGAGAATATTAGTAAAATTATAAAATTAATAATTTAAAGTTTAATATAATTTAAAATATATTAAAAAATCTATTATAATAATGATTAAATTTAACTAATAACATAAAAGGATAGTATTGTAAATAAAATATTTTTAAAATATATTTATAATTTAAAATGTAGGTATATGCATTTATCATAAATTAAATTAATTTTTGTAAAATAAAGTGATAATAAATATGAAATATATACTCATATGAGTATTATAAGTATAATAATATTAGGTAAATATGTAAGAATATTATAAAAATTTACAATATGGATATATATAAATAATTTATAAAAAATATAAATCTATTTAAATAAAAAATAAAAAATTATAAAATTTTTACGAAAAATATTAAATATAATTTATTAGTAAATTATGAAATTTGTTTCATTTATTTAAAAGGGGATAAAAATTAAATCATTATAACATATTAAATTCAAAAAAAAATTAAATTGGTTTAATAAATATGAAAATTGACAAATATTGCATTAAATATTTTTTGACATGATTTTTTTTAGGTTGCCTTGGGTGGAAAAATTTTAGAGAAAGATAATATAGATTTTTAAGATTCTTAATATTAGCTTTTTAAGATTTTTAAGATTCTTAAATACCCTTAAAAATCTTATTTTTCTCCTTGATATTAGCCTTTTAAAGAAGTCAAAATAAGTCACACATATATAAAATGATATATCATTGATTCCTTCATCATTTCATTTTTTATGCATATCTTTTTTTTAAAATAAGATAAATGTTACAATTAGATAAAAATAATTACAAAATTTTTTAAATAAATATTAAATATAATTTATTATGTGAAATTATTTTATTTATTTAAGAGAGGATAGAAATTAAATAATTACATTATATTAAATTTAGAAAGAAAATAGATTAGTGTAATAAAATATGAACTCATTTTATTTCCTATGTATTTTTTTAATATTTTTATTATAAATATTAAATATAACATTTAAGTAGATTACAAAATTTTTATTTATTTAAAATGGAATTAAAAATTAAATTATAAAAATATAATAAATTTAGAAATAAAGTAAATTAGTTTATTAAAGTATGATATTCTTATTTCATTTTTTATCTATGTCTTTTTTTAACATTTTTAAAATAAATATTAAATATGCCTTATTAGTAGATTGTAAAATTTTTTATTTATATAAAAAAGGATAAAAAAATTAAATAATTACAATATATTGGATTTCTAAAGAAAATAAATTAATTTAATAATATATGAAAATGTTAGACATAACATTAAATCCTCTAATTATTTTTATTTTTTTAAGTGAAAAAGAGAATTAACGTATATTTGCTACGAATTTTTTTAAATGTTGTTTTGGGAAGGAAATTTTTTAGGTGAAAGAGTTTTAAAGAAAGATGTAGATGTCATTAAATAATATAAATATAATATGATATATTTTATTTTGAACTTATTTAAATATTTGAAGTAAATTGAAACTTTAATATAAAAACTATCAATAAAATTAATGAATTACATATTTTATTTTTATAAGATAATATTTAAAGATATTTTAAATTTTATTTATTAATATTTTCTTATTTTTTAATAATTTTAATGAATTATATTTTAAATTAAAAATATGTTAATTGAAATTTTATCAAGGGTATATAACCCACACATTATTTTTCATCATTTCATCCACTTCATTATATATTTTGATTTTTTTTTCATATTCACTCCTTAGATGTAATATATTGAATATTATAAATATAATTTATTTTATTTTCTCTTTATTATAAATTTTTTAATAAGTTAAACATTTTATTTAATTGAATTAGTTTCCTATATATTCCTTTTTTAACTCTTATCATTTTACAACTCATTATTTCTCTTATTTTAATTTGCTTTATTACATTTTTCTATTTTTTATATTCACTGATATTATTTACTACATAAAAATTAACTTCACAAAATAATATAGATATAACATGATATATTTTATTTTTATTGCAAAAAATTATAAATAAGTTAATGTTATGGAAAATATTAATTGAATTAATTATTTACACATCCAATTTTCAATAAGAATATTTAAAAATTAAAATTAATTTTATTTACTTAAATTTTATTAATATTTTCTTGATATTAAATTTTAAATACTATATTTCAAATTAAATACACATCTAATTTATAATTTACATACTATTTCTCTCCCTTTTATCAATTGCTTGGTATAGCATGTTTAATTTAGAATGATTTGTGAAACTTTTTTTAAAGATAGAGTAATATTTGACAACTTTTGCTTGGAGGTGAAAGTTATTTATTAAAATATATAATGTAAACAATAACATCTAATAATTTTTTCTTGTAATGAAATAATATATTAGTAAGTGGTGCATAAAATCTATTTATAAGTTTAAGTTTAATTAATTTTATAATTTAAATAAAGTTATGAAGGTAGATAATAGAATTTTGAATATTTAAAATGATCTAATAACAATGACATGTTTTAAACAAAATTCATAAATGCTACAACATATAATTAGAAAAAGAAGTATATGCAACATTTTTCCTCAAAAAGGATAAAAAAGTAACTACATGTTAGAACTAACCACACTATATTTATTCATTCATCTCAAAATAAAGTAATATTAATAGTTTAATATTTATTTCACAGTAAGAATTTCAATAATATTGAATTAAAAGAATATATAGTATTATTAATACGTTATAAAAATTATAGTTCTTATTTTGAATATTATTATTATTAAATATTCATTTTTCATTCCGTTTCTACAATATTTTTATGTATCAAGCATGACTAAAAGAAAACTTATTATATTGTCATTCTCCTTTTTGTTTCATTGTACCAAATATAATATAAATATTTTTTATTATTTTTTAAATTATATAAAAATTATATATAATAATATTTGAAATAATAAAAAATACGTATAATTTATATTTTTATATATTTTATTTTTAATAAATTAAATAATATATTTTGCTAGTTGGAAACTTAACATTTTACTTTGGCCCACCGAAATGGATTTTTGACATGTTGACATAACCGAGGAAAAACATCATGGAAGTGAACAGTCTCTTGCGCTGTTTTTTGCTGGAAGGCCTTGTTTCGCAACTTGCAAGGGACCAACGTCTCGTCCCGGTCAACGCTTCTCTCAAGGTGTGACGTCATCTTCCAGCTTGTGTCCCATCCACTTTCATTTCTGCTTCTTTCTCGTCATTTTTCTCCTTTCCCTTTTGGCTTTTTCGTCCCTGATTCTCATAAATAACTCACCACCGCACCTGCATCTACATTCAATCACTTCTTCAGTCTTCGGTCCCTCCCACTTCTACAATAACTGATCTCAACCATACGCGCCATGAATTTTCACTCCAACACCGAATTCTCACACGCACCCGACTTCCCCGGCCATTTGCCGTCGCTGGAGGCTCCGCTTCCATCAATGCGGTTTCCTTCTCAGTACCACCTGGTGGCTGCAGAGCAGCTGGCTTTGAACGAGCTGGACTGGGTGAACGAGGCTCAGGCCCAATTTAGTCATAACAGTTGTAGCAGCGGTGGTAGCGGGTACGGCTCGCCAAGTTCTATGGCTAGTTACGGTGCTCAGCGGCCGAGCTTCATGCAGATAAGCGTCAGTAGCCAGTCGCTGCAGAAGAATGGGGCCCGCCAACCTGTTTCCGCCATTTTTGCCGAATTGCTGCTGGATTCCGAGAACTGTCCGGTTCGGCGAGTTTGCAGTACTGGTGATTTGCAGGTTACTGCTCCATGAATATCCATTTTCTACGTGCCATAATCCTTTTTTTTTTTTTAATTCCCATCATTTTTACTCTGCTTTGATGACATGTTGACAATAAATGCGTCATTAGCTGTTTCTCGGCTCATGCAATCCTATGCACTCTCAATTGGGTCAAAAAATTCATTATAATTACCTTCACTTTGTTTATAACAAAGCATAGAATCAAGGTTTTAAATTACGGTTTGATATTACTGGTAATATTATTGTAACAGACTGTATAGCATCCTTAATTTTTCACAACTCTACTTCGCATTAATAATTTTTTTCTTTGTATTTATCCATAATTTTATTAATTACAGCAAAATTGCAATCATAATCGTAATCGCAAATTACAATCTTGAACGGTATACTGTGCTAAAAAATTAACTTTGTTGGTACAGAAAATTAATGGTAATCAGACAGATAGTCCATTGTCAAGTGAAAGTAGTATGATCATAGAAGGAATGAGCAGAGCTTGTCCATATAACCCTGAGGAGAAGAAGGCCAGAATTGAGAGGTACAGAAGCAAAAGAAATCGCCGGAACTTCAACAAGAAAATTAAGGTTTACTCTTTTTGTCCTTTTCAAGTTTCTTATTCTTCAACTTATTTATGAGAACTCAACTCACACAAGAGTTGAAAAGAACCGCACCCACCACTCGAGACTATAATAGCCTCGTGAGAAAGCTTATGTTGCTCTTTTGTAATTTTGCTTCATGAAATCTCATTGAAATCATATCCAAGGTTGAAGTAAAAAGGGCACAGTAAAAAGATAACCTTGATGACAAAACCTCATTGAAAATCGAAGTGACATTTTCACCATAATAGGAGTAGAATTTGTTCCCCGTTGTCTTTGCACGCCAGTGTCTTGCTGCCTCGCAAAAGACAAAAAAGTTGCACCAATATATTGTTGTCATTTCTCATTTCAGTGTGAAGCATACGAAATTGCACACATTTGTCTTGTTCTCTTGAATTTGCTATTTGCTGTTGTCAAGATCTCAAAACAAATTATGAAGTTGGAAATTCACCAATGATGTATTCACGAGGAAGATATGAAGTTGAAGATTTTTTCGGTTGTGAAACAGTACGCTTGCAGGAAAACACTGGCAGACAGCAGGCCACGTATCAGAGGAAGATTTGCCAGGAATGGAGAGATTGAGAAGAACCCTCCGGCAGTTGAGTGGAACCAAGTAGGGGGAGAAGAAGAAGATGAGGAAGATGAAAATTGGGTCAATCTCTTTGATAACTTTGTTGCTGCAAATATTGCTCAGCAGCCCCAAGATAATTTCACCTATAGTCTAATGTTTTAGATAAAGTTTCATGTCTGAGTGTAGCTAATTAAAAATGTCTTTCCAGTATCGTGGGTTACTTTAGAAGGGGAAAAAAAAAAAAAAAACTAGGTAATGTGAATATATTTAATTATTACTTGTTTTAATCATGGATGTGACCAAGTGGAACTTTTTAACCTTCATCTAGGTTGTGAAGTTTTTTACTGCCTTTACCTTTTTATAGTCTCAAACTTCTGCAACATTGTATATCATATTATCATTGGAATTGGATAAAACTTTAGCCCTTTTTACTTGGGGTTTTGCTTTCAATGGTACGTTCATATTTTTTTTTTAATAAATTGCTTTTATTTTCTTTGGGATTTGCTCCATTTATATATAATATTTTTTTATTTTTTAAAATTGACACTACCATCCTTTAGAAGTACTTACATTGTTTTAAAATGTAATGACAATAATCTCTTAATTGTAACTCCCTTTTTAATATTATCTCTTATGATGAGAGGTTTTTTTACATTTTTATATATAAATATTGTAATATAATTATATATAAAAGGGAGAGTATTTTTCGCCTTCGAAGAAAAAGTACATTTATATATAAAAATATAGAAAAATAGGGTCTATTTATTTATTATTTTTAAAATTAGTTCTCTATTTTCCATTTTTAAAAATTGAACTTTTTATTTGGTAAATTGTTTTTATAATTTATTTTTAAAAAATATAACTCTAAATATTTAATTTAAAAATAAAAAATAAAAATAAGTTTTTTATTTTTTTAATTTATTCTTTTGCTCTTAATGTCAATTTTATAATTAAAGAAAATATTTTCTTATTATCTCATCCAAACACCTTTTATTCTTTATTTTCTTTAAATTTAAAAAAAAAATAGTTTTTATAAACAAATTTTTAGAATAATTTTTAAAAATAATAAATAAAAATATATCTAAATAGACACATAATCTTTTAATCATGGAAAACATTAGAAAAGAGTGTTTCAATTTAAAAATTTAAAGTCATTACATTTCATAATGATGAAAATGCTCTAGGAATGAATATGAATATTTAAAAAAAATGGAAAGTGATAAGTATTGTTAGGTCAAACATTTCTTATATTGACAATATAAAACCCTACTTTTATACTTATTGCACCCATACATGATAGAAACTCTTAAGAATGATCATTAGTCTCTCATTTAACCAATAATCTCTCCCTAATAATACTTGGGGGAATTTGGACCTACAACCCTATTTTGATATCAATTGTTAGAATCAAATACTTATCACTAGACTAAAAATTACAACTGTTAGCCATTACATAAGTTTATTTCCTTATATTGATTATGCATAACCTCACCTTTGTACATGTTACGGGTGGTTATAAGAGATACCACAAGATATTTTAGGCATTTCAATAAGTTGGATTATCAAATATTGGCTACGCATAACCTCACCTTTGTACATGTTGCGGGTGGTTATAAGAGGTCTCACAAGATATCTTAGGCATTTCAGCAAGTTGGATTATCAAATATTGATATCATATTCAAATATGATAAAAATCCTTAAGACTGATCACTAATTTCCCATTTGACCAGCACAAACGACTTTGCAAGGAAGTGGTATACATACTTTATCTTTGCTTTTTTTTAATTTTACATTAATTAAAAAATTATATGTTGTGACATAAATGTCACGAAATGTTGTATCTATATTGTAATATAATCATAAAAAATTGCAATTATAACTTTTCATGAAAATGTTCTAACATTTTACTAAAGGATTTAAAATTTAATTTACTTTCAGCATTAATCAACTTTATATTATCATTCACTTATATGCTACTATATTAATAAATAATAATTAAAACTCCTCTACTACTATCAAAAATTATTAATTACTATTATTTTTTTAATAATATATCTTCTTCTCATGCATTAATAATATAAAATATTTTATACTAATAATGGATTAAATCTAAAGTCTTTATTAAAAAGTTATAATAAATTTAATGGCTTTACAGTCATAAAACTTATATAAAATCATGTCATTTTTTTAAAATATTTGCAACCTCTTATATAAATTGTGTAACTGTAATTATTATGAAAATTATGTAGCATTTTATAAAAAATTGCAAAATGTCATACTTCATACAAGTCTATCATAAAATTGTACAACAAAGTCGTAATGTAATACAATGCTTTTATATACTTATCAACATGTAGAGTTTATATCATTACTTATGAATATAAGGACATCCAATACGGTTTATATGCAAGTCATACATTACTTTTCATGTGCCAAGCATACATATAACTCATAATCTCATTCAAATCTATCATAAAATCATGTAACAAATTTATATTCTAACACAATAATTCCATATGTTTAATCACATGCAAAACTTATGTTATCACTTATGAATATAATTACATCTAATACAACCATTATCTAAGTCATACATTAGTTCCCACAAAGCATACATATGACTCATAATTTTATGTAAGTCTATCACAAAACCATACAATAAAATCATATTTTAACATAAGACTTTCATATATTCATGCAAATGCAGAGTTTATGTTACCATCTTCGATCATAATAGCATCCAAGATAGTTGATCATCATGCAAAGGATGCATTAATCCTTATAAGGCATACATATAATTCATAACTTCATATAAATTTATCATAAAATTATGTAATAAAATTATATTATAAGACAATACTTTCATATATTCACACAAATACAATTTTTTTTTCAATGCAACACCTCATGTAAATCTTATGCTAACTATTTATGAACACAATAACATTTAACGTTACCATTTTGCAAGTCATTTATTCATTGTTGCAATTTATACATATGACTTATAATTGTATATAAATTTGTCATAAAATAATATAACAACACTAGCTATAGTAAATTATACTATAATCCAATATTCTTTTTTTTATATTTAAATAGCCCAATATTCTCATATACTCATGTAATTTCCCACGATAATTTTATGAAAAAGTTGAAAAAATATTAAAATATTGTAGGATATTATAGCTCTTAGGTACAGAGATATCCCAACAAGAACAATGGAGATATAAAAACACTAAAATACAACGAGATTGACTATTACAACTAAAGAAAGAACATAGGAGGAAATAAATTCTCTCATTCTACCAGTGATTAAAAAATTTTCTTATGCAAGGAAAGTAACATTGAAAGAAAAAAAATAAACAGTTACTCATAAGATTTGATGGTGTGGTTTTATTCGTGTCATTTCTTATTTATATAAGAAATTTTTCCTAAACCAAAGGAAAGATAATTATTATTATGAAGTAAGGAGACATCGAGAGTGTCATTAACATGCGCGTGAATGTTGTACAGAGTGACTTCTTCACTGTGAAGTGCGACAACAATTAACCAAGTGCACTGAATTTCTTCCCAACTTGAACCAATGAGTGTAACTCCACTTAACAAATACATACCACTCTTGGTTAATTTGAAGAACAACTTGATTGATGCGCGGAGGCCTTAAGAGGCCGATTATATTGACAGCGAGGATCAAAAGTTGTGGTGCTAAACATCTGCAAAAAAGTCTTTTTAGTCGTGAAAACTTGACTCGAAGTAGTAAATTTGAGGTGAAAGACGAAGATCACAAAATATGCCATTATGATCGTCGAGAAATCACGAAGGTCAAAGAAGATAGCCATAATTCGAGGTGTAATGTTATTAGAAATTTTTTGGTGTATTTTAATTATAACATGTATTTTTATTCTAAATCAATGATCAATTATGTGAAATTATATATATTAAAAATTATAATTTTAATGTATTAAAAATTAAAAGAACTCTGTGTTATAATCAGAATATATAAAAATTTCTTATAATGTGATCTCTAAATTTGGCTGCGGGATTTCTTTTCTCTGCAGCGCCTATGATCTGAGCACCGAAAGTTTGAAGCCACTATATTAGCATTTTTAAAACACGATTCCAATTCAAATGTTTAATTATGTTTCCAGAATACAGAACCCCACGCTCCCAAAAATCGTATTTGAAATTAGTGGAATCGAGACTATTATTGAAGGAGATCAACGCCTTCATATTTGGCACGATACAATATACGATGCATCTTACTTTGTTACATTTTTCTGGATAATGCCAATACTTTGTTACATTGATTAATTGCTTATATTCTTAACTTTCGTCCACCTTGCTGGAAATCAATTTTATATTGTTATTTATTCTTAAATTTCTCATGTTATTGTTAAAAAAATTTAATTATTAATTTTTATTATTAATAATGTAAAATATTTTATACTAATAATATATCAAATTTAAACTCATTCTTAAATAAGATTGATGCATATCTCATTACTAATCCAAACATTTTTCTTTATACATTTATAATTATTCACACAAATTTTATATTTTGAAATGTGCGCATTTGATCAAGTTCAAGCTTGCAAATTAGAGTTGGGCATAGTCGGATTAAATTGATTTCATGCCAAATTTTTTTCCCAATCGAAACAATGCAATTAAAATCATATTAAAAAGGAATGATTAATTTAAAACTTTAAAATCTAAGTTATCCACACTTGAAACTTAAGAATAGAGAAGATAGACTAAAAGAAGTCTCAAAAAATATGTCTAAATTGTGATATTTACTTTAGAAACTACTACCTTTTGTATTTGGCATGCATTAGGCTTAGGGAAATGCTGTCATCAGACTTAAATGTTGTTAAAGGGTCAAAAAATAGTTTTAAGAATATTTTTAATTAGTTGGTTTTAATTAGATTTGATCATATATATTTTTGACATGAATAATCATATTAAAAGTGATTTTTTTTATATGTTTCAACCATTTTAAACTTTTATATTTATTTAATCGATTTAACCAATTTATTATATAATCGACTCGGTCGGATGATATCAATTTGACCCACTTTGTACTGCAAATGAACTTGCCCTGCCAACTTATAATTTGAAAATTTTAAGGTGGCAAACACAAGGCTTCATTCAAACTAAAGCTTACAATGTTTCCAACTTGCAGTGACCATTGATCGGAAGTCATGCATGCGTGTTACAACAAGAAGTTGAAGGTTGATTAGGTAATGCTAATACACCATCCTCATTTTAAAAGTAACTTGATTTACCATGGACCTAATTAAAGAAAGAGAAAGCCAAAATATCATTCGATGGTAGGATTAATTTATGATGGATTCTGAATCCAAGTGCCTCTTGGATCCAAAGGCTATAGCCTCGGAGGCAAAACATCCCGAGGTGGAGGAGGACGGCGGTGTGCTACCCACTAGCTTTGCCTTTGTCAGCGGCTTTTCTTTTAATTAAAATAAGATATCTTAATCTTTCTAATATATATATATAAATCTCTTTTCAATATTATATTACATTTTCATCAACCTAATATACAAATTAGACTAAATATTATACACATTAAAAAGATTAAATACTGAAAATACTGATTGAAATATAAAATTTCAATGAAATTTTAGATTGATAATTGACAACTTATATTTGTCAACTGATTTAAGGAAGATGTTCAATTGATTGAGATACCTATACAAAAAAATAATAGGTCATCATGTGTATATGATGAGATGACTCACCATGTACACCTCAACATCTAACTTACTATTTATTTTAACAAACCAAATAACAGAAGATATCAATTAAATTTAAATGAGTGTGTCTTGATCATTTATATGTTCAAATGGGTGTAAATTACGCTATAGATGATGAACTTTCATGATGTTGATTGTGAATAGTTAGACACTTGTCATAAATTTTTAATCTTAATAGACATTATGAGCCCTTATATAATATTAATCGTAATATTTAGGTATAATCTTGATAGAGTGGATAAACCCCTGAGTCAACTTTGACATATTTACATAATTAGAAGCCCTCTGTTATTGAATGTATTCACATAAATATATATTGAGTTGCAATTAATAGCAAATCAATGAATCAGTTATTTTGAGTGTTATCAATAATTATTATAAAAAATTAATTTATTGTATTAATAATGGTTAAATTAAAAATATTTATATATATAACATGAAACTCATGATTAAATTAAACATGCTTTTACATTTTGAGTGCATGTTATAATTTACTTTATATTTTTTTATATGGAATAATCAAGATGTCATTAGCATGATACTTGACAGAGCCCACGGAAAAAAGAAGCTTCCTTCCCTTGAGCTGGGAGCAGAGAACCGACAACCAAATATTATTTTGAGAAAAACAGTACTGTCAAGGCGTTATTATAACATAAGCTACAACCAGAAGCTACATATATATATATATATATAATGCAAGTAACAACTACGGGGCTGAAGATGTACCTTCCTTGATCATGATTACTGCTTTTTATTACATAAAAACGCTAGCCGTTAGGCATTAAGGGAAAAAGGCAATAGTTGATTGCAGACAGAGACACTATAATCTACAGCAATAGACACTAATATTGGCTAAGAAAAAGAAGAAAGAAAGGGATGCATTGTATATTTAAAAAATTGAGAGCACATGGCCAGCAGTATCTATGCTGCTCTAATTGGACCCAGCAGAGCAGTTTCTCCTCTCTAGGCAACCGGCAGCACCACCAAAGTCTCTCCGTGCGTGTGCTGTGCGTGCTTTTTTTTTTTTTTTTTTTTGGGGGGGGGGGTGGTCACCAAGTAGCGGGTGGAGATCAAAACCTTAAGCATGAGCCCATCAAATTATCAGATCCCCGTCGACAGCAAGTTCTTAATTTTGTTTTGTCAGTCAGAACTCGTTTCTCATTGGCCCAAATTTCCCAGCCTGACAAAAAAACAAAAGAAGAGAAACAAAAAACCTCAGACACATAACTATTTTACTAAAATCTTTCAATATTATGGAAGATTTTTAATTCAAATGGCATATATAATGTTATTTAAAAATTTTAACTTTTTTTGAATTTAAGTTCAATCTTACAAAATTTTTTATGTACTTATTATTTGAAAAAAAAATCTCTATATATATAAAGATGCAATAATCAAATTTTATATATTGCCAAAAAAAAAATTCTCGCTATCTATTCATTCAAGTTCTTAGGGCACCTCCTCGCATATGACTTGCTTCCATCTTTGCTCATATTCTATCTTGAATTCACATGTGAATTTTTTACCTCGATTGAATCTTCATGACAATGAGTTAAATAAGGATGACACTTAAGTTGAACTTGATAAGTTCAAATTGAGAATAACCTGATTCGTGAGTTATTTTTATTAAATTCAAGTAAAAATTTTAACTTATTTAACAATTCAAACCCAATACAATTTACTCTTATTCTATTGTTTAGCTTGCGAACAGTTTGTTTATATATATAATTTTTTAAATATATATTAAAAAAATCAACACTTTAGTCTTTTTAATAAGTATTAATATTAACAGAGTTGTAATTTTGTTTTCAATTAATTTGTAAGTATTAATAAAATTATATTCTAATTTTGTGTGTGTCTGGTCTCCTTTAATTGGCACTGCAAGTGTTTTCTGCCTAGTTATTCTCAGTTTTTCTTTTCTTTTTTCTTTCTCTCACTTTCCCTTCTTAGCTTCATTTTCGATCTCCCTCCGTTCCGTAACCTTTTTTCTTCCGCCCTTCTCATCCCTCCCTTTTCTGTTTTTTAATGTCTCATACCTCCGCCCACCATTGCTCGAATTTTCCTTCTTTTACCCTCTAATTTGTGTCTTTTCCTCCTTTTCCCACCTTTAATCACCCATCCTCCCTATTTATGGCCTTTTTCCCTGTATATTTTTTTTTCTCTGCATCCCTTTTTTTTTTGGTTCCTTCTCAATACGTTTTCTTTATTTTCCTATTCTGCTTTTTATTTTTACCATTTTCTCTGCTTTTCCATTTCCCGTGCTTTCAATTGGTTTTTTCCACATTTTGTCCTTATCTTTTCTCACGAATTTTTGTGCATTAATTTCTGGTGTTTTTGTGATGGATATTTTGAAGGAGAAGAATATTGAAGAAAGGAAAACAACTCGTGTTTTGGTAGCGAGTTGGAGAGGATCATGGCAACAAGAAAAGATGTTTAAAGAGTCTTTAGTTCTAAGGATTTGTCAAGGATTAACTTTCACAGCAAATTTAGTTTTTATGAAGATCTTTTATATTTGATGGCAAAATTTTCCATGAGTTTTGCTCTAAATTTTTTCAACATGACAGCTAATGTGTTTGTTCGTTTTCTCAAAGAGGAATTGTGTTTTGTGAATTAAGTCTTTAAACCTCCAATTCCTCATTCTTATATTTTATTTCTGATATATTCTCTTTTATTTTTTCAATCTAACTTGTGTTACTTTTATTTTACTGATATATTATTTTCTTTATTTTCATTTTTATAGTGTGTTGGATGTTCTTATATGTTTTTCTGTTGTCAATGAATTCATATATGTTTCCAGGAAAAAAAATTAAAATTCAATGTTCTTTAGCAACTATTACAATCAAGGTGATATAGTGACCCTTTTTATGTGTGAAAAACGTTAAAAGTTTTGCTCTCCAAGTCTCCATCGAGTCCAAAGCAAACACAAAGTCAGGGAATCTAATTTGGGTTTGAAACTGCCTCTTCTTTTTCCGATACTCACCGGTTGGAGGGTCCAAAAATTTCCTTTTTAGAAACAACTTTAATCTTATGAACCCATGCATAATTTTAATGTAGCTACTTAAGCTTCATCTATTCTCACTATTTAATAATTAATTGGCTACATTAGTAATTAAAATTGATTGTTTTAGTTTATGAGTTTAAATTTCATCCATGGCCAACTTAAAATATATTATATTATTAATAAATAAAAAGAAGATATATTATTAAAAAATAATAATTAATAATTTTTTATGATTATAAAAAATTTAATAATTTTTATTAATATAGCAATAGGTGGGTAAGTGATAGTGTAAAGATAACCAATGAATTGAATTTAAATTCTTATTTGTTTGACTAATTGATGATATCATCTGTTTAAATAAAAATATTTAATAAAATTAATTATTTATTGCTAATTAATATTTGTATATTTTATAATTTATTTAAATATTTTTTAGTTTAATAATATTTTAAATTATAATATATTATTTATCAAATTAGTTTTTCTTTTTAAAAAATATTATAATTTAATATATTTATTTATTTTCCAATAAAAAATAATTATTATAATTTTTTAGTTAAGGAACTATTATACTAGATCTTATAATATTTCTTTACTAAAAAATACTTTTATAATATTTTTACAAATGTAATAATTATTAAAATTTATTGTTAACTATTTTTAAAATTAAATTTAAAATTCATATATCAATTATTAAGAATATTGATGAAATATATATTCTAAATATAAAAAATTATCTTTTACAAGTAACATTGTCATGGCTTTTTTTTTTCTTAATATGTATTTTTAATTAAAATATCATTTGACAAAAGATTAATAATTTTATTTTTACATATTCTATTATTCACAATGAAATGAATCATATATTCTCTGCTTTTTATATACTTTAAAGGAAGAGATATGATTACATTCATATATCTGTTCGTATTTTAATATAATTTATTATAGTTTTTTAATAATAAATAATTATAATATAAAGTCTTGTATTTATTAAGGGTGGAAGCATAAAAAATTGTATAACAAGGAGGAGGGAATCTTTTATTCAATTAAATACAAATCAACTATTTCAAAAAGTTAGAATTCTTAACTTTTTCAAAATGCTTAATTAAGGGTTAATAAATTAACTAAAATAATTATTTATTAAATACTAAACTAGTTGATTAATTTGGTTAAATAATTAAAGATATTTAAATTAGTTAAAAATTTATTAAAGTTATTTATCAAACACCTTCTAAATCTTTCTAGACAGCAAAATTAATTGGTTCACAAAAATAAAAATCTACTATGATATTTAACAAAGTGACAAAGTAAGAATAAGAGGAGGGAAAAATTTTGAGACATGTATAAGGTGTTATTATGAATTTGGATGGAGAGTTAATAGAAGGAGTACACTATGTATGAAGTTTAAGTGCTTGATTATATCTTTTTTAAATATTAGGTTTTTTTTGCACATTAAATATAGTACAAAAAGTTTATGTGTATTTTAGCTTAACCAATTATATTATAAATATATATAATAAAATTAACTATTAACTAACTCATAAATATAAAATTACATAGAAAAATATGTTAATATTAATAGATATATGAAATGAATTATTCCATATTTAATTTGAAGATAAATTATATTGATATAATTAAAATATTGAAAACAAAATTATAATTATTTAAATTTAATTAATTATATATATTTTAGAATTTATTTATTTACTTACTTATTTTTTATTTATTTTGAATTAACAGACATTGGCCAAGTATATAATAACATGTAAGTATCTTTTTATCCCTTTGTCAATAAAAGAGTTATTTTCATAATTAAGATGTATGTTATCAATTGACCCAAAAAACAAAAGTAAGCTTAGGAAAAAAATTTGACAAGTTCCTTTGTCTACTTTAACAAAATATCATTTTTTTTCATTTCCTTTATAAATATACAAAATAAAATAAATAAAACAAGCACAACAAATCAATAGAACAACACCCCACAACCAAGTTGCCTAAATTAATTACAAAATCTTAAACTAATTAACTTAGCAATTTTAGGAACCAAATTAAAAGAGACCATAACATTAGATTACACTAATTGAAAAACTTTATATTGAATGAGTTAAACTCTATTGATAAGAAAAGTTAGGCTCATTAAGAGAATTATCCATGTAAATACAACTTTTGCAATAAGAGGATTGAACAGAGCACTATAGCCTATTGGGTTCCTTTCTTGATATGTGAAGCTTCAATGAATTCAGAAGAATATACAGTACCACTGTCTAAAGGATCATGAATTGTCATAACATTCTTATTTCTTAAAATTGTAGGATACCAAATTTCTTAAAAGTCAAATTAGCATCATTGTTTGTGTGTAACTTATTTAATGGCAAATGTCTTTACAAGAAGTACCATTTTAAGGATGAGGATTCAATAGAAGAATAATCAAAGTAAATCTTTTTAATTTTTTTTGATAAATTGAAAAATATATTAACTAAGTAAATTTTTTTCATATCTTGAGGTTGATAATCCAATATTATCGTAGTTCAAAAACATAAGTAAATCAGAATGAGAGATTCATTAAAAATAATAAAATTATTAAAAGTCCTAACATAAAACATAGCAACAAAGTCTACCACTATATTGGCTTCCTTATAAACATGTTTTAGCTCAATTTCTTTAATAGCAACCATCAATTTCCTACAATTTTTAGCCAAATTGTTATAACAATAGAAATGTTAGATTTATAAAATAAAATAGCTTGGATGATAAATAATGCATCAATTTTAACTATAAAAAGGAGCAAACTCATATTTTGAGCAAGGAGAATACTATCTCTAAGACTATTCAACCTTGCAACAATATTTAAACTTACTTTAATTCCCCTAACATATCCAATAATCCATTTTCCCTTACTATTTCTAATAATTGCTAAAAAAGCTACAAAACCATGATTTCCTCTTGCAATTCCATCTATATTCAATTTATAAACACCATTAGGAGGAAGTTTCTATTACATTTCCACCACAAGTTAAGAAGAAGGCATTTTTGCTTGTTTTATGATTACCTAATATTCCTTAACTATTGCAAGAGCAGCATATTTTAAATCAAGATTACCTCTATTTGATTTAAAGATTTTGTTGTTTCTAAAAAGCCACAAGTTCTAAATTATAAAAAAGAATAATGTAGCTCATGAAACCACAAAGTTGCAACTTAATTTATAGCCACTCAACAAGATCCATACAAAAGGAAGCATCACATGAAATTAGGATGGCAAAAGACTACTAAAAGTTTAAAGCAATAGGCATTCATGAAAAGTGTTTAATCTCGAATCACAAAAAACACTAAAATGTTAGACATTTACACCCTTCTTGATTAAAAGTTAACTAGTAAGATTCCTATTTAACATTACAAGTTAAATGAAAATTTAAATTTTTGGATAGGATTAAACTTTCCAAATCCACTTAAAAGATTTGCTAAAAAAGAAGGTTTTCTAATTAACTAAATATTTATAAATACTTTTATTAGTACACCTACTAGATTTATCCAACCCCCAAACAAGTGTATCTTTTCCACCACAAATGCTAAATAAAGTTTCAAAAATAAGCTTAGTTATATTATTTGGAAGCACCATAGGCAAAGAACTTAGGTCCCAAATGTTCATTGATGTGTAAAATATTTATATATTTAATTTTTCTTATATGATGTACTTTTGGAAGTTATTTAAGCTTAATTTAATAAGTTCTGTCACATATTGTGAATGAGTTATGATTTTGAGAAGAAATGAGAATTTTTTGGAGAATACTGGATTTCAACCCTATTTTAGGTTTTAAGTCATATCTGGAGCTATAGATATTAGATTGGGTTATTCTTTATATGAATCAAAAGTTAAGAAAAAATTATACAACTTTCATGTTTTGAGAAAATCCCAATTCAACCTTTAAGAACCTCAAATATTACTTACAAATTGAAACAATGGTTTTGGTTAAATCTGACCTTTGCTCACTATTTTGACCATAGCTGGAGCTATAAATGTCAAATGTGGGAGTTCCTTGATGTGTTTTAAATCTAACTTTTAGCTCTACAACTCTCATGTTGACTGAAAAATATGAATCAACCATTTTGATTACCAAAAGTTAGCTACAATCTAGAAGACTAGTTGTTACAAGAATTAAGGTTGATAGCTAATGGTTAAGATTTAAGGTTAGGCAAGTGAAATCCTTGATAGCTATTGTTTTGAGAAAAGCCCGATTTAGCCTTTAAGGACCTCAAATGTTGCTTACAAGTTAAAATAATAGTTTTGGCCAAATCTGACCTTTGCTCACTATTTTGACCATAACTAGAGTTACAAATGTCAAATGTGAGAGTTCCTTAACGTGTTTTAAAGCTAACATTCAGCCCTACAACTCTCATGTTGACTAAAAAATGTGAATCAATAGTTTTGATTACTAAAAGTTACCCACAATCTAAAAGATTAGTTGTTGCGAGAATTAAGGTTGATAGCTAATGGTCAAGATTGAAGGTTAGGCAAGTGAAATCCTTATATACACTCATCTATAAATAGCAAGGAACAAATCATTTGGGGAAGAATGATCTTAAAGAGTAGTGTATTTATGCATTTTTAGTTCTTTTTGTATGTCTCTTACATAGAAGGATAAGAAATCCTCGTATATGAATGGTTTTACCTCTTATATAGATGAATAGTATTTTTATTTTCATACATTGTAATTGTATTTTTATGTTTTTATCATGAATATAATGATGTTGTTATTTTATTTTGAGTTTGTTTTTAATTTCGTTATGTTCTAAATCTTCATCTTCCTAGAGTAATGATGTAACTTAATAATGACGGATTGAATTCTAATCTATTGAAACTAATTTTAATTTTCTTCTCCTTGATTAAATTTTAATTATTATTCTTAATGCTTTCAATTAATTAGCCACCTTTTGAATGAACTCAATTTATATGTTGAGATTGGAAAGAGATATATGTGTGTAGATCTTATAATTAAAACCATAAACTGCATATGAAATAGGAATATATTCATATAATTTGTGTAGTCTTAATGAGTTTCATAATTCTTAATGCATGATTAGTTACTTTAATTTACATAGGAATATAGTGAATTAGTAATTAATGATAGAATTACTTAACCTTAGAAGAGGCTAGTAATTAATTTAGGGAAACTCGACTATTAATTAAGGGAGTTAAAATTAAATTAGAGTAGATAGATAATTCAATCTGAAATTGTTAAGTGAAGTTTAATTCCTAGGGTTTTCATTCATATTTACCTTTACTTTATTTGCATTCATATTCATTTTAATTACTTTGCATAAATCTTTATTTAGTGATTTCATTTCCAACTAATCGATTTACCAAATAGTGTTAATGTTATTAATTTTGGTACTTAATGAAACAATTCTTGTGAGAACGATACTTAACTTATCACTTTATTACTTGTTCATGATAATGCACACTTGCGCTAATTAATAAATCATTTCACACGTAATATTCATACTAATTACTTCACTTGCCTTTGAATTCTAAGCATCTAAAGGTAAAAGTCTTTAGATAATATTTCTTAAAGGATCTATTTCAAGCCAATTATTAAACCAAAAGTTAATTTTCTGACCATCCTCAACAATTCATTTAATACCAATAGTAACAACTTAAGTAATAGATTTCATAACTTTTTAATTATAAGAGCAATTTCTATTAATTTTAGAGGTCGTTTAGTTCACTTCAATAGCATGGGAAGTTCTATTTTTTAGAAAATAAAAAATTAGTTGGTCATTATCTCATAAGCTGTAGGAAATAGAATTTCCTGGGCAATTTCTATTAATTTTAAAGGTTATTTGGTTTGCCTCAATAGTATAGGAAGTTCTATTTCTCAGGAAATAAAAATTGATGAGTTGTTTGATTAGTCATTATCTCATAAACTGTAAGAAAAGGTAAATTCTATTTTCTATGTTATTTATAGATATAATGATAAAATTATCCTTATTAAATTTAATTAATGACAAGTAAAATTTATTACTTTACACTATAATAATATTAGATATATAATAGTTATTTTATTAATACTTCCTAGGATATTTAAAGTTAAACCAAATAAGACATAGAAAATTACTTCCTAGGAAGTGTTACTTCCTATGTATCAACTAAATAATTTTAAGTATTTTTCAAGAAATTCACATGGAAAGTTCAATTTATTGCGAGAAGTTACTTCCTGTATAAATCAAATGACTCCTTAATTATAACACTATTACCATTAAAAAGATATTTCTTTTTAAATACTTAAATCCAAAGATGTTGTTTTCCAATATGAGTGTTTATACAAGTTTACTAAATGACGATAGATTCATTAAAGAAAAATCTTTGATTTGAAGACATTTAACATCCTCAGAGGTAGTAATACTGTTTCAATTAACCAAGGGAAATTGTTTGATCTCAAAAGGACCTCCTTACAAAAAATTTCTAATAACTTAATGTAATTTACAATAAATATTTCTAAGAATTTTTAAGAAACTTATATGACAGAGAAAGAAAGAATTCAACCCTAAATTGATTAAGATGACATGGCTAACAAAAGATAAATATCTATTTTGCCAAACTTTAATCATATTTCTAAGGTTTTCCACAAAAAAAAAATCAATAGATTTATAATGTGCTTTTAATTCAATACCCAAATATTTACTTAGGGAACCTCTATGTTGGATACATAAATCAACATTAAGAAGGTCCCTAAGTTCTTAATTAGTATTTTTTGAAAAGTATATTCTTAATTTTTCTTCATTAACAACAAGCCCAAAAATTTTAGTAAAATCATTTAACATCTTTACAATAATCTGAGCATTCTTCATATTTACTTTAGCACATAAAATGAGTAAGAAAAACTTAAGCCATATTTACTATATTTGATAGGATTCCACATTTTTTTCTCACAATAGTCTTCAATTATGAAATGTAAATATTCCAAGTAAAGAATAAACAAGTATAGAGACTCTTCTTATCTCAAGCCCTTAGAAAGAAAGATTGGATTTAGCTTACCCTTATTGAAAAGAAACTTACGTGGAACTCCTATAACTATACTTATAACTAAATCAATCTAGTTTTTAGAGAATTCAAAAAAAAAAATAGATGTGCTAAATAAAAGACCACTTAATAAAGTCATTTGGTTTTTCTAAATCAATTTTAATAATCATGAAACCATTCTTTGCCTTTGATTTATCAATAATGTGGACTAATTCCTTAAGAACAAGGCACTATCTCTAGGCTTCCTATTAGGGGCAAAAGCTATTTGGAAGAGAGACACCAGATTATCAAGAATAAGCCTAATTCTAATGGATAGAATTTTTGAAATAATTTTTAATACCGTGTTATACAAGCTAATAATTTATAAGCATTGATAGTTTCACGAACTTAGCCTTTAGGAATCAAAGTAATAAGAGTTTTGTTCAATCAAAAATGAACAACAAAAAAGGCAAAAATTTGCTTGACATAATGTATTATCAATTCTCCAACCTTAGACAAAAAATGTTCAAAAAAATTTGAATGTAGGCTATTTAGTATAGGAGCCTTAATTTCCTTTTGATTTTTTAAAACTTGAAAATTTTCATTATTAAAAGGCATTTAAGTAAAGCCACTTTAAACATTCAAATTAACCACAACAAACTAATTAAAAAGCTTTCATAAATGCCAAATGGAGCATGAATTTTTTTGTTTAGTACCTACTCTTAAAAGTATACAAAATATGAAGTTGAATATCTCTAAAGTTAGTTAGCCACTCCCTAACCTCATTTTTAAAAGAGGAAATTCTATTATATTTCCTTTTGATAATTGTAAAAACATGATAAGTGTGGGTATTTTTATCCTTATAAACAATCTACTGTATTCTAGATTTTAAACCCCATATCTCCTTTTTTATCTTAAAATATTAAGATATTCTTATTGAAATTCTTCATTTAGTTTAATTAAAGATTATAATTTAGAACTTGACAAGGCCATTTGAACCCTTTTAATTCTAGCAATTATTCTTCTTTTCCTTTTAAAGACATTTCCACAAATTTTAAAATTCCCTCTAAGTAATCTATTGAATAAATTTTTCAACAGCTTAATTAAAAAAGAGGAATTCAGCCGAATATTAAAGACAATATTATACAAGTTAGGATAAGACAACTAGTATATTTCAAATTTAAAAGGCTTTGAAAAGGAATTATGAAACTATAAAACAAAAAAACCAACGTTAAGGAATAATCAGATAGCATTCTAGGTTGATTGAAAACTTATGATTTAGGAAATAACAATTGCCAAGATGCATTGCAACAAACCCTGTTAAGCCTTTCCATAATAAGATGATTATGATTCCCAGAATTAATTTAGGTGAAAGTAGGACTAGAATACCTTATATCAACTAAGTTACAATATTCTAAGCAATCAAAAAATAAATTAATTCGATACTAATTAATAAAAGATTTACCAAATTTTTCATTTTGTGATAAAACTTTATTAAAGTCATCAAAACAAGCTAAGTTAAATTATAAGAATTAGTAATATTTTTTAAATTATTCTAAGATATTTTCTTATTAGATAGTTTCGGCCTAGCATATATGCCACCTAGTAACTAAAAAGGGAAATTAGGATTTACCTTAATAAGAACATGTATTTCTTGTTTAAACTTACTAAAAATCTTCATAGTAACCTCTTACTGATTCCATAAAATCCAAATGCTACCAATATATCCTATTGTAGGAGTAAATTCCATATTTGCAAATGGTAAACCAATAACTAGCTTCTTTGTCCACTCACCATCAAGTTTAGTGTATATCAAAATCAGGATTTTGACTTCCTCTATGGCCATAAGCTCTCCTAACCAATACTCGAAATTAGGATGTTAAACCCCGCAAACATTCCATATACTTACCTTAAACTAAGAATTGTCCATTAAATTAACCAAAAAAAATTAATTAAATGAATGGATCTATGCAAGGCTCTTTCTAAGGCTAAAGTTACTTCCATCATCATTTTGTTATAATATTCCTAACTGAATACTTTCTAATTTAACACCATGATCTACCATGCTTTAAGCATTGGGTTTAACTACACTAGGTGTAACTCTAGATTCCATCCTCTATATTTTAGTTTAATTTTATCCAAATGCAACATTTTCTTCTGAGTTTGCATTATTTTGTTTCACTATTTTCTAATTGCTACATAAAATGGTTTTGAGGGTAACCAAAGCAATGAATCTTTGCACAATTTAGGCAAAGTTGATTAGTTGTCCAAACACTTCCAACTTGGATTGTTGTCCATGTATATTATTATCGAAGGGATTAACTTTTTGAATATTATCTCTTCTAAGGAAATTAGAGCATATTCATTTAAAAAAAGTTTAAATAAGGTTAGACTTTTCAATGCCATGGCCATTACAAGATTGAAGCTATATAAAAGCTAGGTCAAAGCTATTTGTATCCATTGTACATTGTTTGGAACTCATCATATGAATTTAACTATTAAAGAAAAAGCCCCATACTACTTGAAACTCTTATGGATCTTCTAGCATCATCTCTAAACTGGATGAAGAAGAGTTGCTTTTTATCAATATTAGGGTTCATAACAATAAAAACTAAGTCAAAAGAAGAGTTACATGTCAAGGAATCTATTTTAGTTAACTTTTCTAAACCAAAATCAAGTTAGGCATATTGGGTTTGTAACCTATTTTGGTCTAACACCAAAGTTTAAGTTCGTTCCTTTTAAGTTGATGCATTTTTCCTTGATAGACCGAGCCTATTAGACCTTTTTCCATTGCTATTTTTCATTAGGCCCAATTTGACATCAACTTCTTTACCTCATTCTTAATAACTTCAGGCTTTTCTCTCTCTCATAAAATCTGTGGCTTATAATAGTCAGAAAAAGATAAATTCTTCTTAGCTTTATCACTTTACTCACTAATAATTACATTAGTTTTAGTAAGGACCTCTTCGGCTACTATCATAGTAGAAAAAGCTCGTCGAATAATTTGGTTAGACTCACTTTGAGGGCAAAATTCTAGAACACTTTTTATATCCTCACTATGAACATTATATGGACATGAATATTTTTTATGCCCAATATGCCTATATGAGAAACAAAGTTTATGTAGGCTTTCATATGGGACTGATTGTTTATAATGTCTAGTATAAATTGTGCAAATTAGATGATAGTTTAGATCAATATGAACACAAACCTTTACATATTTGCCTTTATCTTCAAGAAAAGTATAAGTATCAATTTTAAGTATTAGGCCACTTTTTCTAGCAATTTGTGGAAAATATGAGGATGATAAAATTTCACTAGTAATTCAAGGAATCTAATCCAAATAACTATGGAAAATAATGGTACAATAGAAAGTTTAAAAAATTATTTCTATTTCCTTAAAGCTAAGAAATGATCCATTATGAACCACAGCCCACCACTTAAAACCTTTGCATAATTAATCTTTAAATAAAATTGAAACATGAAAAAATCAGAGCCAACTACTAATACTAAGAACTAGCCTTTAGGTTGTTAAAGAGATCAAGTTTTATACTCTAGATATTGATGGCTAACCTTTTTCCCATAAATCTTACTAATTAGAGTAAAATTCCATACCTTATACAATATACTCTTGAGACTTTCAAAAAGATGAAAAAAATACTTCATTCTCATTCAACTCTCGTTCCTCTTTTAAAGAGTGTTTTCTAATATGCCCCCAAAATAATTCCCAATAAATGATTTTTATAATTTCAAATTAGTCTTTTCTATTCATCATCAATAAATCGTAATACCTTCTTTAAGCCTATGATTTGAGAAAAGAAGCATATCCTATTTTTCAAAGGAAAAGGCTTAAGTTATCTTATTATTTTCTTAAAAATGATGATGACTTTTTAAAGTAACTATTCTTAATGACTTAATATGTATTATTAGGCATTAAATGAATTATTGCATAGAATTAACCTACTAATTTATGGTTTCATACTTCTTTTTTAGCTTTATTTGATAGTTAACTAATGACATTAGCAGTTAACTAATTTAATTAACTAATAACTAATAGTTAATTTTAACAATTGATAGCATTAATTATTTAATGAAAAATATTTAGTAAAATTAGTTATTTATTGTTAACTAATTATATATAAAATGATAGATAAAAGTGTGCATGTAAATATGTATTATATATGTACATAAACTAATTGTATTAGTCTTTATTTTTAATGTAAAAAAATTAAATTCAATAAATATTTATATAATAAAGTCTTTTACATATTATAACTGTTATTTGATCAAAGTATTAATTTTATTATATGAATTTAAATAATAAAAAATTAAATAATTATTTATTATTTATAAAGAATTATTTTATTCTAATATATATTTGATTTGTACATTTATGATTAATAATATATGATTATATAATGTTTGAGTAGTAGGCATTGTATGTGAAAAAACATGAGTTAAACTTTTGTCATGACACTTTTGATAAAATAATGAATAAAAAAATGTGTGTGTGTGTGTGTGTATTATTTTTGTATGTAAATTAATTTTATTAATTTTTAATCTTGAAAAGAATTAAAATTCATTAATTAATTATATAAAAACATTTTTAACATATTATAATAATTATTTTATTAAAATATTAATTTTTTATGTTAATATTTATTATTTATAAAAAATTATATTTTTATAATATATATTAAATTAATACATATATGATTAAAAATATATAATAGTATAGTGGTTAAGTCATAAGTAATACATATTTAAAGTAAAAGGTTTAACTCTTCTTATAAATTTTTGAGTAAAATATATAATTTAAAGGTAATTTTAAATTTTTTATAGAAATTTAATGAATCAATTATTTAAAAATATTGGGTTCGTTAACTTTTTAAATTAACCAATTTAAAACTAATAAGCTAATGTAATTAATTGTTTACTAAATACCATAAATAGCTTATTGACCAAGTTAAGGAGCTAATATAACTCCAATCAGATAAAAGTTATTGGACAAACTATTTGTCAAATACTCTCCTTATCAAAGAAATAACTCTTATCACAAAGGCTAAACCTTGCTTATCCCAAAAACTTGTATGCTTATAAGATAGGGTAAAGTCTTTTCATTAAAAAATATTTAACAAAATGTTAAGAGTCTTTAATTCAATTAGTATTGATGTCCCTTAAAAATTTGATATCTTTTTTTACATTTAAGATTTAATTCATAAATTTTATACATATCTAATGATTTAAATACTTTTATTATTATTATTATTAAAAATATTTATCAATCTGGCTAAACCTCTCTCTATTAGAAACAATAATTTTAGTTTCATTAGCCCATGCTTATGGCTCAAGTGCCAATGCTAAATATAATTTAAAATGGCCAAGCTCCTATTTATAGTATCTTATCAAATGGACTAAGTTCCATTCTATCAAAAACATGTATTGAAAAAGGCAAGTTCATTATTATTAAAAATAAATATTCTAGTCTCAAAAGTATATGTTAGCTTAACCTATGGTTCAGGTGTCAACATTGTATACATGATCCTCGTAACATCATCAAATGGCCTAGTACCTCCTCAATAACACACTTTACCTATTGGGCCAAGTCCTTCCTTAGCAACACATTTCATGTCTAGGTCAAATTCTTTCTTATCAAAGCATTTATGAAAAGGACAAAATCTCTAGTTATTATAGCAATGTGGTGCCAATAGATCATGGAGGTGGAGTCATTCTCCTTTTCAAGCATCATTATTGAATATGGCATAGTCAGATTAGAGTAGGGTTTCATCTACTAAGTGTGGAAAAATAGATACATTACACTTACACTTAGCTTCTTACTTAATAGATCCCCTTAATAAAAGTAAGAATTTTTTTCTTAAATCTTAATCTTCTAAAAGATTTTAGTTATATTCTTTATCAATTTATCCAAATTCTTATCAAAATAACTATTTAAATTCTATACATATTCCCATAAAACCTAAACTTCCTCCTTTAAAATCATATATTATATTTCTATCAATAAAACTTTCATAAAAGGTCATCAAAATCAATAAAATAATAATAATTATTATTACTCATAATTCACTAAGATTTTATAAAATGCAGTTTCGACTCTTAACAAAATTTACAATCCCAAATCTCCTAAGATTATTCCAAACACAGAGATCAATCAATGACCATCCAACTTAAACCTAGCAAGATTTAAGCTAAAAGAAGACCAATTAAAATTTAATAATCCTCTAAAGTTTAGAAACTAACCCTAAGCGACTAAAATTAATCCATGAATCTACTCTATAATTTTCTTTGATCTATTCAATAACTTATGGTTAGGGTCCTCACTTTTTATTCACACATTGTTATTTCAACAAGGTAATTTCATTTGTTATACTTATACCTTTACCTTCACCAGCCTATCATTATTTTTTAGATAACTTAAACTTGTCATGTAATAATTAATAGGAATATTACCACACAAGAAAACATCCCCACACATAATTTGTTATAGGCAAGGCATCCATTTTAATTAGGAATTGAAGTTTAAAAAAAATTAATAATCATTTACTTTTTTCTTTTGAAATATAAATAATTTATTTTATTTTCATTTTCTTTCAAATATATCATGTAGTAACCCTTTGGTTAAATTAATAAAATAAAAGCTACCTCTTTTAGTGTACTAAACATGATCCTAACTAAAAGTTAGAGTGTTTCAAGTTTATACACATAATCTTTTGAAGATTAATGAATTGACATGTAGTTTTCTATGATATATGTCTATTTTTTTTAGTATTTCAACTTGAAAATTATGATTTGGATATTTTTAATATAGTTTATCCTGTAATTGAATACTTACTACAAATTATTTATTAAACTAAAAATTACTAATATATGATATAGATTTGTATCATGCCTTTTGTTCATTATGGTAAAAGACATAAAGTAAAAAAAAATGTATAGGCTAGTGAAGTGGACTATAGTCTATGGATTTTAATAGATTAAATTACTTAAATTTTAATTTAATTTTTCATTGATTTTTATGGATTGATATGTACAGACTAAAATTTAATTCAATTTTTTTGTAAGGTTGATGTTAACCAGTTTGTACAAATTGAAGTCTACATGAATTAGCTCACAAACTTATAATTAAATTTTACAAATTCATGAATTAAATCACATATACGAATCAAATTAGATCACAAAATATTTAGCCCATTTTTTATCAGATCTATATGAATCAAAGTCCATACAAATCAAATCCAGTAATGGCTTGTAGAGGGTACAAATTTAACCTTGAAGAGATAATGATGAGCTTATAGAGAGTATAAGGTTAATTTAGAAGTTACAAAGAAATTTATTTATTCTTTTTATCTTGTTATTATATGTATAATGTGATAAAATTATGGTATGAAAATCTATGTAAGTTTAAGTGATAGCACCAATAAAAGCAAATAATGTTAATGAATATGTGTGTATATGTCTATATTTTGATAAACAGATTGAATTACTATGAATTCCTTTCTTTTCTTTAACAAAAGTATGGGAATATGAACATTTATTATGAGAATAATTGTAAACTTTTCTTCTTGAACCCTAGATTGATTTTTCATATTTAGATACTAATATTCAAACTTAATAATTCCTTACTAATTAATTTTTACTTATTAAGTTTTAAGGAAAACTTACTATTTTATTTTCTCTATTCATTTTTCTTTAAGAATCTTTCTCTTAATTATCCGATTGTCATCAAATAGAAAAAAATGGGCTCATCCAATAACTTTGGTGCTAAGATAAGCATTAGGATAGCTGGAATAAACTTGCACAATGACTTTTTAATAGATTTGTAATTGAACTCTTTGAAAGCACAACATACTTGCATACGAATCATTACATTAGATACATTATAAGAAAAAATGGTAGGGTGTTGCCTATAGCAACTCCTTATGCTAGTCGCGTGCCTTTAAGGAAACCATTTAGCTAGATTGATAGTTTTTTTCTGCTAACTCCTTTCAAAGCTATTTGTACTTATATTTGTATCTTTGTAACAAAAACCTTCTATTTTTTATAAGCAAGCAACTTAAAGGCTTTATTGCAAGCATTTAAGGTCCTCCAATATTTGCAAATAAGCTTTCAGAATTAATAAGTAATTAGCCTTTAAAATTTTAAATTTATTAATTTCCATCTAATAATCAGTTACATGTGTTTTCAAGCCTTAGTGGTCATTATGTTTCTCTAATTCATGAGAGGTGACATGAATATTATGCTTCATACATTTATTCTTAATGGAGGATAGGAAATTAAATAAACTAGAGTTTATGGTTATAGTTGTAGTAACTGGAATACCAAATGATAGGGACTAAGCTAGATTGTCACTTTAGGACTTTTGAAATAAATAAGGCAATGCTAGAAAGTATGAGAGATATGTTTGTTTAAGCGAAGTCGCATATAATTAGTTACAAAGAATGTCCTATTTGGCCACAACTAAAACAAATATGCTAACTTTTTCTTGACTTCTTGTTAAAAAGAGCTAACTAAATGTTATTGGCATTATTTGAAACAAATACTCCAAATTGCTTAACAAAAATAAATTTGCATAAGACCCCATTAGAAATATTATAAATACCTAGAGTTTAAACAACTTGTAGTGATTTTATTTGAATTTAAAGAATCACTTTCTATCTTTTAAACTTTTTAATTTAGCCTCTAGTTGCCTTATCATACTATTCATATTCTTAAATTGCTATAATAAACTGTGATTGTTGGACTTCAATGCCTAAGCTTCAACTTCTAATTCTTTGACTTTTATAGTTATAACTTGAAATTTATGTAAACATTTTGTGAAATAACTTTGTGTTGATATTATTTATAAAAAACTAAAATAAGAATATTTAGAATTAAAGAATGATTAGGTTGAGAGTCTTCAAATTATGTAATTGAGATGCAAATTTATTAATACAATAAGCTTTAGACTTTCCTAACTCTAATGCAAACTCAATCCAAATAACTTCAAGATTGTGAAAATTTAGGTGGTTCATTTCACTACAAAGAGAATGTTTTAGCCTTTTTTCGTTTTGCCAACAAGCCTCTTTTTCACTCTTAGAATTGAAAATTTGGAATTTAAAACTTTTCTTAAGACTTGTTCTACTTAATTCAGTTCTTATAATGTAAAACAACATCCATAGGGATTAAATAATTGAAATCTTACTAGGTCAACTTTAGATTACTGAATGATATAAATTGAAAAGTTTAAAAGCATAATATAGCAATAGTTTAAAACTTTCTTAAGCATATAAATGTAAATGGTGAGAGGTAGAAAATTATACCTTCAATTACTAACTCCTTGATAATGGAGGCTATCACCATGAGATTGGAATTGCAAAAATATAATAAGGTCATTGTCAAAGAATAAACTGCAAATAGAAGAAAATAAGGCACTACTAATTTGATCAACATTGATAAATTTTATGGCTATTGGAACCATCAATACCAACAAAGTTTTCAAGTAAAATTAGTTAGCAACCTAAAAGCTTTGCTGCCATTGAAATTGAAAGATAACCAACATACATACTTTGTTATATTAGGGCCCGATGATTAATGATGACAGATTTGTGAATAGATAGTGAGAATTTGGGTATCTAATTATAACTATATATTGTATAATATGAGCATAAGAATAGTAAAATAGTGTAGTTTCAATAATTATGCTTGTACTTAATAAAAACTTTGTAAAAATTACCTTATTTGTATTTATATTTATTTATTAAGTTTTATATCTATAGTTGAATAAATAAAAAATATGAGTAGCAAATGAATGCAAATAAAGTTATAGTTCTTACTAATCTTTAAAGTAATCAATTGGATGTTATAGCATTTCTCAAATTGAATTTTCAAATAATGAAATCAATGAACCTAGAGCTATAAAATGGGATAGGTTTGGAACTATGTAGGCTCATAAAAATATAGGGAAAAGTAGATGAGCTCATAAATACTTGCATTATTTTTAATTTTTTTTATTATTAAGAGTAATTAAATTATTAAATATGTAATGCAGAGATCAAAGATAAAATTTTAGATATAAAAGAAAGCATTTTAAAGAATATCGAATTGTGTTAAATTAAAAAAATTATTTTTTATAAATTATAATTAGATAATTATTTTTTCTAATAGGTTAGTCATTTAAAATTAAAAAAAATTATATTAACCTATTAAACACTAAATTAAAAATTAACTTAGATTAAATTTTTTTAAATATTTAATGAATTATAAAAAAATTTAATATAATAAAAAAATAAATTCACTAACAAAATCAAGCAAACTTGATGGTAAAAAATATAGACTCTAAAATAGTCTGCAAAGCCTGCAACCTTGACTTCTGCTTTACATATTTATGGCCTGTTTGGAACGAGTGTTGTTTTGTGGAGGGAGAGGAAAGGTTCAAGTGAAATTAAGGGTGAAATTCGGATTTTTTCCTATTTGAATTAGGGATGAAATTAGAGGTGGGGATATTGGAAGCAACTTTTTCGTGGGATCCAATGGTGAAAATTCCCCCCCCCCCCCCCCCACACAAAAAAATGAGGGGTAAACCGAGTACAAACAGCCATTTTTTATTTTGTCCTTGTGGTGACCCTCTGCTCTTCTGTCCTCGCCTCGGCCTTCTCTACCGAGAATCCGCTACGACACCTCCGGTAGGAATCAACCAATGTCGCTATTGTCCTATTCTTCCTCATAGGTATTGATCTTTCACTTTCATCCTTTTTTCTACTGCTTTTATTGTTAACTGCAGGTATCTTTTCGTTCTTGTGCTGTCTTCTGCCCGTTATCCTCAGGGCTTCTTCAATGGAAACCACTCTTCAGCCCGTTATCCTCAGGGCTTCAGACATTCGCATCTTAGGTCTTTTTCGCTCATTCAGCACCGCCGATGAATCGCCCTCAAACGTGGATCAAAACCCAATTCAAGAGTTTGGTTCTGCTGCATCAAATGTCGATCAAAACCCAATCCCAGATTTTGAACACATTTCCTCTGATCCACCACCTGAACCAGAAAGCCAGAAGGGGATTTTTCCAGAAAGGAATGCGAATCAGAGAATCCAGAGAGGCAAGCATTGAACCTCAGAAAAATTAGAGGAGATTATTTGCAGAATGAAGAACTGGGCTTGGACAACTCGGTTGCAGAATTCGATCCGAGCCTTAGTACGCAAATTTGATCATTCCGTTGTTTGCAACGTGTTACACGGTGCTAAGAATACAGAGCAATTTTTTTTTTGAATTTTTTTTATTTTTGAAATGCTTTGGTCTTTTTCAAAATAACTGGAGTTGTTTGTGGATGAATTTTAATATAAAAATTATTGTTATTATTTAAATTATTTAAAAATTTTATTTATTATAAAAATATAACATTAGGATACATAATTATCATAATAATTGCTCAATAATTCCTTTAAAAATAAATTTAAAATATACAATTATTCTTCATATATAAAATTTAAAATATTTAAAAATAAAAAAATATGATAAAATAAATGTAAATGGATAACATAGATAAAATAATAAAATATTTATTAGTGAAGATAAAATTAAAAAATATATTTAATATTTTAATAAAAATTTAAAAAAAATATTTATTTAAAATATGAAAAATTAAAAAATTGAAAGAAATATAATATAACGAATTTTCACGGTTATCAGATCTTACAAGTTAGAATATGATAAGTAAACGTGCATCATTAAAATATTAATATTTAAATCTAATAATATGTAATATTAATATTAAAAATAGATGCAAAAAAATTATTATCATAATTTAAATTATTTAAAAAAATTACTTATTATCAAAAGTATAATATTTCATTAATATATTATAAATCTTTCAATTGAATTATTTAAATTAATATTATTACAAAAGCCAATAAGATATTATAAGTATATTATAATGATTTGATTCAATTCCATTTCCTCCCTCTCAAATTTCACTCATTTCAAATAATAAAAATTAATTTTACTCCTATTTTTACCTTCTTTTATTTTCACTTATTCCAAATAATCTAAGTAAAATTACTCCCCCTTTCATTTACTCTCACCTTCATTTCCACTTAAACCCAAACAGAGCATTAGTACTTTGTTTGGATGAGGAAAAGAGAAATTAGACAACAAAAAATTCTTTTAAATTTTATCAAGAAAAGAAGAAAAAAATAAAGATAAAATATGTGATTAATATAATTTAATAAATTTAAAATTAAATTTTTCTCTCATTCTAATTTAAAAAATTTCTCCTCTTTCCCTTTTATTTTTCCTCCAATCAAATAAAGGATAAATGATACTGCGTCAATTATGATTTTTTTTTTAGTATATCAATTGTTATTTATTTATTTATTTTTTGGCCATAATATCAGTTGTGATTTGAGGATGCGCTTTGGCGCGTTTTCCAGGTGCTTCGAACGCAACCCAAAAAAAAAAATTCACAGATCAAAAGCGCCAAGCCTACGCGGCACTTTTTAAACCCAGCACTATCGACAAAACCCAGCCACGTCATCAATCCAGACGCATCGCCAACTCTCATCCTGATCGTACATAGAAATCAATCGACTGCCCAAAACGCCTTCTGCCAAACTATCACACGGATCCATTCCAATTCGCTCAACCCCACCGCCTGCTATAAATAAATCTCATCAGATGAAATTCAACGTTCAAACCTGAAATTTATTCTGCAACTGGCACTTGCTTGAAGGTATTCCCAATCGGACTCTTTATTTCAAACATTCAGTTTCTATTAATTATTTGTATAATTTATTTCATTCTCTAGTCTAAGAAATTTAATGTATAACTTATTTCATTCTTTAGTCTATGAAATTTAATTTTGTTGGAATGTTCTTGTTGGTTGTAGGTTTGAGTTTGATTCATCTGAGCTGTGAAAATGTCTGGCCGCGGAAAGGGAGGCAAGGGGTTGGGAAAGGGAGGAGCAAAACGTCACCGTAAGGTGCTGCGTGATAACATTCAAGGTATCACTAAGCCAGCTATTCGTCGTTTGGCTCGTAGGGGTGGTGTGAAGCGTATCAGCGGTTTGATTTATGAAGAAACTCGTGGAGTTCTCAAGATCTTTCTAGAGAATGTGATTCGTGATGCAGTGACCTACACTGAGCACGCCAGAAGAAAGACTGTAACGGCAATGGATGTGGTTTATGCTCTGAAGAGGCAAGGAAGGACCCTTTACGGATTTGGGGGTTAGGGTTTTGAATTTTTCTTTGCTGCATAAACATAAGTTTGTTTGTTTTGGAAAAGTCTTGCTGTCAAGAAAAATGGCAAGCATTTGGATGTGATGGATACTGATTGTTGGTGATGCTTAGGGATTAGGTGTTTTGATTGGAGTGAGTAGTTTGCTAATGCTTGCAGTTCTTGAAATTCAATCATCAATCATTCTAATGCAATGCGTTTTTAGTTCAACAGTTTTTTGTTTTATATTATAGCTAAATGCCCGATGATTTCTTTTGATCTTGAAAGCGTAAAAACAAGGGACGGATCAATATTGTCCTAAGATTATATAATGCCTAATTTACATGTTCCAACGGCAAAAAGGGAAGAAAAAAAATATAGAACTGTACTGGCCGGGAAAAGGGAGAAAAATGGGTGCAAAATGGGATTTAGATTTTCTTTGTTTGTTTTAATGTTTCATGTTTTTTCAGTTTGTTTCATTCTCAAATGATCATTTGTGAGGTATGATGTTTAGTATTATTATTGCTGTTATCTATGTTATACATTTTATCCACTTCATCCTTAACTGGGAAGCCTGCAAAAGGGGCGGGGGGATCTCTTGTGAAATAGAATATTAAAAAGGGGAGAAAAAAAAAAAAACTCTGCCTCACAGTCAAAACACAAAATCATTCCAAGAGAGAGAGGCACTATATTATGAGAGTTACTTTTTTATTGCATTGTAGTTCATTCATCGTGAAGAATTTATACTAGTCTATTATACCTACAAACACTCATGGCATTCATCGACTAACAATCATCCACCAACTGCACAAATTCAAAGCTAAGTTAACACATGAAGCCAAAACACTAAAACGTCCACATCCCTACCCGAATTCAGAACCATTAAAATTATGATAAATAAATAATGCCTCTCATTTGTCTAGCGAACTTCCTTGCATCTATTTAGCGCATACAAGGGACCCAACCTGTTAGAGTAAGTGTATTATATCTATGGTCTTGTAATCTCTTGGCCAATATCCATGGCCTCTGCCTACTTAACCAACAGTGTGAAAAAAACACATGTTTCGGTCGGGCCAACCTTCTTAAACCTCAACAAATGGCCAGAATCTGATGTTGAATTTGTGAAGACAGTGAGCTCTAACATGCAAAATGGTTCTCACTCGCCCCCTAGAATTATAAACAGATTCTCATGCAGGCAGTTGTACTTGAGGAGCTACACTTTCTCAAAGAAGAAAGAGGGCGTTGCTGAAAAGACCATGAAGTATTTGAGCAGAGCTAGGCAAAGAGCGGTTTCTCGCATTAACAAAACAAATTGGAACGGTAAAACGTGTTTTGTGCTTAGAAAAGCTAGGGATGTTTCTTCTGCTGGATTTTTCACTATATTTCACAGGCTATCCAAGTGCTCTCCTAAGGTTGATATGGTTGATCATCCTGCAGATTTGTAATCTTATATTTCAGCTCCATATTTCAGCTTTTTATATTACTCGCATTATTACATGTTTAATGTATGATTTGCCCAGGAATATGGTGGAAATATGTTAGAAAAATCTGAGGGAATTAAGGAGTGTGTTGGTGTTTAAACAAATACTAGTGTCCTCCCTTTTGTTCTTTAACACTATAACAAGTAGGATTACTACTTGGTAATAATTTTTCGACCAAACTATATTTGCAGCAATTTAATGTTTGTATAGTAACTTATCTGTTAAAATTTTTCACTTTCTTTTATTTGCAAACACAAAAAGATTGTGCTTGTTATAGATCTTACACTGGATATGTATACGCCAGAGTAGAAAGTAAAAAGGTTGTTATCCAGCAATATTTAGGAGGTATCCTTCAGTAATGATATAAACAATGGATTTTGATGATTTTTACTTTTTATCGCATTTGAGACTCAGCAAGTTTATCCGCTGATGGCCGGCGAAGGCACGTAATGACAAGCTGGGAGAAGTTTTAGCACAACAGTCATTCAAAAGAGTACAAGAGGAACACCAAAAGTTGCCTACAAAAAAAGGAGTTCGAATTTTTTTGTCAAAAGCGTGTAATTTCCCTTTTTTTTTTCTGTATATTAGCTTATTAATAGAAGTAATTAGTAGAGTGAAGACAAATTGACGGCGGCGTTAGTGGGCCGGAGTAGGTGAAAAGGGTGGGCTTCAAAGATAGTGGGGGTGAGGTGGTGGCTTTAGATTGAGCTTAAGTGCGAGACTGATGAAGTGGAGTGAGATCCATATTCCACCATCCTTTCAGCTCTTCCGCTATGGAATTGTTTTTCTGATCTCTCCTGGTAGGGATGTCTACCGGGAAAAGAAAAGAGAAAAAGGAAAAATGATTTGAACATGCCACTAAATTGATTCCTAAAAATGAGGTTACATCATTTTTTTAATTTTATTTTATTTCATATTAGTCTTTAAATTTTTAATTTTCATATTAAATACATCCCTAAAAGATAAATCTAACGTCAAGTTTTTCTGAAAATTGTACTTAATTATTGTAAAACAAACTTAAAAAAAAATCTAACATAACTTATATCTTTTGTAACCAAGCTTTACTCAAAATTTTGATGTTGCAGGCAATTAGTTTATGAAACCTTCACTCCCCACTCATTTTGATTTTGATTTTTTTTAAATTTTGATTTTTTTTTCGTCTAGTAATGTTACTTTGATGCCAGAGTAATCGGGATTCAAGCATATACCTTGTTCTTACTTAAATAGTTCTTCACTCCCCACTTACGAATTCCCCTTCCTTCACATTGATTTGTTTCCACTGATATCTATTTCCTTTTCCCCGATTTTATTTAAAAAACTAATGGAGGATTTTGAAAATAAAACATTATATTTCTAATCTCTAACGAATTTATGGCATGATTAATGATATTTTGATTTTCATTTTTTTAAAATTAATAATAAATAAAAAATTTTAAATTTAAAAATTACTAATCTATAGAATACAACTATAATTATAAAAATTAATTAGTAACAATAAAAACTATAAATTTGTGAATAGAATACACTAATCAAGATCCTCTCTCTTTCTCTTTATATATATATATATATATGACAAATAATTATTATACAATAAAATTAATGGCAGAAGAGATTCTAAAAATATTTAAATTAAATATAATTACAAAAATTACTTTCTTTCTTCTGTAAAACTTTTCTTTTTTTCTAAAATTACATTATCTAGATTGTTTCTATAAATCTACATCAATCATTTAAATAAAAACAGAAAAATCTAAACATTAGTAGAATCAAATAAATCGATTTAAAAGGAAGAAATTTATGGCTAACATGGATATGAACTCTTAGCACAGGCTATCATTGTCGGCTGTGATGCTAGCAGAGTCCAAAGCATATGGATCAAATTAGAAGCATGCAAATAATGAACACAGGCAAGAGTAAAAACAATACGGCGGTAAGGCTATTCCATAGACAGCATGATGGGCAATTGCCTAACAATTCACTCGTACCGTTAAAAATAAAAATAAAAAATAGAGAGAGAGAGGCGGGGGGAAGAGAAGAGAAGAAACCCTTTTCCACACACTAGTTTGATCAGACAACCACGCAAATTTCCTAAATACAGCTCTTTCTAATTTCTCTGACTTATAAAGTAGCTAAAGGATAATTTTGGACTCATTTAAACAAACCACCAAAATGGTGGAAGAGTGTGACATAATATACAGAAGCTAGAATCTCCGAAGTCACCTCCCTTCGGACTTGACCAGCTGGGAGAACACCCTACTCATTGAAACACCAGAAAGATCATCCACATTTGAAGCTTCAGACCGTGCAGCAGAGACACTTGCATCGTGGTTGAAATTGTTGACCCGGGGAGACAGCTCGCCAATCACATTCGTACTGTTTTCTTCAGGATCACCCTGTACAACTGCCTCTTGTAGTTGGAGAGCATACTCCAAATTCCACAACACATCTCCCATGGAAGGCCTGTCAACACCAAAGTCAGCCAAGCATTTTTCAGCAGTTTCTCCGAACTTCCTTAGAGAATCCGGTTTGATTTTTCCCACGAGAGTTGGATCTATGATTTGATCCAATTGGCCTTTTTTCTGCCATTTCATTGCCCATTCTGCCAAGTTCACCATTTCCCTGGGAAGCGAAGGATCTATGACAGGTCTTGCACAGAGAACCTCAAACAGAACAACCCCAAATGAATACACATCTGACTTTTCTGTCAGTTGTTGCCTCCGGAAATACTCTGGATCAAGGTAACCAAAACTGCCTTTGACTGCTGTGCTCACGTGCGTCTGATCAATTTCAGGTCCAGTCTTTGATAACCCAAAATCAGCAACTTTCGCCATCAGGTTCTCGTCAAGCAGGATATTTGCAGACTTTACATCACGATGAATAATTGCTTTAGCATAGCCAGTGTGGAGGTAATGAAGCCCTCTAGCTGATCCAATGCATATATCAAGTCTCTCCTTCCAACTTAAGCTTGGGAGACTGGCACCGTAGAGATGACTCTTGAGAGTCCCCTTCTCCATATATTCATATATCAAGATCATTTCACTCCTTTCATCACAATACCCAATCAGTGACACCAGATGGCGATGACGGAACTGAGATAACAATTCAATTTCAGTTCGGAACTCTGCAAGCCCTTGCTGAGACCGAGGATTTCCTCTCTTAACTGCCACTTTAGTGCCATCACTTAATTCTCCCTTGTAAACCTTCCCAAAACCACCGATCCCAATGACCAAATTCTCATCAAAATTGTTTGTAGCTTCCTGAACTGCTGCAAAAGGGATTCGATATCCAAAGTTTGAAGCAGCACTCCCCATTGTGCCGTTAGAATATTTACTTCCCATGGTGTGAGAAGTTCCGTCATTGATAGATAAGGGAATCCATGTCTTCGAATGGCCTTGTGCCAATTGCCTTCTTTTCCTGCATAATAGGAGAAAAATACCACCCAAGACCACTGCACCTAATGCCCCAAGAGTCACACCCACTATCATGCCAACATTCTTCTTTGAGTTAGAACCAGAGCCATTAACTGTTGCTTCACCGAGACTGCCCGTAGAATCATTCAATTTCATTATCTCTAGCCCATTCAAAATAGCATTGGGATAATTGCCATTTACAGTAGAAGGGCCAATACTTACCCGAATCTTGTTGCCAACAGTTGAGGGTGTGATGCAATCCTTATAATATGGAGCAGCCAAAGCAGTAGCAGATTGACTAAGATCAAAATCAGTAACAACACTCCAGGAGTCAACGTATACATTAAAGTAGAGTTCGTTGAGAGCCTCACTCACAATATCACAGAAGTGCAACCGAATAAAGTACTGAAATCCAGGATCCACGTCAAACTGCCAGGTTACGTTGAAATTACTGCTGGGATTAGAACTTGAATTCATCTCTGTAAGAGTACCATAGACAGCGGGCGGAGCATCAATTTCTGTTGCCCCACCACCTACATAACGCACAGCTGCAATTTTTGAAACATTAGTGGCGACGTTAGGCTCTACCAGGAAGCTTCCGTCGGGAACCCAAGTTCGATAAAGGGTGTCATTTTCAAAGGTGACAGTTGGACCACCCATGTTAATTCGCCAAACTGTTTCAAATGCCTGTGTTCCCAGCCCCGAGAAAGTCCCAATTGGATTTATGGTGCTAACTTCACCAGCAATGAGGTCATCAGGTACTGAAACAACTTCGATGGCGTTCACAAAAGCAATGGAATTTTTGGAAGGGGTGAAGGTGACCACAAGGTTGTCTGAGGTTACATTGACAGAGAATTCCTTCATAACAGGATATTTCTTCACACTGAAATTACTGAGAAGGATAGTGGCTTGGGTTGTAACGGCAAAATTTGCAGTACTCAGGTTGTAACTTTGATAAACAAACGGATAGAAATAAAGACGAATCCAATGTCTCCCCTTTTGACCGATTGAAAATGTGTACTTTGATGATCCAGTGAAGATTCTTGCTGTTTGATAGAGAGGTGAATCATCAAAGGAAGTAATTGAGTTTGAAGAGGTATTGGCAAGAATTTCACCGGGGCTAGAAAGGAGATTCTTATAGACTTTATCTGCAGCGAAATCTCGGTCACCTACTGTAGTATTGGAAAGTGCTCCACAATCTATAAGATAGTTATCTACTGGAACAAAGGTGGCAGAAAAACACAGCAGGGGCAAAATTGATAAAGTGCAGATAAACAAGCCAAGCTTTCTACAATCCTTCATAGTGGTAGCAAGGTGTTTAAAGGAAGACCAATCAGATGTATTTATCTCTATTTTTTATTTTTCACCTACGGAATTTAATCATGGAAAACAACATCAACTACTTATCAATCACAGAAGCCACATACACAGAAAAATCCAGAAACAGAACTCAAGGATGAAAAAGGAAGATGAAAAATTGCACCTTTAGCTCTTCAGATCTGCAGAAGAAAGACCCGGATATGAAAGCCCCGAGCAAAAAGCAAATCCGAGGTGCCCTTTTCTTATTTTTGGGAGAAAATGAATATAGCTAATGGAATAAGAAGATCAAAAAGATGTTCCAACACGAATCTAACTAAGCACAAACTGGTATAAACTTGATAGCAACCATTAAAGAAGAAAATAATAATAATAAAGGGAAACGGCAAAGGGAGGGTCAAAAGGGTTGCAGACTTGGAGGGAAACTGAAATACCGCGTTAAGCTTCAGAGGACTGACCAGGTGTCGGAGGTGAAAGGGAAACCATAACTGATGAAACCCATTACCAGAGAAGCAAACAGAGGAGCTAGAAAGAATTAATTTTCGAGAGGTAACTTGCTGAGAAAAAGAGCAGTAGCCTTGACGGGCCACGAGTACGATGAGTAACTTATACATTTTTTGTTTCCCCCTCCCCTTTTAATTTGGATAATCTTACATGAAATTCGATTTTTTAAAAAATAAATATTTTTATATTAAATTATTTTTAATTTATTAGAAGTTCTATTATATTTTTAATTTTAATTTACATATTTTAAAATTTTAAAAAATAATTTAATAATAAAAATATTTAATCTCAAATTATTCGTAGCATCACTCTTTTAACTTTTACCCCTTTCTTTTTTTTTAATTTTTACAGTTTTTACTATCCCGCTGCCTTTGAAGGCTCCGGTCCACCTAGACCAGCTCCCTCTGAGTCTAAAAGAAATCGGTTGATCTCGTCGCCCTGCAAGTTACTGTTCCGTATAATTCAGAGGGAAACTTCTATGGTTCTCTTACAAAATTTAAGGAATTTCCATTTTAGATAATAACAACATAGTAACTATATTTGAGTTTGCTTGGATTCATGTGATCTTTTTCGGCGCAAATCGTTTGTGCCCATTTTTGGGAAGACCCGTCGTATAAATAACAACAGTACTTCTTTCCATCTGATTGATTCAATGATTTTTTTTTAAAAGAAACACAAGAGATTAAATGGCAGTTAAACTCTTATGAAGTCCCTGCAATAAACTTTTCAGCAGATATGTAAAACTTAATCCATAATATACAGCTCCGGATGAAGATTCTTTAAATTAATTCTAACTAGTAATCAATAATTTTATTGTGTTCTGTAGATATGATTTAACTACATCAGCGACTCCGAAACTAAAAAATTAATTATATCATAAATTCATTGTACTTTTGGATGGTAAAGGCTGCACCCCATGCTGTGGTTCAATGATTTTTAAATCGCTCTAAATTGAGGAAATCGGAAACATATGGAAGTTTTAATTTTTTTACATCTTTTTTGGAATGCAAAATATATATGCACCAAACCTAGCTATATTTATCATAAATGGAAATCTATCTTCTTTTTTTTTAATCAAAACTAATGTCTAAAATTCCACTCTCTTTTTTACCAAAAAACTGGGTTAGGAATTCCGCTCGAATGAGCTAATGCTCTCCTTTGAAAATCGGCCGGGACCACCAACAATATTGTTTACATTGAGAGAAAAATATATTCATTTACATCAAAAGAAAGGTCAAACATAAATGGAGATAATTATAATAATCATCCCACATAATAAATTAATCGAATTGAAAAATGTAGATAGGTAATGGAAGGACAAGTGGGCGGAAGTTGGTATCTATACATCAAAGTGTCATTGTCTGCAGCTGTGTCCTTCCCTAATTGGCACGCGTCGAATGCGGAGATCTAACGTTATCTTTTCTAATTAAATTCATACGTTCATACCGTTCAACAACGGATTAATATTTCATCAAATTTTGATCTCCTTTGATTTTTTGTTGGCATTAATATGAAAAAAAATGAAAATTTTGACTTTTAAGTTATTGGCTTTTTGAAATTTTCATCACCCATTTTCTCTACGTGCATGCCACTTGCTGTATGGGAATTCAATAAACAAAAAAATCTGGAATCAGATTTTGGAGTCAACGGAGACAAATTCTACTGCGGAGCAATGGTCATGGAGAGAAGAAAGGATAAAAAAACTGAACTAAATAAATCCAGTGAAGACTTAATCGAAACCATCAACATCACATAAGCTGTCGCTGAAATATATCTGGCCGCCGGTTGTTGAAGCGTGTTAGGTTTTTTGTTTTGCATTGCCTCCAAAAATATTGGTGTCTGAGAAGGAGTTAGGCTCCGTAGTTTGTTGAAAAGTTTTTTTTTGCTTAAAAATATTATTTATTTTTATATATTAATGGAAAAGTAATATATTATTTATATAAGTGATTTTAAAAAAATGATATTTAAAGGTAGAAGAAAGTAACTTTTTTTTAAAATAAAAGAAATTTTTTTAAATTATTTATATTTAAAATTAAATAAATAAAATTTTACAATCATTTTAATATTATATAATTATATTTTATAAAAAATATTTTCGAAACTTAGGTATCAAGAGTGTCAAAATTAACTTTGGCCGCCCACCCATTTACGCGTGAATTAAATCTTATTAATTTAAACGATCAAACTGGGGAAGGTTGGCACAATCAGTAATGCCAAATTGATGAATAAGCACAGCCTATGTCTTGTTCTGTTTTGCACGTATCTTGCAACACATTTGTTGGGAGAAAACTAGCATCAATAGGGAGCATCCTCGTCTTATCTTGTCTATACCATAATAAGAAAAGGTGGTTTTTTGGAATCAGGGATTGTTTTTATTTATTACACGTGTTGGGCTCTGTGAACTTTTTTTCCCGCTCAACACTACTTGAGTTTATATATATATATATAGATATATACATACATACATACTAGTTTTGAGCACAAATTTGCTAGATTGGACAGCAATTGAATATACCTACTATAAGTTATAACAAAATCATATTTAATAAAGGCTAATTATTTATTAAGCATCAGAGTCATGAATTTTAGTTTGGTACACAAAATTCTTGTTTTCTACCCTTTGAATGAGAAGCACACACATTCACAACATGTGATGCAATTTGGCTTTTTCATTAGTGTCTACTAGTAAACATTATAATAATCAAAAGATAATAAAATCATTAGAGGGCAATTTAGATTTCAATATACTTCAATTATGTCACTCATTTTTCTTTTTGATAAATTTCCTTAACTTTGTGCATAACATTTAATAAGGGCTAAATGAATTTGCAATGGTAATTTCATTATCAACTTCATCATCATTAGTTCTTTTTTTCAAAGGAGTAAATATCATAAGTTGAAGTGAGGTCAATTATGTGCTCTGAACCTAAGGATAGTAAATCTTGCATCCATCAAATAAGTTGTTTTTAGTGTTAAATTGAGTGCAATGGTAATATATAGTTGAAATGACAACTCCATAAGGTATATTACATTCTCTTCTTCTATTGTTTTCATTGAAGAAGATGTAATACTCCTAATACCTTAAGAGATGACCTGCTATTTATCATTCAAAATCTTTTTTCATTAAATGTTAGTTAGTGTTGTATATTTTTCAAATAATGTTGTATGCATGCAACTTAGGAATTTTGATATTGGTTGAAGAAAATAATGCAAGGAACCTATTTACTTTTCCATAAAAGAGTAAGAACTCCATCTTAATGTAAATGGCATTTTGCTATAATGTAAACAATCTAATAAAAAAGTTCATTTCTTTTCAATCAAATACATATAAGCACATATTTTTCGTATTGATTGTGATAGGGCGCATGAATCAAACACATACTAACAAAAAATGTGAAAAGTAATAGTATCAATAGCAAAAAACCATTCATGAAATATAGATAAGAATAGAGGCAATTATGAAATGAAAAACTAAGATTATATTTCACTTAGAGAGTAAATGTATTTTACTAATTACTCTTACAAAGGATAATCTACTTATATAACATAAACTTCATTTCAATTGAGATTAATGCAAATAAGACTTGTGATTACTTATGTATGACATTGAGATTATTCTAATATTATTTATGACATCTAAATTTCATTTTTTATGTGTCTTTGCTATATAGAAACAAACATTTAAAAACTTGTAAGGTAGCTAATTAGTTTGGAGATGTTCAGAAGTAACACTTTGGAGGATAAAAGCTATAATTTGTTTTCTTCAGACAAAATTTGAAGTCATTTAATGATGCATCCTTAGGATAAATGGGATACTAGGAACATAGTTTTCCTAACTAACATAAAACTCAATCACGCTTGATATTTCAATTTTTTATTAGATTATGCACAAACATTTATTATTTATATCCTTTAAAATTAAAATTGAACTTCAGCTTGGGACTTGTTGCACTATTAAAATGATGTGTAACAATTGTATCAATTTTCTTTCATAAATCATGCTGTTCTTATTTGGATTTTTACAAATTTTGAAGAGTTAACTACTATAATATTAAAAATACTCAAACCAATGAATTTTAGATAGGTATTTGAAATAAATTGGAAGGATTTAAGGAAAATGAATTTTGATTTTGTTATAAAAAAAGGTCAAGTTAAGTAGGTTGAAAAATAAGATTACATGAAAGATATTTATCTTCAACCCATAACAAAAGTATCATTAATATATTCAGAAAGTAAATTATGGAGTTCGATAATTTGAATTGAATAAACTTATCAAGTGATGTATTGAACTAATCTAATAAAAGGCAAAGTTAGCCTTAAAATTGTTTATATTTTCCTCATCTTCAATAAGGTCAAGCATTGTAAAACTGTTGGATTTATCATTTGGCCTACAATTGTTGGCATTACATTGTGAAATCTTTACTCTGAAGATAAAAGTTCTATCTTTCAATGAATCAAATTCAATAAGAAAGCCATCCTCATCATCTTCCTACATAAGAAATAAAATATTAACTTTAGCAAAGTTATATTTGTTTTAATATAATTTTCATGTGGAGATAAATAATAGGGAAATTAGGATGTAAGTTCCTTACTTTAAATTAGTACTTGCAAAGATATTTAGATGATTGTTTAAACAAATTGGTAACTTTACATTCAAGTAAAATGAATGTTGCCCTCCTTGTATCATCAACTACTTGAACATGAACCTTGTATCTATTAAGTTAAGACAATTAGTAGCCATGTAAGAATATGAAAATCATGTAATAATTAACTTGATAAAATATTTTTATTTCGCTTTGGAATTGTTGACTCTAGTTTTTTCTTGCAAGTATAGCAAACAATTCAATCATTAATGCACTTCACTTTTTTCCCACAAGAGTTGCAACCATTATAAAACTATTTAAATTTAGTAAGAATTATCTTTATAGTTGCAATAGTGGTTACAATTGAGATCTAGTAATGATAGAGAATTTGTGAATGATTATATGCAATTAAAACTCTAAATCATCAAAATATACATTGAACTACATGTGTTTTGTCTTTTTTTATTTCTTGAATTGTCTTCTTATCATTGAATTGGCCCATTCTTGCTTATTCATTTTAGTCGGTTGACTTTGAATCTCTACAAATATTTGTGAATTAAAGTATAATGTAAATTCTAAGCTGAAATAAAACTTGAAACATAAGTTAGTGGTTAATTTCATATTGAAACTTGTTAAGCATATAATTAAAAAACTTATAGCTTTTGGTACAGAAATGCTCATGTGCTTCTTTCTTAAATTTATAATTTATGGAATATCTAGGTTAAATATTATCCTTGAAACAGTTCATGAGTTTATTAGGGACTTCACTTCTAAATTAAAAGAGAAAACACAATTAATTCTTTTGTACAATTTAAAGATAATAGCAACAGCTAAATTTGAAGCAAATATGTACTAAAAAGAAGAACTTGACAGTTTAGGCATAATCCTAACTAGCTAAAAGACAAAAATTATGGAGGTTTCAATTGCTTGCTTGATATATTTATCAATATAATCAATTAGATCCCCCAATAATGTACAAGTCAGGTTAGTTTTGCTAGAATCCACTAGTATAAATGTTAATCTATGCTTTGTAATACCTGTATCTTAATAATTAAAGAATATAATCCTACTAATTTAGGATTTGATTTACTTGTGATCTCTAATGTGGATGTTTTTCTTCCTACTATCATTGCCATAAGCTTTTTACTTCTTATAAGAATGCAACTCTTTAATGACATCTGTGTAGAAATAAACTAATTTTAGTCTTAATATATAAATGTTGTATCAAAAGAAAGCAACTTAGTGTATTACCAATGAGTAACTTTGTAGGTTTAGCTCTTGTAAGAATGTCATCAGGTGGTACAAATTTATAACAATGATGTGGTAGGTAAACTTTCAATGTCTAGATTGAATTGTTGTTGTAAACATTAATTTTATACTAGTATGTAGGAGCATGATAGTCAATAGTGTTTGGTACAACTTGGAAGTTCTATATCATCTAGCACTTTTGCTTTGTATTTATCCGATAATAGCTTCCTAAATGTTATTGCTTGGATTTTCTTTTCCATTAAATAGAAATTATTAATTTAGTGGTTGTCATTCAATTAGTGTATTTTTAAATAATTGAAAGTTTTCTTACATTTTGATCTATAAGTAGTATCTTTACACTGTGATGATTTTCATTATTGTTCTTCTCAGCAATCTATAAGCAAAGCACTGTTATTTGAATCTCAAACATCTAAACACTAGGGTCTAATTGAAATATAAACCTAACCTTTCTTAACATTTGAAGCAACCTATGCTCTAATTCCATCTTTATAAGATACATTAAATGTATGATTTTAATAATTAATAATAAGACAAAAATTAAAATTGCCATAGAATTTCTCATAAAGATGATGCTTAAACCTATATATAAAAGATTAAAATTATTTAATAGAAAATAACTTAGTTTCATAGTCAAAGATCATAAAAGGATTTATAAAGTATGGATTGTTACTATTTAGCACATAGGTCAAATACTTGGACTTTGTACTTATGATGAGTAAGTTCACTTAACAAGCATGTTATAAATATGAACTTAAATTTTGGAATACTTTTTTATCTACAACATTAAGGGTAAAGCTAGATGGTTCATTTCTTTTATTGTGGATGAGAAATTTAAGGCTAGCCTACTTTTAACTCATGATACTGTAATATAAAGTTGTCCATGACTGAAAACATCTTTTAAGAGATAAATTCCAACACTAGACAAAGATTGCCTTTAACTTTTATTTATTGTCATGCAATATGATACCACTAAAGGGAATTATCTTATTTAAATGCTAAAAGGAAGGTAGATATCTAATGAAGTTATATTTATGTGAGGTATAGAAACTCTCTTCCCTAGGTTATTGTTAGTGATAACATTAGCTTTAACAATATGACTTCTAAGTCACGTTATAATGAGTTTTATTTTATTATACAAACCAACTAACTAGTCTATATTTCGGAAAAGTATGACTAAAGTTGTAAATTTTTAGCACCAATTTATGGTTTGACAAATTAGAAATTGTAATGTCATGTCATGACCTATTTTTCAAACATCGTAATTGGCATAAAGATACATAATTAATACTATTGTACTAGTTAAATATCCTTATAAGCCTTACTAATACTACTAACTCCCTTATTTTTCCTTAATTTTCAAAAACATTTTACACATATATATAGTTAAAATAATTTATAAAGCATGCACATCTAAAAAATTCAAAACATATTTTGTATATAGTAAATAAAATTTATATATTATTTTGGTATTCGAAAACCTTGTATATAGATAACAATCATAATATAAATAGAATTAGAATATACTAGATTTGACAGAAGGTACAAGTACATGTATTAAATAGCAACATTGGATTTATATTTTGTTTTTGTAAATAAAACATCACATGTAAAAAGAGTGAATACTTAGTAAACAAAAATATCCACCTTATTTTCTAATAAGTATTTCTAATAAATAATATTATTAATTAACATGTGGTAATCTATATTGTATACCATTAAAAATAAAGCATTATTATAATAAATTTCCATGCAATAAATTTCAACAGAATAATATTTATAAATGTATTTACTATTACAGTACTAATTAGGATGCACAGATTCCCTATCTTATATCTTCGATTCAATCTTATCTCACACCACCCTTTAAACCTTCGGTCCATCCTTATCTCCTACCACCTTTTATATCTTCAAGCCAGCCTTATCCGATTCACTTCATGTTATATTATGTCAAATCATGGCATTCTTTCTTTACGAAGGATAAAGTCATATCCACACCATATATCACATTATTATATATCACAACTCACAATGCATAAATTAATTCACAATAAGCATCAAGTGTGGATGGGGACAAATAGTTACTAACAAACCATAAGAGTTTTATAAAAAAACTATCCTACTGAACTATTAGTCTTTACAATAAATTCTTTTTTGGTATTCCAATCATTTCCACAAATTTTCAAATTGGGCACCAATATAGCTAGCATATATATCTTACAAAATATCATTTGTTTGGTGCAATTTTAAGCTTTCTAGTGGCTATTCATGTAACCTAATTTCACAGTAGTAAAAATAAGGCAGCACTAGCAATATTCACATAAATTAATCTTTAAAATATTCAAACAATCTCTAAAAATTCTTAAATAAATATATAAGGTTGTCAACTTGTTATTTAATTAAGAAAAAATTTTTACTACATCAAGATCTTATGATTTTCTTGATCATAAAAATTCATCCATCTAGTAATACCATTTTTCGATAACCCTGGAGTTACTTTCGAAATTGAGCCTTTTTGGTACCAAAAATAACTTTGACTAAAATTTTAAGATTTCTAAAATATATATTTTTTTATAATTTTTAATCATCAATAGGTTGGTAAACAATCCCAAAAATAGAAGGGACAGAATTTGGTCCTTTATTTTTAGCTCAAATCATTTATGTTTATGAAAATTCATTTTAAAAATATCTAAATTTTTTTAAAAATTCTCTTAAACTCCAGATCATAATTTAACATCATAAATGACTTTAAAATACTTAAAATAAATTTTTTAGGGGATGAAAGAAAATTCCACTTATCTTTTCTTCTTACTTTCCTACCTTCTTGCTCACATTTCCAAGAATAGCAATTACTTACAAAGATATTTTTTATAAATCTTCTTTTGAAACTTTTTAGCACTTATTTGAAGTGTCAAAAACTTTCTCTTAAACTTTCCAAAAATTGCAGTTGCTTTAAGGGAAAAAGGCCTGTGATTTGCTTAAATTTTAGCCAAAATCCTTTTTATATATAACTTTCTAACTAATTATATTTTGCTAAATTTTTTCATTTTAATTTTAATTAAAAATAAAATGATAAACATGAATGGGGGTAGTTGTCACACCTTGCTATCCCTTTTGCTATTTTATTACTTTTAAAATAATTAAATTTAAACAAAATGTAATTTTTATTTATTTTTCCAATAATGCTCTTAACTTTTCACTTAATAATATTTACATCCTAACTCCCTTCAGAAGATTGCTACACATGTCAGCTTTTCTAGAACTTAATTTGGGCCTTCAAAAACCAAGCCTAATGAGCTTAAAATAAAATAAAATTATCTAATTTGAATATATCTTAGTTTTGAGTTCAAAAGAATGAATTTTTAACTTACCAAGCTAAAATATAATAAATTATCTTCTAATAGTTTATTTTGTTATTTCTAACTCTTTTTGACTCATATTAATCCTTAATAAATTTCTCATAAAAATTTTAGTTGGGCATACAGTCCAATTTTCTCTATAATCTACTTGAAAATCGCCTAATTATGTCATCCAATTAACTACTTAGGGGATTTTCTAATTAAGGTTTCCTTTTGAATTTTTAAGTAATTCTTTTTCTCACTTTCATTTGAACCTTTATGTAATTCATTTCTAATATCCATAAAGCCTCTCAAATAGGCTCGAACTAATTACTTTTGGATTTAGTCCCATTTACGTATTTAAGCTCACTTTTCATTCTTGAAAAATCTTTGGGGCTTATAGACTTTTTTGGCCATTTGGCCTTCTATTTCTATTGTTGGGCCTTTGCTAGTTTTTTCATTAAACTTAATTGGGCTTTTTAGCCTAATTTTTAAAAATCTCATATTGGGCTTTCTTTTTTTTAGCCCAATTATATAAAAATTATTAATAGGCTTTCAAAAATTGGCTAAAATCAATTCCAAATAAAAAATAAATAGGTTGGATCAAAATATCAAAAATTTGAACCTAAAAGTCAATTTTTTTTACCTATCGGGAGACTTTTAGATAATTTTTATTCATTGATCCATAATAACATTTAATAAATTTTATTTAAATTTCTAATTGAAATCTCCTTTTAAAGTTTCCTTGTTTCTTTTGGGGATATTACATGTCATTAAGTATTTCTACAGTATGCATTTTTTCACTTAATAAGCTATTTTGATCAGATTTGTAAATTGAATTAAAACTATAGTATTCAAATTTTCCCCCTATAATTAAGGATAACATGTATAACTTAACTTAACTAAATCAATAGTATCTAACTTTGGTGTAAGGATAGCATGATCTTTTAGGTATTTTGCATTGTAGTATTGTAAGAAACCTAGGTATGTGATTTTCACAATTGCTTTAATTAGATTATCCAATTGTATGATTAAAAGATCTTGTCGAATTTGAATGTCAGCTTCTTTGCCATTTAGTTCTTCTAGTTCACTATTTCTAATTTTAAGAATCCATTTAACAAATCGTTTCTATTCTTCTTGTTACTAGAGGTCAAAAGTGGACTGAAGTCTCAGTGTTCTTTGTTAAGATAAGAACTTTGCAATGATGCTATATATAAGAAAAGTTTAGTGATACATGAACAATGTTAAATCTACTTAGGATTTGGCAAAAGTCACTATTAAACATAATGCATTTTCCTTTAAATGAAAGTTAAGTACTATTAAGAATATTAAATCAAAGTATATCCTTAAAGGTCTTGTCAGGTACTTCAAAGCAAAACTTATGTATCATTAGAGCTTCATCCCATATAATTAGCTTGCTTATTCTTATTAAATCAACGTTGTCTTGCAAAATGTTATAAATTGAATCTTCTAAATAGATAATAAAATTCTAAATCGTAGTGCACAATCCTTTCACCTAAAAATAATATTGATGCAATACTACCTGATGCAATTACTAAAACAATTTCTCATTTGGAGTATAATGCATATGTTAAAGCTGTCCAAAGATAAGTTTTGCCTATACTTCCATATCTATAAATAAAGTAGATAAATGGCTCATTTTTAGTTACTGAATTCGTAATTATGTCAAAGATTTGCTTTTGTTCAAAAGTGATAGAACTCAATAATGTACCAAATTCTTTAGCTAATTAGATATGGGTAAAATTCAATTAGTTTGCTATTAAGTTGTTGCTTAAGTGGCTTGTGTAATCCCCCTGTGATATAAGCATACTAATGAAATCTTTTAAACTTTTTCCATTTGCTTGCAATATTTTCTCAACGAGAAGAATGATGTAATTTTTTTTCTAATCATCATTTAGTTGAAAATCTAAAATAGAATTGAATGTAAATTCATAAATAATGAGATAACAGGAAGTTCATACGATTTGAGATGCTTTACATTGATGGAGGCAACTTAAGTTGTTATTGAAGCATTGATTTATAGAAGAAGATTGAATTACATAAGAGATAATAAATATAATAGCATAATTTGACAACAAGATAAACTTGAGAAAAATGTTAACAATAATGTCATTTATTTTATTTAATTATTAACTAATTTGAATAAAGTAATCGTAAGGAAGCATCTTAGTCACGTTTATGAAAACATGTGTTGTTTATTTTATAATGACAATTGTAATAAGTATATGTATTTTTCCATGATGGTTAACCACAAAAAAATGTTATTTCTATTTATAAATCTATTTGAATAATTTATTATATCTAATTGACTTTGGCAATTTATAATTGTTTTATTTTAATAAGTTAGTAGCGTATAACATTTTCTTCATAGGATGATCAAGTGGTACATTTTAAAGGATGCATTTAAATTATCTGTTATTTTTTCAACATTCTTATCCATACAATCAAAATTGCTAAAAAAAATTAGTAGAATTTCATTAATGAAGCTTTATTGGGGATTTTTCATTCTTCATAATCATCAATATTTCTAGCTAATATTCCTAAAATTGACCATAAATAATTTTTGCATCTTATTACATAAGAAGGAAATATCATAAAACATACCCATCAACTAATTCTTTCAATATTGATTGTGTCTTGTTATCTTGTTAAAATTTTGTATATTGTAGAAACTCACAGGGAGAAAAGCCTAAGGCTAATGTGATATTAATTTTGTCTAGCACTAAGTCACAGATTTTTGAGTTTGTAGAATCTTTTTTTAGTTTTATATTAAATAAAATAACAAAAAGCCTAAATTTTGTTTTATATTCTTAAAGTCAAACTATGTTTATCAATTTTCTTAAATCCTTCACAAATTTAGTTGCTTTATAACAAAGTCATTTTTTAAGTAACATTATAATGTATGAATGAATTTATCTAGAAATATAAGTAACAACTCAATATGTAATTTATAGCAACTAAAATATGCTATTACTAAATAAATGATAAAATATCCAATAATATATGTAGATTCACTAATGAAATTAAGGAACACACCTATGCAATTCATGGACTTTCATTGCCTATTAAGTATATCCTCTAAAAAGATTAGTCATGTTTCTCATCACATAAATTCTAATTTAGGGATACTACTAGATAGTAGTATTGTTGCAAAAAGAAATCTTAACTTATGGCCACTACCCTAAAAACTAACTTCTTTAATTGTATGAATGAATTTTTATTGTTGCAAAGAGAAATCTTAACTTATAGCCACTGCCTTAAATACTAACTTATTTGATTGCATTGATGAATTCTTTGTCATTATTTAACAATCCCTTTGTATAACAGATATCTTGAAAGTTAGGATGATTAACCCCAGCATATTTGAACATGTCTTGCATCTCTTGTGGATTATGAATCTTAGTGGGCAACATTCTAAAATAGAAAAGTTCACCATTACTTGAGAGAACATATTGAAGTTATCCAATTGCAAATCCTTATTTTCTTTTATACCATTCTCAATCCTCTAATTTAAAGATAAATGTTCTAAAAACTCAGTATATGCCAATTTTCTTACTTTTAGATATTTCTTATTGGCTCTTAACCATGCAAGAGACATTAATTCTTCAATAAACTTTCTTTACATGATTTCATTTAGAGATTCAACATCTTAATACGTAACATAATTTTCATCAAGAAGATGAAAAGTCAATCTCATAATTGGTGGATACTAATATTAAATCTTAAAACTATTTATCCACCAAGCAAATTCACATGATGAGATAAAATGATAATCATATTATAGCTTGATTTCATCAAGCTTACACCTATTTCCACCATCTTAATAATAATTATAAATTACTGTAGTAGCTTGATCATTTCCCTTATTAAGTTACTTTAAAAAATACTTGATAGACAATCCTTTGTTGCACCATTCCATATTTATGTGTGCTTAAAACATCGTTAAGAGTTTTGGATTGTAGAGAATGACATATCAATATTTAAAGACGCTTTGTTTCTTTCAATAGTCCTTCCATTATCTCTTCTTTTATACACTAAAAACCCATATTCTGTTATCATAGTTCTTTCTTGGAAGTTCTTTGGAAAGTATTTAGTATACTTACTATCATTCATGCATGGAGAATACAAATCGGTAGCATAACAAGGTTTATGAGTTATAAAATTTGAGATAACATTGTATAATTCTAGTTCAGTTTCCTTATCAAGAATCTACACATATAACTTCGTCTATTTTAGATAGGGTTGATAACTTATGGTAAGGAAAAATAAATAATAGAATATATGCATGTAGTAAGCCTCTTTTTTGGAATTTAACAGTATAGACAATTTTAATCAATAATTGTAAATGAATCTTAACTGAATTTATCACAAAGATATATGATTACATATTATACAAAATAACATATAAAAAAGAGGAAATTGGTTTCAATACCTTCTTTTATGGCATCAAAAAATTCACTAATCCTTAATTTTTTATAAATTGCTTCAGTTTGAAATGGAAAACATATGAAATAACAACGCTTTAATTTTTTGGTTTAAGGGAAGCTGATTATAGGTATTTCTAAAGTTTAGGTCACTTTAGATTCTATTTAAATATGATGAATAGGTCAAGATAACTTACCCACTTATAAATTGTCATTGCATCCCTATAATTTTATATCATATACCTTATACCTTTAGTAAAACTAGATGGCAAAATGATGTGCTTGCCTGTGTATGTTCCATCCATCATTTCCTTTGAGTATAACTTCGAATAATCCTTTATACATTATAGCACGTAAGTCTATCTAATGATTCTAAATGTAACTTAGCCTTCATGATTTAATCATCGTATAACCATCAACAATGAATTGCTGGAAAAATCTCCTAAAACTTATTAGTAATGATGGTTTGTCAAATCTAATCTAAGTCCAATATGCCATGTATTCTTGAATTATCATAGTACAATTCCTTCTTATTATTCTAGGTAATACATCAGCATGGTCAATTTCATTATGAAACCCATCCTCGCCATATAAAAGCAACAGAAGATATTGAAAAAGTAAGTATAAAGGATGTAATTCATTTATGCTTTATAAACAACCCTCATAACTATGAATTATGATGTCTTAAGGATAATTGGAATTAACATCACTAACCATAAGGCCATTCATTTCATCAATAATTAACAAGTTATAAACATGTCTATCTTTTTTCAACTCATAAATTAATCTAAGCATCAAATTTGAATTATTTTGGAATTTATATGCATCTCTAACCATATGAAAGCATTTGCATAAGTTGTTGTGCTCATCAAACATTTGTTTGAAATTAGCAATGATTTCTTGGTGAATCCTTCTTCATGACAAGTAGAATTACAAAAAAATAAGGAATAAATATTTTCATGAAAAAATTAAAATTCAATAAATACATTTCTTTTAGGAAAAAAATATAAATGATGCTAATCAATAATTATTGATGCCTTACTACATGAATTCTATTGTTAAATTTATTTCTAGTGTCATAAATGTAAAGTTAAGCAAATTCAAGTTTTCGACCTTTTAGATGAAGTAAACTACTAATAAGGTGAATGTTTACTCTATTTAATCGGAAGACATAGGGATCAGAACCATTATTAACACTCATATCAATTTTGCCACCCATTAAAGTGAAGGCAAATATTGCATTATAAGTTTGGTTATTTTCTTTAAAGTGTTTTCCTAAAAACTATTCTTTATCATTAATCAACCATTTCAAATATATTGGTGGCTCTTTTATAGCAGGCAATTCAGCCTTGCCATGCATGTAGCACATGAAAAATTTAGGAATTAAATTACTATTAGGTGTCTAAATTCTATTAGCATACTAAAATGAAGCGCCATAAAATTGACACTTAAATTTAGGGCCACCATTATCTACATACATTGAAGAATATAAAGAAAGCTTAAATAAATACTTGTAATGAATTAGAAGGTAAAAAATGAAAATTACTTGAATGAACAATTATTATACACTAGTTAAGATTTGTAAACATGCAAGAATAGCTTACAAATTTTATTAACCTAAAATGATGATCTAATATTAATAATTTCATAAATTAAAAAGAAATTATGAATGTAATTCTTTAATGTGAGTTATGTCTAAGCCAATTTAATTAAAAGGTTGAAAAAAATACGTATCTACATAAACACATTAAATAGACCACATATACATAAATTAGAAGTAAATTTCAAAAAATATACCAATGGTAACATCTTCTGCTATCATTATTTCTTCACTACTTCAATTAATATTTTATATGATGAGTTCATCATTAGTAACGTCAACAATTTGAGGAATAGCAAAAATATTTATTTTTGCATTAAGAATTGTAAATTTTCTATAGCTTAATTGCTTAATTAAGTTCCCATTACTTTAAGATGAAATTTTGTTAATTTTATAATCTTTAAGCAAAGCATTTCTATCATTTTATTTGCTAGAATAGTTAGATGTCCTTTTCCTTTTATTATTTTAGCTCAAAATAAATTATTAATAGCCAAGAATTAGAATAATATGTGATGCTTAAAATAGAGTGAAAAATTTTAACCACTGCAGTGAAAGTAAATGGATGTTTTAAAATAAACTTGTTTCACAAAATTTAGTATCTAAGTTGATCATGCAATTTGAAATATCAATAAAGACACGGCTTCTTGCAATTTTCCTATTATAACTTATGGCCATTCAGCTTTTCACAATACCGGGTGCAATTATTTCTTCATCAAAAGCAATCATTCTAACTATTAGATCCATCCAAATTGAGTCCGCTATTACTAGTAACCATTTGACTTCCATGCATATCAATACTAATATGAGCATTATTGATAGTGTTCACAATGTATATAACTAATAGGTTAGTACTCTACAATCATAAATAGATTAATTAGTGATATCATATAAGAAGACATTTTTATTAGATGAAATTTTCAATCATTAAGGTACACATCTCACCTCTATGCAAGTTATTGTGACCTTGTAGCTTCTTTACTTTTTTAAATTTTTTTATCAATTGAACATTTCTATATTCTTCTTCTTTCAAGCGTAAACACTTTAAATTATTTGCATAAAATTTTTTGTTACAATTCATTGTAATGATATCATTGTTTTGTACATATGAAATGCTAAATACATGTAAAAATACCTAAATTTTGAGGCTAAATAGATCGTAACTACCTAACCTTAATAACTTCTGGAGCATTGTTTAAATTAAATATTAGCATCTACAATCACTAAGAAATCCTTTAAAATGTAGATTTTGCTAAAAATCATAATTTTCAAAACTATAGTTTAGGTGCATCATGTGACAATAAATAAAACTCAAATTCATAGCAGGTCTTACTATCATATTTCTACAATCAGTTTCAAAGGTTTTAATATAAAGAACTAGTTATAAAGTTTATATTTGCAATTGTTAGATTTTTTTCATTGGCTATATTAGTGAGTTATTTTTCCTAGAAAGACTTTCAAAATTAGATAAGGTGCCTAACCTCTATACTTAGCCTTTACATTAGTTATATTATATTAATTTGATAGTTGCTATTAAAATGGTGACATTGAGGCAATTGTTTATTTAAGAGTTGTGATTGTGGGCACTTCTTGCCACAACTATACTAAAAGATAGTACAAATATTAAGTTATAGCTAACCTAGACTTAAAGCATTGTAAAATAAACATTTACATACAATAGGCCATCGACATTTACATACAATAGGCCATCGTATTTAGTATATGATAAAAAACTTGTCATTTTAAGTATGCCTTAACTACAATAGGCTTAACATTATAAGAAATTATATTAGTTTATTATGGTTTATCTTAAATAATAGCACTTAAAGTTGTGTAAAGTCATAAGACCCTAAATTGCAAAGTAGATTATAAATGTTGCAATAAAAAAGTTTTAAAATTTTTTAAATAGATTGTAGAGTTTCCAATACTAAACAAGTGATGTAATTTAAGCAATATGTGGTGCCTAAACATGTCATCACCTAAATATTACTCTGACTTCATTGTGAACTAAAAAACATTAACTTTCATGGAAAAGGTTAGTGATAGCAAAAGAATAGTATCCTTTTATAATTCTTAGAGAATCAATCTATTATGGAAAGAATAAGAGCAAAGGCAATGATTAGTAATGCCACCTTCTGCAATAGGCAATGTATGTGATATATTGGAAAGGAAATGCTTTTAGAGATATGAGGCAAGTCCCCTAAAAACTAAAAATTAACAGGTTGACAAATATATAGACCTTATATTAAGTGGTTTAATTTTTGAGCTTCTAAAATAAGAGTTAGTCAAGTAACTTGACATAATATAATTGTAGAAACTATACATAGTTTATATCATAAAGATGGATTCACATATGAATACAGTTGTCCAAGTTGAAAATGTCATACATATGAGTGAAAAGTCATATTAAAGTAGGTCCTATGCCTTTCCATCTTTTCTCCCTGAAATAAGATTATACACTTTATTTACATAACATATTGTAGTAAGTATTCTTTTTTTGACACCTCTATCAAATCCTAGAAGTCTACTTGAGAAGAAACCAAATAAAAAATGATTAAATAGTACTTAAATTTCTTTATTTATTATCTATTCTTTCTAATAAGAACAAAGGTTATAACCATCTGAAGAAACTTGTAAAGCTATTTATTGAGGGAAACCTACCAAAAATAGTAGGAAAGCAACCATGAGAAAAGATTTAGAAGGATAAATGAAGGTTTAGTGGAGATGTGATAAAAAAATAAGGACAAAATCACATCCATATGTAGGAACTTAGGATTTGAGGGACCAAAGTTTACATTATAGGCTTCAAAAGTAAAATTATATTCTACAATATCCATGAAAATATTAAAACTATTAGATACTCTAATTTCATTGTAAATTAGAATAAACTTACTTAACATTCAACTTTTATGTTATATATACATATGAAAAAATTGTTCTTTCATCAAATTACCTAGCATGTATAAGTGAAGTTCTTGCATATCTTTTGCATTTGATATCTAGTCACTGTCTCACCTAAAAAACTAAAAATCTACCAATGCTAAAGTTAATGACCATAATTTGGTATCTTTTGCATTTGGACCCCTTTAAAAAGTAAAAATTGAACTAAGTGAAAATAAAGTTAGAGCAACACATTCAATATTAACAATATCCATAAATATTGAATAAAACTAGGAAATAAAATAAAAATGAAATTCATGAATAACAAAGCATTAAATTGAACCCTCACCACCACATTCCCTATTTACAATATCCAAACATGGAGAAAATCATAGAAATGGAAAACAAAATTAAAAATAAAACTTAAACACAAAAGCAAAAGTTAGAAAACAAGTTTACAAATACTCATAAAGCTAAATATGGTTGCGTGACCATAAAAGCATTAGAAAAACAAACAAGTAGTAAGAACAAAGTAAAAACCATATGCTGTGAAATCTAAAAAACCCATTACCTAAGCCTTAGCAACCTAACCAAAAGAAATATAAAGGTCTACAACTTAGAGAGCCAAAAAGCAAATTAAAACGAAACCCACAAAGAAGTCTTCTATCATCAATTTACAAATCTATTGCTATTAGGCTTTAAAAGTTAAGTGTAAATTAATAGTAATCAAATCAAAATGTATTCTAGCACTATAAAATATGCACATTATTTTTATGCAGTTATAACATTGAGGACCCTCACAAATATATATCAATACTAAAAAAATGGTAAATGGGGTAGTATATCACTTAAACAAATGGATAAAATTGAGATATAATTATCAATCAACATGAAAAAGTGGACTTCCACAATTCATTGACTACACCTTTTTTATTTCTCACATTTCATCCAAGCATCCACATAATATAAAATCAAAAGGATAAGTTTAAATTTAATTGAAATTATCAAAATGTAAATCAAATTAGAAACAAAATTCATATAATCAAATAATTTTTGCATAATATATAATAATATAATAACATAGTGAAAATAAAGGAATAAAAGCAACAAAATGGAGAAGCACCAATTAAATTAATTGAAAATTCAAAACTTCCCTTAATCATCTTTACCATTTTAACCTAAGTGAATAAGCATGGCCAAACTCAATTTTTGCTTTAATTTTGTTCAACCCTATTCTATAATCATCTAAGATTCTGTCATTCAAGTTAAAAAGCACAAGTTCAACCAAAGATGCATAAAGGAGAAAATCAAAGATAAAATAGAAAGTACACCTACCAAAATCCCTTAAATGAATAATAATCTAGCATCTTCCAACTACAAATGGCAAAGAAGTGAAACCTCTAGCATTTTCCAACCAAAAATGCCAAACTTTAACCTAAAATCCATGTGAAATCTAAACCTAGAAGCAATGCGAAAAAAATTCATTAATTCTACCCTTGATTCACGGCATCCATCTAAATAATAACACATGAACAAAAATTAACCTTTAATCATGCTAAGAAGTAACTCAAATGGAAGAAGCAGCTTCTCAAAAGAATAAACTAGGATCCAAAAAATACCATTGCACAAACATAGGCTTCTATACTTCAGCTGACAATTTGAGATGAAGAGGATAAATCTATTTGGACAAATTTAATAAGTGAGGAAACTTCAAGACATATTAATGGCATTAAGTATTAAAAGGATTTAAGGCTTATTTATTGTTCCCAAACTGAAGATATACTGTCTGTCAAAGAAGAAACACGACTATAGCTCCTAGTTTTTTTTTTACTAATTTAGCCCATATGAAATAAAGCCAATATATTGGACCATCATATCTAGTTGAAATTAGCTCACAGTATTGAGGAGCACCGATCCATTTTTAATGGCTACAAGCTATTAAGCAAAATGAGAGTAAATGGACTTAGGTGGGAAACGAAAATATTAAGTCATAACAGCTTCGTACGTCATAGGAAAATAGTAATACAAAATGGAAAAGAAGAAATTTGTTTTAGTTATATAGTATTGGATTTTTATTTATATTTATGTTATTTTTTATATTATTTATGACTTAAATATTATAAATGAATATCATAAATTTAATATAATATAATTTTTTAGGATGAAAATATTTTAACATTAAAATTTTTATTTAAATAGATTAAATTATTCTTTTATATATTTTATTTTTAATTCTAATTAGTTTGTAATTACGTATTATTTTTCTTCCTTTTATACACTCAATTTCATAATTTTTCTATTTCTCATATCCATATTTGTTACCTATAACTTAGATATTAATATTATTAAATAGTGAATATATAATATTATAAATTTAAATTTAAATTTTTACAAAATATTTTAAATAAATTAAAATTTTAATATAGAAATTATTAATTGTAATAAATTAATTGCATATTCTATTCTTTAAAAATAGTATTTGAAGATTAAAATTAATATTTTATTTAAATTTTATCAATATTTCCTTAATATCAAATTTTAAGTATCATATGTTAAATTAAGTACATATCAATCAAAATTTTATCAAAACTTTATACCTCATCTACTATTTCAAATAAGTTATATATTTATTTATTTACTTATATATTTGAAACTCAAACATTATTAAGTAATAACACAATAAAGTTTCTTTTGATGCTAAAATTATTTTAAATAAGTTAAATTTTTTATTTAATTTAATTAATTTACTTACTAACTTTTTGGTTTTCATTTTATACTATTAACGATTCAAATACTATTAAGTATTATAAACTTAACAAAATATAATCTTTTTATGATAAAATTATTTTAAATAAGTTAAAATATTTATTTAATAAAGCTAATTTACTTTATTATATATTTATTTTTCAACTCTGATCCTATCATAACTCAAACATTGTTTATTTTTTTATTTTTATTTTTCATATTCATATTTGTTGTATATAATTTGGATATTAATATACACTATTTAATAAAAAAAAATATTAATATCATAACTCAAACATTCTCTTCTTTTTATTTGCTCTGTTTCATATTCTTCCAATTCATTTATGTTACTTGTAAATTAAACTATAGATATAATATTATATATTATATTTTTAAATTTTATAAATATTTTTACTAAATTAGAATTTTTGTATTAAAATTATTAATTAAGTCAATTAATTGAATATTATGATCTTTAATAACTATATTGGAATATTAAAATCAAATTTATTCATTTAAAATTTGTCAATATCATTTTTATATCAATTTTTAAGTATTGAATGTCAAAATAGATGCATATTAACTAAAAGCATTTTGCTAAAGTTTAATATTTTATGTATTACTTCTCTTCATTCTTATCTACTTCATTCTATGGTTTCTTAAATATTTTTTTGTTCACTAATGGTATTTAAAGCTCATACGTTGTAGATATAATTTTAATAAAAATATTATAAATAAGTTTAAATTTTTATTTAATTAATTAATTTACAATATATTCTATTTTTCTTATTATTTTTCACCTCACATATTGTTCTTCATATTTTTATTTGCTTTGCTGCATGTTTCTCTCTTTTTTTATATACATTCTTATTATTTATAATTTAAATACTGACATTATTAAATAATATAAATATAATGTGATATTTTTTAACTTATTTAAGCATTTCAAATAAATTAAAACTTTAAAATAAAAATTATTAACAAAATTAATAATTATATATTTTATTTTTTAAAATAATATTTAAAAATTATTTTAATTTAATTTTTCAAAATTTTATTATTTTTCCTTAATAATAATTTTTAAGTATTTTATTTTAAACTAAAAATATGACAATTAAGATTTTGATAAGGGTTTACACGCGCACACTATTTTTTCTTATTTTATCTACTCCATTATAAATTTTTATTTTTTTATTCACTCTACTATTTGAAGTTCATATATCATATATTAAATAATATAAATATAACATAATTTATTTTATTTTTATTATAAATTTATTTTTTAATAAGTTAAACATTTTATTTAATTGATTTAATTTACTACATATTTCATTTTTAACTCTTATTACTTTATAACTTATGTATTATTTATTTCCTTTTAATTTGCTTTGTTACTGATTTTTATTTTTTATATTTACTAATATTATTTATAACTTAGACATTAGAATTACTAAATAGTATAATTATAATATGATATATTTTATTTTTATTATAAAAATTTCAAATAAGTTTAAGTTATAGAAAATATTGATTGAATTAGTTAATTAAATAATATCATGTATATCTAAATTAATTTTATTATTATGAATTAAAAATTATTTATATTATTAGTAAGTGCAAAGATGTTATATTATTAAAATATAAATCTAACTAAAAATTTTGATAAAAAGTGAAAAAAATTAGAAATTTTCTTACAATGTAATAATATATGAGTAAGCAATGATATGAAATCTATTTATATATATAAGTTCAAATAATTTTATAAATTAAATAAAATTATAAAGATAAATAGTAAAATTATATATATAATTAACTAATGACTATGACATATTTTAAACAAATTTAAAAAATTACGCAATGTATAATTAAGAAAAAACACACGTAACTTTTTCTAAGCAAAGATTAAAAAAATGAATACAACTTAAGTTTAATTAGACTAATCCTACTCATTAATATGAAAATAGAATAATATTGATAATTTATTGTTTATTTTACCGTAAGAAATATTAAAATTACATCCAAAAAACTTAATTGATATCAAGTTAAAAAAATAAGTGGTATTATTTATTAAGTATCATAATTATATTTTTAAATAAAAAATATTTTTTATTAAGATATTATTATCATTAAATATTTTTTTGTCATTCCATCCCTATACAATTTTGATATATCAGAAAAATATTTTTTATTAAGATATTATTATCATTAAATATTTTTTTGTCATTCCATCCCTATACAATTTTGATATATCAGAAAAATATTTTTTATTCTATTATTATTTTCTTTCTCAGTTTTATTTTCATTTCACCACATCAAATATGATATAAATATTCTTTCTTTTTATGATTATTTTCACTATTATATACAAGCAATAAATTTTAAAAAATATAAAACACATAATTTATATATTTTTAATTTTTAATTTTTAATTTTATAAATTAAATAGTATATTTTAATATACATATATATTATTATATTTTTAAAAAATTATTATTTTTAATTAAATTATAACCCTTGCATAGCACTGATTTAATTACTTTATTTTCGAGACACCAGCGCTTATTTACTACAGTATTGATGTGTAGTCCCCGCCCTCTCGTGCTGCAATAGTGTTTAGTGCATCAACTTTTCGGATTCCAGAAACCAGTCTTCAACTACAAATCTCCACCGTCCAATTTTGATTATGATTCTTTTTTAACTGAAGTGAGAAACATTTTAAAAAACCAATATCCTTCCAATTTTAATTTATTTTAAAAAATCTTTAATTTACGTTTCGTACAGCTTTTAAATTGTTTAGAAGCAGTTGCAATATTCATAATTGTTGGGGAAAAAAAACCTTGTCAAAACCAGTATGTATCAAGCAATCGGGCAATTAAAAACATAGCGTAACATAATAAAATACATGAATAATTTAATGTAACCAGTTATCAAACTTTCACAAGAAAAATTACATATGAAAAAATATTTATCAGAAATTAATATTATTGAATAACATGTACGAAATTTCTCTATCATAACTTCACAGTTTGTTGATCATTATTGCTATATTTATAATAAACCTTTGCAAGGATTCCTATCTAATTTTTATAAACACTTACATCAAATGACTTTCATCCTCCAAATTTATACTCAACACATATATTTATAACTTAAAAGTATTTATTGCATAAACAATCTTAATCATACTTTAACACCAAAAAGACTAATTCATAGAGAAAACTCACATAAATTGATTATAGTTAGCATTCAAACTTAACAATATGTACCTTGGCATAAATTTCACTATTTTTATCAATTTTCATGCTCAAGTTATTGTCGAACAAAACCAATCATGGAGCATTAACTCTAAGAATTTTCAATTATTACAATTTTTTCAAATTACATCTACCACTTTCCTATTAACAATTTCCACTAAGTTAAGCACCACAAACTCTACTATAGGCAAATTATGATCTCCTCCTCTATAAGCATTTCACATCATTTATAAGAAAATCAAAAGCAAAGCTTTGGAGAGTCTATGAAGGTTTGAAGTTAGCTTAGAGCTTGAATTTCATAAAAGTCAATTTATAATGTGATTCCTTAAGTCTTATTCAAAACTTAATCCACTTTTCAGATTCCAATGGTGTAAATCTTGCCTTTTTCCAAGCTATATGGTCTTTACTCACAAGAGATTGAAATGTGGATAATGTATATACATACTATGGAAAGAAATGATGTGCAAACTGGCTTGCAAACTTTGGAGCTCTTCAAGGTTATGACATATCATTTTTTTCCCTTTCCCTTTTGTTGATTTGGGTATACTAGTGCTTGTTAATGCTATGTAGATCTCTCTTAGAGAGATCATTTATTAGTTTTTATTTCTTTGTTTCCTTTTTTTTTTTAATCTTTCCATTTCTTTGTTGGGCTTAAGCTTCTTTGATTTACCAAAAATAAAATAAAATATTCAAATCTTGTAAATACTTTCATAAATTAGTATATTGTCCTCAAATCTTTATTTTTATTGTCAATTGTATCACTCTTTACCTGACACTATAAGAAAATTTGGATTTAGCGACTAAATCACCATCAATAATGAGTCTGCAGGACCCTAAAAAATAATTGGTAATATATTCTAAAATTAGCAATGGATGTTTAAACATTTGTTGCTAATTCCATCAATAATTTATTATATTTCTTTTTAAATAAAATTTTAAAAATGGTCCATCATTCAATTCATTAATAATAGTTTATTGACAAATTTAGCAATTGGAAAAAAATTATTTTCAAATTAATGACAATTTTGTGCATGAAATTTTAAAATTTTATTTGATGAAGTAATTAAATTTTGTAAAATTAATGATGGATTTAACAACAATCTTGTTACAAATCATTGTTAATTTAATCACTATTTGAAATACATTATTTTATTAAAATAAGTTAACGATGGACTAATCTATTATTAAATTCATTGGTGATTTGGGTCTTATATTAGATCTCGACATTGATCCCCCACTTTTCCCTTTCCCTCTTCTCTTTACATTTGTATTACAGTTACATTTTTGCCTTTACCAAGCTAGATTGTCACCATCTGCCATTGTCATCTACTTTGTCGCTAGTTGTTATTTATTTTAATCAATATTTTTCTAAATAGCTAGCATTTTAGTTTTTTTTTGGGCTAATTTTAGGATTTAATTTTTAATTTATTAGATTTCCTAATTATTTTAACCTTAATTTGTATGATTTAAGCTTAATTGTCTTCTAGTTAATTGATTTGTATTATCTTGACCTTAATTTGAATGTTGAATGTGGTGTTTTTGCTACCTAATTGCTTGTTTTTTTTGTATTTATTTGCTTGAGATCTTTACTGTAATGTTTAGTCCTCCTTTAAACAATAATTCATGAATTTTTTGCCGGAATGGTATTACTTAATTTATTATAACATGTTTAATATTTTTTATTAAACTATCTACTTAATATGTATCTATTATATTTCAATTTTAGTTAAGTTAGTATTTGTTGAGTTAAAAATTTTGATTTAATTTTTAGTCAAGTTGAAAAATTAAAATTAGTTTTTAATTAAATTAAAGAATTAAAAATTTGAAATTAGTTTTCAATTAAGTTAGAAATTAGTAATTAGTGTTAGTTTTAGTATTAATATTAGTTTTTAGTTAAGTTAGTGGTTATTAAGTTAAAGAATTGAAATTAATTTTAATTTTAATATTAGTATTAGGTTTTAGTAAAGTTAGCAAAATTGAAATTAATTTTCAATTTTATAATTAGTATTAGGTTTTAGTTAAACTAATATTTGTTAAGTTAGAAAATTAAAATTAATTTCAATTTCAGTATTAATATTAGTTTTTATTTTAGTTAGGCCTTGTTTGATACATTATATAACATAATATAAAGACTATTGAATAGTACTATAGCATTGTATTATATAAAATAAGATAATATACTATACTACATTTGGTTTGTTACTATATAAGATGAATGTTTTTAAAAAATTATTTTATCTTTTATTTGATATCATGTTGTAGAAAAATGTACAGGCTTAAACATTGGGTGACTTAATGAAAACTTTAACTAAGGAGTCATCAAAGATCTTTAGCGATTACTGCTTTTTCATAGGAACTTTTACAAGTATTTTAATAATAAGGGTGGAACAGCAAGTAATGGTGTTAACACTAAAGGTTGAAGAATCGTTGATGATCAACTTTATCCTCATTGAGCTAAGTAAGTTATAACTTTCCTGACTTTTAACTTGTTTTGAAAATTTTGCTTTAGAGTTTAATAATCAAAGATTGTATAGATTGAATACTGATGACAATGGTAGAAATGAGATGCATTCCTTTAAACTTTAATGACAGAGCCTTTTGGTCATGGCAATTCTATCTTTTTATCTTCTACAATGCCTTTAGCATTGCGCGGACCTTTTCTATGAAGCACAAAAAAGAAGTGAGAGGATCTCCTCTCCAAGTTAGCAATTTAGACTTAGAATTCTCAAATTGATTATTGTTTGGTGATAGATTCTAATTGTAATTTTGCTTTTTCTTTTGAACAAAAGCAAGTTTAAACATAAGCTTTTTCTTACTGAGACTTTCCATTGTAATACTATCTATACTCTTCTCTTCATAGGGCTATATTCATTTGGCTTTTTGTTTAAGGGAGCTCAACACCCTTCCAAGTTTGGTAATCAAATCATTAAAGGTTTGAATATTGTTGTGATAAAGGTATAGAGTAACAAGGTCTTTTATATTGGTAATGTAACTCTAAACTAAAGCAAACTCAAAAACTTCTTCTTGACAATCTTGAGCTTGATTGTTATACTTCTTGATAAAAGCTACCATATTATCCTTTTTTCATTGCACATCTCACTAACATCCATCAAATAAATGATTCCCTATGTAATAAAGAACTTATTATAAAAGGCCCTAACCATGTCATTCCAAGAGGAGATGGATCTTAATTACAATTTTGTGTACCAAGAGTAGGCTTTACTAGATAGAGATTTAGAAAACTCCCTAAGACATAAGTTATGGTCAATACTAAAAATACCAAGGTCATCAATAAATTAGTAAATATATTCTTTGGCATTTCTTTTTTCTATTGAATTTTTTTGAAAATGAGGAGGGGTTGATACTTTTAAGGATAAAGGCATACAAAAAGACTATAAAGAAAATATGGTTAGAAATTTATGTTCAGCATGACTTTTCACTTCGGTTCTTTAAGAAAACATTAAAAATCCTCTTTAATGAATGGAATTATAGCAATTCATTTAATATTATGATAAGATATATCTTGATGAGGTAGGTTTTAAGGAGTTATGTTTTCAACACAAAATTAGTTCTAATATATGATACATTAACCTTTTAGGAATTCTTTTTCGAGATGCGAGGCTTGCATCTATTAAGGACTTGGCTGATTAGTTACACCAAAAATAAGAGGAAAATTTCCTTGAGGAAATCTTCTTACAAAATTCACTAATTCAAATATAGCTTGATGCATTTGCTATTAATTTCTAAAGAGGAATTCTTATAATAAAACGAACACTATTATTATAATAGGTGATACAGAGTCAATATTCCTGACTTCCTAAGTCATGTAATTAGTTGGCTATGATACAACATTCCCCAGCTAAGAAAAAGTCAAAGTAATAAGTCTATAATTGAAACTTAAAGTTCTAGTTGTACCATTGAGGGCAAACATTATCACCATTAGTTTCAGTAGCTTAAATTTTGTTAATAGTTCAAATTGTTTGCATTATTAGGGATATGTATAGCAAAAAGGAATCAAACCAGGTCAGGTTAATCTATGAGCAAGGAAATATTGTTAGTAAGAATGTTCATAAACTTAACATTTTCACTAGGCCTTGATCAATCACTTTCTCATTAAATGCCATCATCATATACACCTTCTTAGTGGAGTTACCAAGATGTTTTATAAATGTGTTGAGAAAGTTTTGGAACGAAGAAATTTAAGTACAATAATGGAATGCTAAAAAATGGTTTTAAAATATGGATGAGGAATAAAATTTTTGTAATTAGATTTTGGAATAAGGTGGAATGACTTATTTTCATGTACTTACTATACCTTGGGATCTCTTTAAGTTTTTTAAGGAATCAAGGTTAATAGATTTGAGTATTATAAGAATTTTTGTATGGGATTTCTTTTTTTCTCTCATTTTTTTCTCTTTTTTGTTCATTTTTTTGAGATTTACAAGGGGTATTTATAATGTGGCAAATTGCTGACGAGGAAATAGGTTGTAAGAATAATGATTATGTGTGAAGGATCAAACTAGTAAAGAATACAGGAGATAAAAAGTATAATGAGATACGAAAGGTACAATGAGATATAGAATAGTAAGTATTTTTGTGGTAATGGTAACGCTCCTATGAAATGATTAAGAGTGTTATGTTAGGCCATTTTTTTATAGTCCATTGAATACAGAGGTCTTTTTATTTGCCTTAATCTAAAGGGTGCAAGATTAAAGAAAGTTAGGTGTGACATGCCCACCTTTTCTATGAACTGTGATGAGGCTCTTATTCAAAATTTTCCAAGGCATAAGTTCTAAGCATTCCCAAGAAAAGAGTAGGAAAGAGTTACTTTATTTTTACTACTAAAGTAATGTCTACTTTTGAGTTAAATGACTACTAGATAGCTTTTTAACTTTTGTAAAACCCTATTCATTCATATCCTTACAATAAAAATGGTGTTAAAGGCAAAACAAACAACTTTTTCTTGGGTTAAATGCGAATAAGAAAGGAAGTAATTACTACAAGTTCCTTCCTATGTTTAATACTATGAAGTTGTTCAATCCTTTATGTTTCATGAGCTTCTTATAAGGTTGTATTTTTTATGGAAGCTTAGGCTCTTTTTAGAGACCTAATTAGTCTTTTATAATTTTTTATTTTTGATTAATATTTTGATATTAGGTCTCGCGACCTTAAATATCAACATTGTGTTTATTTTACGATCATACATTTAGATTTGTAAATAATTAATTTTTAATATTTATATTCAGTGTAAACCATAAAAACTTTAATGAAATTTCAATTAATATATATTTAATTTAAAATTTAATAATTAAAAATTAAAATTAACATCACAAAAATATTGACGTACATATTTTACTTTTTCTTTTTCTAAACTCTCAAATTACTTATGCATAATTTTTCTCTTCCTTATCTATTCCATTATTTATTTTCTTTTTTTTATTTGTAGTTTTGTTATTTATAGTCACACATTTACTCATTTGCATTTTTTATATTAATTTATATTATTTACATCTTATACACCAATCTTACTGAATAACATTACTATATCATAATATAATCCCATTTTATTATTAAAAATATATTAAATTATTCAATATTTTGATTTAACACTTAGCTAGAATTTCTATGTTAACTCTTATTATTTTCAATTTATGCACTATTTGTCTTATTTTTATTTATTTCATTACATACTTTTTTTTTAATTTTCATGTCCACTTTTGTTAATTATTGTTAATATTATTAAGTAGTATAGATAATTTTGATATATTTTATTTTTAAAATTTTTTGTAAAAATATTATAATATTAAAATTATATTCATTTATTTAAATTTGTTCTATTTTTATATTAATTTTCAAACATTATATTTAAATTATTATAAATTAATTGAAATTTTATGAAAGTTTTACAATTATTTGGTATTTTTCTCTTTTATTGCATTATTTTTTTTTTAGAAAAACTCTCTTCTTTACTCTTTATGAAGGATTGGTTCATTAATTGTTTGTTTGCATTTATTGAAAAAAATCTGAAAAGAAAAGATGTGGAACTTATTAAAGGAATTTATTAACTTGCAATAGAAGTGATTTTGTCATTTAATAAATTACTTATTTTATTTTTTTTAAATAAATTAAAAATATTAATACTTTTATCATTTTCTTTCCTAAAGAACAAGCAGAAAAGTATTCATCTATATATTTTCTTTTCACCTTTTTTTTTCTTTTACATGTTTACTTTCCATATTTTTTCTTCCTATATCTAAACATAAGGTAAAAGTATAAATATCATTATTGTATGTTGAATTTTTATATTTGTTGGAATAAATCCTTTTAAGTCAAATTGTTCTTCAAATATAATTCATAAATAATAGATCAGATATAAAATGAATAATTAAAGTTTCCAATCATAGAAGATAATCAATGTAAGAGTTAAAAAATATATATAATAAATTATAAATTTTTCTTGTTTTAAACTTTTATAATAAAAAATTATATTTTATTATATTTATATTATTGTACTAATATTTAAGTTATAAATAACATACATGAAGCAAAAAAAATATATAATAAAATAAATAAAAAGAGAAAAAGAGAAAAAGAAAAGCTTAAAAATTAAGAATTTTTTTATAATATTCAGTTATTAAAAAACATGTAATGAAGTAAATAAAAATAAGTAAATTTGTAAATAAATTCTAAAGTAATAAGAGTTAAAAATAACAAATATATTTAAATAATTTAATTAAATTAAAATTTTAATTTATTTAAAGTATTTTTATAATATGAAATATATGATATTAGAAGAGAATTTTTTTAATAGAAGAAAAATATTTTATATTATATTTATTATTTAATGATATTGACATTTGAAAGAGGTAAAGTTAAGATAATAGAAAGGGTTGGATTTAAATTTATTGAGGGTTTATATGAAATTTTAAAAAAAAATTTAGGGATAAATTTAAAATTTCCAAACAAATAGTTAAAGAAATGTAAGGCAAAAGGTTAAAATTTTTCTAAATTTGGGGTGGCTAAAGGCACCTTCCAACTGTTCCAACTGTTTTAACTTTATGCGTAGTTTTGTTTCTCATTGTAAATAATAAAAATGAAATAAAATATATAATTAAAAATTTTTAAAAATAAAACATAACATAAAAGAAATCAATTTTATAAGAATTAAAGGAAATTAAAGAAAAAAGAAAGGGAGGTTTAGGCAGGAAAAGAAGTTAGGAATAAATGGAAAAAGCATAAGAAATAAGTAACGATAGATAGAGGATAGATGAACATATAGAATCATAGGCAAATGAATAAGATAGGATAATATAACAAAATGCAAAGGTGTACTTTTTTTTGAGTAAACATCGAAAATATATTAGTAACCAAACACATTACAGACGTTTTGTAATATAAACATTCCTCTTTTTATAGTTAAGGAGCATGGTCACTCTTTTTGGGAGGTATAACAAAATATTTAAACTATTATTGACATTTATAACATTTTTAACAATAAAATCAGCTATCATATTTACTTTCTTGTACACATGCTTTACCTCTGGATTAACTATTTAATAAATTAATTCTTTGCATTCTTTAACCAAACTTGATGATGGCATGAATTTTCTACTTAGATTTGTTAAGTATATAAACTTGAACTTCTTCAGGATTCCACAGTATCCATATTCTGTTAGTATAGCTAATGGTATTGGTGAACTCCATTTGGGAAAAAGATAAAGACTTTCCCAACTTCTTAGCTCTTTCTTCATCCATTTGAGTTTTTATCAAAATGAGAATCTTAATATTTTCTCATCCTAAAAGCTCGCTTGACAGTTTCTTGAAATTCGAGTGTTGAACCCTTCGAACATTCTAAACCATAATGCTAAAAATTAAAAGCTTTCATAATGGAATGAATATTTGCTTGAAATATATGACTAGAGCGCCTAAGTAGAACTTCAGATTGAAAGGTTACATGTACTAGAGTCCATTTGAATAGTTCCCAATCTAGCAGGATTGGAATGATTAGGTTGATTTGATATTGTGATATCAGCGGATTTACTACTTTGTATGGAACTTTGGTTTCCCATCTTTGAAAGCCAACATAATTTTTTCCAAGTACAGAATTATTTTCTTCAACTGCATCATTTCTTGCTAGGGTTTGTTAAGGTGCTACATGAAATGGATTGGAAGGGGACATTAGCAAGGGCGGCTCATTAGGCTTAGGCAGATTCAGGTTGATTCCTAAGGCTCTCCAATTAGGAGTATCATCCGTATGAATGATTGATGAAGAGATCACATATTGACAATCTCTTCCTTGAAGGGAATTAGATCGCAGTCGTTCGAGTGGCACTTGTAAAGCTTTAGGCTTTTTGAATCTGTTGTATGATTCGGGTTCAAGTTTGCTAATAGGTGAGTTAGATCCAATGTGATCCACTGGTGAAGTTGTACTTTTTAATCTCTTACAGGGTTTCTTTGTGGGTTTAATGCTTCGTTCTTGAAGTTGCCCAACAAATGTAATGAGATGAAAAAGGTGAGTTCTTCTACACCTTGGGTGAAAACTCAAGGTATGTATACCTTTACTTACTAGCAAATAAAAATATAATATGTGGTAAAATTTAACCTTTTTAATTGATGTTTTTATCTATTTTCATATGTTTTCAAATTTTTTTAAAAAATTTGAAATTACACATTGACCCCAATGATATTTAAAAGAACTTTTAAATCATTTTCTTAGCTGCATGGTAAAAAAATCATCTTCCTTTTAATTGCATACAACATTCACAAGATATGTTTTAGCATGCATTTTTACTCATTTAAAATTTAAGATATACTTTATAAAGTAAAGTATAATATTATAATTACTGATGAAAAGCGATTAAATTACATTATGTTTTAAATGATGCAATTAAACATTTAAATTATATATGAGATTTAAACTTGATCAATTATCAACTGGACTCATTTAAATTTAAGGTTAATTTGATTTGTTATTCAAAATTTTTTTGTGGAATCCATTTATTTTTTATGTGAAATTTTATACTTTAATAAATAATATTTTTTCAATTTGGTATAATTTATTAGGTGAAAAATAAAATAGATAAAAATTTATTATCTATTATTTTGCTTATTAATTTTGTCAACCATTAGGTTTTCAAAAAGTATTAATGATATTTTAGAAAATATTTTAGATAATATATTTTATGATTTTAATCTCTCCAAATTTTATTGAAATGGTACAAAAGCCAAAAACTCACTGCTGTGCAGTTTTCCCTTTTAAGCCACTAATTTTTTAATTTAAATCCTTTTTCATTACAATCTCACTTAAAAGGTCACCTTCAATTCGCTTACTCATAATTTCCTGTATGATTAGTAGTTATTAATCTATCAATGAGTTTATCATTTTGTGATTATAATAATTGGTATGGATGATTAAGGAAATACTACCTTAGTATTTTTTTTTTCAATTCTGACGCTCTTAATATTAATCTTTTGATCTTTAATCTATAATATCTAGTGGCTATTGTTATGCCAATTGGTGAAGATATCCATACACAAAATGTCTTTGCCATGGAAAATGTTCTTCATTTTTTTTCCTCAAAATGGCTAAAAAAAAAAAATCTGCTGCGCTGGGCATTTAACTCGGTGGACTTTCAAGGAAGGCTGGCTTTGGTTTTCATTTTCAACATTTGGCTAAATCCTCTGCGCGGAACCAAATTTCCAATCAGCCATTGACTTGGGCGCTCACGAATCCTGATATATGTCAATCTGCACCATCCACGGGCTCCTTCAAGGTTGCATAAATTTCATATGGAGAACTCTGTCTCCCCATTAATGCTTAAAAAAATCCAATAACGTGACAAATTAAGCAGCGGATTTTGTACCCAATGTGGCATACACAGGCTCACTTAATAATTTTAAAATCAACTCTTATATCTATATTTAGAATAAATACTTTCTTTTTAGTTACTGATATTTTGACCTGGATTGATTATATCATTTTTGTATCAATTTCATCTTTTGAAAAATGTTAGTACCATTTTAACCCGAGTTGATGATTCGATTTAATATTTTAATCTTTTATGAAAGGTTTTATTTCGCGCAATAAATAAGTTAATATAAGTTAGTTTTTAAATATATTTCTTATATTAACTTATAAGTCACAATTTCTTCAAATTCTTTCTAAATTTATCGTTATTCTTTTTTTAATTTACAACCCATTCTCTTTATAATATAAATATAAATATTTTTTCATAAAATATAATTAATTATATTTTAAGTAATTATAATTTTAAAATAAATAATAAAATAAAATTTATGTGAGTAAATAAATATATAAATTTATAAAATATAATTAATTAAATACTATATTTTTATTTTAAACTTCTTAATTATATTAATATAATTTAATTTTTGTATAAATATGAATTATATTAATTTTGCAAAATACTTCACCTAACTTATCAACTGTCAGTTATCAGTTAATTTATCAGTTATGAATTACCTTATTAGTTATTAACTAATTCTTCAACTACTTGCGTAAAATAGAGCTGAAATCCATGTTTAATAATAAAATATAATAAATAATTTAGTGATATGATTTCTTTTATCTTTCTATTAGAAAAAGGAAAATTTCATAATTTTTACTATATTTTTATAAAACTAAAGAAATCTCTTAAAATACAGTTGCGTAAAATAGAGCTGAAATCCATGTTTAATAATAAAATATAATAAATAATTTAGTGATATGATTTCTTTTATCTTTCTATTAGAAAAAGGAAAATTTCATAATTTTTACTATATTTTTATAAAACTAAAGAAATCTCTTAAAATACAGCAAAAGTTATAACAATATAAGGAAAATTATTTTTATATTCAAATTATAATAATTCTTAATATTATAACTCTTGCCTATACTCTATCCCTAAAAATATATGGCAAGAGCTATAATTATTTTTATAACCTAACAAAACATGGTGGATGCGGAAAACTTATTCTTAAAAAATTATAACTCTTGCCAAATTTTTATAAAATTGAAGAAATCCTAGCAAGAATTATAACAATATAAGGAAATTTTATTTTTATATTCAAATTAGAGAACCACTAAAAGAAAATTTATAAATTAAGAGTAAGAAAAATATTATAAGAATATGTGAAAAAGTATATATTTTTCTAATAAATTGATAAAAGGAATAATAATATTAACTTATTTATTATTCATATTTGAAAGTGGAGAAATAGGATAATAAGAAAAAGAAGTGTAAAATAGGAATAATAATATTAAATTATTAATTTCTTCAATTTTTTAATATTTATCTTCATAGAGTAATCAAAACATTGTATTGAATTTTCAATTTAGAATTAAAATCTCTATATTATATATTAACAGTGATATTTCTTATCTTTGATTATAATAAGTATCATTCTTATAACTTGTTATGTGCTTATCATCTTTTATTGCCTTCTTAATCTTTCCATCATCTTCTCTTTGTTGTTTTTAAATATCAATTTCAAATTTTGAATCTCTCACTTCATTTCTTAAGTTAATTCAAAAATTTTACAATCAATTCTTATATCTACTAAACAAGAAATCAAGTTTTTAAAATTTGAATTTTAAATTTATTGTTCTATATTATGATCAATTTCTGAACTATATTTCCAATAGTAAACAAAGTAGAATGGTGATGGAGCTTTACATTTTTTTACTTATGCTTTTTTTTTTAACAAACATGAGATTGTTTGATATGAGAAGCTAACATGATTGAGGTCTGCCTTAGGTGACATTTTTTTATTCTAATCTTATAAAAATTGATATCATCTTTCTTTTCAATGCATTTTACATGATTTTTTGATATATATGTACTACAAGTAACACTTTTTTGTGATTTTTTAATCTTTAGTTTTGTATAATTTATCTTGATTGAATCACAAATCTTTTAAATTTTCATTTTATATTTTTTCTTATCAAAATTTAAAATTTGAAACTTTACCTTATTTTTTTATCCTTCATCTTCTTTCCATTTACAATTTAATGTATTTACAATTTATAATGTTTATTTTTATGGTCTTTTCTTCTAGTAAAACATAAATTCTTTTAAAATCTGTACCTTTTCCATCACCCAAATCACCATAATTCTATTTCTCTTTACATTCAAATTTTTATTTAATTTTAAACTTTATTTTTTATTAATTGGCTTGCTCTTTTTTTTTTAATAGGTCTATGTGACAATTTTTTTGAAAATCAAATAATGAGTTTTTACTATTCTACCTAAAAACTAAAGGCATACTCTAATCATTAAAACACCAAAATGTTTTTGATAGAGATAAAAGTCGAATTATTAATTTTTTTTACATAGAAAACTTTTAATCTTTTGAAATTTTCCTTTTTATTTTTCATGTCTATTGCTTTCTTGGTTACCATTAATCATTTTTATAATGACATAAATTAAGATATTTCCTTTTTAAAATAGAAAAAAAGTTTTTATTCTTTATTAAGGATTGAGAATTTTATTTTAATTACTATTAATGTTTATGAGTTATTGACACACAATGTCAAGCTTTAATTCTTTGTTAAATTTTTTTTAATTTCTATTCATGTTTAATATTGACTTATAATATCAAATACATTTTTAATAATATTTTTATGTAAAAAATAATTTTATTTTTAATAATAATTTTTCAAAAATGTACTCTTCATAAAACTTATATTATGTCAAAATAATGAATCCTTAATTGCAAATGTTTATATTAGATAATTTTATAAGTTATAAATATTAATTATTTGTTAACACAAAAAAGAGGATATTTTAATTTTATGTGTGTTAATTTGATTTGTTATAGTGCATGAAGATTAAAAAAAATGCAAAAAGCTTACATATTACAAAGTTTAATAGAAAATAACATTAAAATATATTAAATCTTCATTACATTTATACTTAATATAAATTTTTTTTATTATTCTTTTACTTTTAAATTTAATATAGTATATAAAATATTACAAAATAATTAATATCTGTACATTGCACGAACAAAAAACTAGTAATATTTATATTCTTTGAGGAACGAAATAAACACGAAAATGTCTATCCAGCACAAGAAAAGTTATTTACTCCCATATTTATTGTTTTGTTGTGCCGCCATTACGCTTTTTCCGATAGAGCTTCGTTTTGTGACATGCGATTCAATACATCGTTTGCACAAAAGAGAAAAAAACGAGTAAATACCTTTTTTCATTCTCACCGTAGCAATTTGACTTTATATTAATTTTTTTAAAGAAATGAGGGTATCATTTTGGTCTTAACAATTTAATGTAATATTTTAATTTTTTAGTCAAAATAAATATTAAAAATTTGATAGAATTAATAGTTTGATATTATTATTTTTATTTTATCTCTTCTTATTTTTTATTATTCTATTTCTACGATCTTAGATTATGAATAATATATGACTCAACATTATTATTCCTTTTTTTATATAAAAAATTATAACTTATGTCATATTTTTATATGACTAAAAAATATTACAAATAAAATGTTGAAAGCAAAATGCAAGGAGAAATTGATTCTATATTCAAATTAAAGGACAATTAAAAGAAAAATTATAAATTAAGGAAAGAGAAGCTGACTCATTGGTTTTAATTTTAGAAGAATTATTTTCTTTTTCAAATTTTCAATTTATGACCAATAGCTTACATTTCCTAAATCTACAAATTTTTTATTCATGTCCTCTAATTTTGGTACAGCAACAAGTTTTCGTTATATTTTAGTTTTGACCTTTTACTTTTAAAATTTTTTCAACCTAAAATATGGGAAGAATTATAAATTTTTTTTCTTTAGATACAGAGATAAAAGGAATAATAATAGTAAATCATTTATAATATAATATTTGGGAATGTGATTGTAGAAGTAGGATAATAATACTAAAATTTATTCATCCATTTATAATATAATTTATTAATCTTATTGATTTTTTAGCATTTATTTTTGATAGAGAGACTAAAATATTATATTAAATTATCAATTAGGTACCACATTGATACTCACATTATTTGAGGGATGAAATTGGCATAAAAACAATTTGTTAGGCATTGAAAGATATATTCATTTGAGAAAAAACTTGCATTCTAATCTTTAAATACAATAATGTTATATGTATTGAAAATAAGATTTAAAATTAGATTTTGTATATCAATCAATAATTATCAGGTAGAATAAATTTATAAAGTTTAATTCAATAGATATAAAAAATTTAAAAATTAATTTTAAATCTCATTCTTGGTATTTATAATATTTTTATTTCTGAATAAAGGGGATTACTCTCATTTAGGTTGAAGCCATTTTTAATTTGAGATATCATAAGTATTATTTTGTTGTGATTATAAAAATCTCTTTCATTGTGCTAACATTTTAGTAGTGTAATAGTATTTGATGTTATCTTAAGAGCTTCACTCACTTTTCATTATGTCTGAAGTTTGAATATAAAACTTTTTGTATACATACATTAAGTAAATAATTATCATTGTTAATAAAATTTTGAGCTCGAACATATTCGCATAAATGAGAATACAATTACTAATTGAATAATCAAATATAGTATTAATTTTTCTACTAACACTCATGAGTTTCATATTCCTCTATTTCAATGTTTAGTTTGCTATTTTTTTAAGTCAGATTGACCCACATCCAAAAAAGAAAGAAAATATGAGAAAATTATAAATGAGATTTAAAAATTCTTGTAACATCGGCAAGAAGCATCCTAAATATCCAAGCAAAAAGCCTATTGAGGATACGAGTTCATCAAGGCAAAGAAAGGCCATGGTTGGTTATCAGATGAGCACAGATATTACTTACATATGTTAGGAGTCGTTTGATTCATATGGGAAATAAGTTCCCATAGAAAATTAAATTTTTTGGGAAATAATTTCTTATATGAACTTCTTGGGAAATCCTCAATATTATTTTATTGACATGAACGAAGTCACATATCCCAAGAAATAAACTTCTATGTTTTATTTGGTTCAATTTTAAATTTTTTAGGAAATAATAATGAAATGACTATAATACTGTTAATAATAATTTAATATATATTAATATATATTAATTGATTTTAAAGAGGTGGTAGCGATGGACTTATTTTCAAATAGGTTTTAGTTTTATGATTTATGAATGTTATATACCGAAATTACTTTTTTTTTAACTATGGAAATGTGGTGGTAAATTAGAAATTTTAAAAAGTAATAAATTCTTTATTAGTTAATCAATTTTTGCATATGACCACTTATTTTAAATCGTTTTCATATTATCTTTCAACAAAAAAATAAGAAAATATGGGTTTGACGAAGTCTACTTAGTTAAAAATGGGTAAATTAAGCTCAAAACTTTAAATGATTATAACTTTGTGCTCAGTTGTTCATTTTAAGTGAATTTTTTTAAATTTCATGTAACTTTTTCGAGATCTACGTGCTTGCAAAATGCCTTTTATGCCCACTTTGGTTTAGCAAAAAGGTCTTTTTCAATGAATTTTTAAATTTTTCTTTATTTTCTTAGTTTTTTAACTTTGATCTTATTTTTATCAATTTAAATTCATTCGAATCCCATATTAAACTTTTGTCACCTAACTTTTTTGGTATCTATTAGTGTTATAACAATTTTCTTAACAAATAAAATTACTAAAGAATAATTTATTACTATTTGTAGATTAACTAGTAACATGGTACTATTTCAATTTAAAACAGTAACATGTTACTATTTTATTTCAAAACAGTAGTACTAATAAAAAATTTCAAATAAATGGATAAATCATGTCTAATTAATAATTAAACTGTCAAATAATAGTATGTTACTATCTATTTTCTAGATAGTAACATATTATTGTTTCATTTCAAAACAATAACAAACTAAAAATTTTAAATAAATGGATAAATCAGTTCTAATTAACAACCAAATTGTCAAATAATAGCATGTTACTGTTTATTTTTTAGATAGTAACATGTTACTGTTTAGTTTTAAGCTTAATTAATAATCAAACTGTCAAATAAGAGAATGTTTCTAATTAACAACCAAATTATTAAATAATAGTATGTTACTGTTTGTTCTATAGACAGTAATATGTTACTGTTTAGTTCTAAGCCTAATTAACAATCAAATTATCAAAGAAGAGGATGTTACTGTTTCGTTCCAAAACAATAACACTAATTAAAAATCTGAAATAAATGGATAAATCATTTCTAATTAACAACTAAATTATCAAATAATAATATGTTACTGTTTCTTTCCAAGTTTAATTAACAATCAAACTGTTAAAGAAAAGGATGTTACTGTTTCGTTCTAAAACAGTAACACCACAAAAATTTCAAATAGATGGATAAATCAAGTTTAATTAATAATCAAATTGTCAAATAATAGCATGTTACTATTTATTCTCTAGACAGTAACATGTTACTATTTTATTTCAAAACAGCAACATTAACTAAAAATTCCAAATAAATAGATAATAACATGTTACTGTTTATACTAACTAAAAATTCCAAATAAATAGATAATAACATGTTACTGTTCTCTAGACAGTAACATATTACTATTTCATTCCAAAATAATAATACTAACTAAAAATCCTAAATAAATGGATAAATTAAGCCTAACTAATAATTAAATTATCAAATAATAGTAATATGTTATTATTTAGTTCCAAGTCTAATTAACAATCAAATTGTTAAAGAAGAGAATGTTATTATTTCATTCCAAAACAGTAACACTAACTAAAAATTATAAATAAATGGATAAATCAAATTTAATTAATAACCAAACTATAAAATAATAACATGTTACTGTTTAGAGAACAAACAGTAACATGTTACTATTTCGTTCTAAAACAGTAACACCAACTAAAACAACATTTATGAAGTGAAACCTAATAATTAATTAAAATGGCAAAATTAGTATTAAGAAATTTTAGTAAGGACATTTTTGTTTCTGAATCAATTAAAAATATAGGAAATAGAATTTACCTAGGGGGAGTGAGTAAGTAATTTTTTGTATTTTATGAGAAATACAGTTTCTCGGGAAGTTCTATTTTCTCTCATTTGTACAACCAAACAATTCTATGGTTGTCTATTTCCTGAAAAATACAAATTCTTATGTTTTTGCTAGAAACCAAACAACACCTTAATATTTTTTTGGATTACGAGGGCTAGTTATGAATTTATATTTTATTTTTTACTTTTTTATTTTATCCCATTGTTTAAAATAAAAGGAGATTAATCTCAAATATTCACAAAAAAATCATTTTAAAAATATTTTTAGAACCAATTTAATCATTTTCTTTAGAAATATTAATTAAATTAAATTAATTTAAATTTAAATATACATGTATATGGGTCCGAAACTGAAAGGTGACGAATCTCTATCCGCTCAGGCAGTCAGACACAAAAAAAACCATATTTCAGAATTATTACGCTTATCGTCCCCGACCTTATTTGTTCTAACTCTCTTCTCGTCGACTCTTCCTTCGCGATCTCTCCCCGCTTCTTGCAGCTTAGGGCTCTCGCACCTGAAGTCGTTCTTTGACTCAGAGACTATTCGGCTCGTCCTTTATCGCTGATCTTCTCCTCAGGTACTTTCTCTTCTTGTTCCTTGCGATTATACTCGTCTTTATCGAGTTGAGTGTGGAATGACACTCATACATCGGTCTCGACTCATCCCTAGTTCGATCTAGTTTGTTTCCACTAAATCATTTTCTTCTTTTAGATCATCATTGAGTATCACTGTTGAAGATTTTCGTTACTAATCCCAGCTTTGTTAGGGTTTTTGGATGGAACTGATTCTCTAGTTCTGTGCTCTAGAGGTGAAATTTGAGTAATCGCTGAGGCCGTACATTGCATTTGTTCCCATGACTATGGTTATTTGATGAAGTTCGTCAGCTTGAAGCTCTAGTTTAATGCCAATTTGATACGTTAACGTGGAATTGGAATTTTTGTGTGGTTGATGATGTTTGCAATTGAACTGTTGATTAGTGATTCTCATGCTTGAAGTGATATCTATGTATGGTTAATGCTAAATTGACATGCTAGAATGAAATCTATGTATATTTCTTTAGCTTGAAGTTTCACGTTTGATTCTGAAAGACTTGAGGATGTGCAACTGAATAGTTAATTAATATTCCCAAAATGATTTCAATCTTCCGGAAAATCAGGTTAGGAATGCATCTGTAAGTGTTGCATTCCTGCCTTTTAGCTTTAAATTTAGTGAGACCAACTATATTTGAAGCCAGTATTCAAGCATTCTGGTGGCAATTAAGTTTTTATATATTTGTACTTCAAATTCTTTACCCTTTTATCAGTGTCGTCATATGTGGACCTTCTGTCCCCTTGTACTTTCCTTTTTTCTTTTTGGCGCAAATGACCAAGTCATGCATTTCCTTATAAATTAGACATAGAAGTGCTTTGGCTGTATAGAATGACATGTGTTCTTGCTTCATAGAATCGAATTGCATAGTCTAGCCAGCAAATATGGAATCGAGGTTTTTGTGGGAGCAATTACTGCATTTGATTTCCCCCTTTATTCATTTCCTTGCTGTGCGCTGCTTCTAGGGTTAGCCTAGCCTGCGCCGAATTGGGTGATTAAGATTTTCAACCATATTATTTTGTGTTTGGTCTAATCTCTTACATTCATATTTGCTGTGGCAGGTTATAGTTTAGTGGTTACAAGGAAAGGCTCTTCAATTGTTTCTCCAACCAGTTGATTCTGAAGAGGAAGGTTGTCTGCAGCAGAGGGATGAAATTTTGCATGAAATTTTGAAATTCATGCAATGTCGGGGCTACTTAATGTATTCCCTTGTCCTGCATAACTTTATGCTCCCTTTTATCAGACAATCATCACTTTTAAATTTGCCTGATGTCGATTTGAATATCTTGTCACTATAATGCTGGCTGAATCTGCAGAATGCTTTGTTTGGAACTTTGATAATTTACTTTTCTGGAATCCTATTGAAATTTTAGGCTGTTGTTTCTTTTTTTGGCTAAATTGAAGTAGATCAGTAGATGGCTTGTAACAGAATATTTACTTGTTTTGCCCTTGAGTATTGTTTTGGTTATTTTCATTATACTTAAATTATTCTGGTCAGTTCTAATCAATGAATCCTGGAAAACAGTGCAGTGTAATCATGTGTGATGCTTTGTGTTTGTTAGGGGGTTGCTTTTTAGATGTTAATTTAAAATCTTGTGAGATGGTACTTCCAAGTCTGTCTGTTATGTATTTTGTCATCCTTTAGCCTATGTATATTCTAACAAAATACTGTTTGCAGTCTTCTCTGAACGGATCTGCTTCAAATCTTCCGGACAGTACTGGGCGGTCTTTTGCTACGTCATTCTCTGGTCAGTCTGGTGCAGCATCCCCTGTTTTTCATCACACTGGTGGGCAGGATCGCTCTGTAGTTATTAAGTTTTCTCTCTCCATTTAGTTGTATAATTGCTGGGGTTTTCTTGCAGGATCCATTCAGGGGTTGCACAATATTCATGGGAGCTTTAATGTTCCCAACATGCCCGGAACACTTGGGTCAAGGAATTCAACAATAAACAGTGTTCCATCTGGAGGTCTGCAACAACCTACTGGCAGCCTATCAAGTGGAAGATTTGCGTCAAATAATCTTCCTGTTGCTCTTTCACAGGTACATTTGCATCAATATCCAGAGACACCTACTCTGGTTTTCTAAATGAAATTTCAAGCATAAGTTCACCTCTTCTTTCTCCCTTTTTTCATAGTCGTTGCATGATGAGTTAGCTACAATCTTTCACCTCATATCTCAAAATGATTTTTGCAGCTATCTCATGGCAGCTCCCATGGACATTCAGGAGTCACTAATAGAGGAGGTATAAGTGTTGTAGGAAATCCTGGATTTAGTAGTAGCACAAATGGAGTTGGCGGTTCTATTCCTGGGATTCTTCCAACCTCTGCTGCAATTGGTAACCGAAATGCTGTTCCAGGATTGGGAGTATCCCCAATTTTGGGAAATGTAGGTCCTCGAATGACGAATTCTATGGGAAACATGGTTGGTGCAGGGAACATTGGGAGGAGCATAAGCACTGGTGGGGGATTATCAGTGCCTGGTCTTGCTTCTCGTCTAAATCTAAATGCAAACAGTGGATCTGGTGGTTTAAGTGTACAAGGACAGAATCGATTGATGAGTGGAGTGCTTCCGCAAGGTTAGTATCTATATATGCATTTTGACAGTCACTCTAGTTTCTGTTGATATAATTTTCTCTTGATCCACATTCCTTTGGACATTATTTTGTCCCTTGTCCTCTCTGTCCCTATTTCCTCTCTTTTTCTTTGCTGGCTACCTTTTGCGCTTTTTATCTCCTCGGTTATGGCATTTTATGTCTGTCTTCACCTGTCTCCTTCCAAATGTGTGCTGGGAACATAGTGGCATTTTGTCCATCCTTTTCTCCTGACCTGTTCTCTGATGGTAAATACTGGGATATAGCATTACCCTAAGAATGTATATCCTTTACGTTTATGTTCCTTTTTATGGCTGGGAAAAGATTGTCTGATTCTTTATGAGTATGAAGAAGGGTACTGTGGACATTGGGAGAGAGTACTATGAAGTGCAACAAATGGGTTTAAAATGTGGCCGGGCTTCTTCTCAAGCAACACTGCCTCTTGTTGGCTTATGTTAGGGGTCTAAATTGGCTCTCTGTGTTGTCCCTTTTTTTTTTTCTGAAACATTAAGTGGCTTCTTGCTGTAGCTTTTAGATAGATGATGCTATCAATTGTGAAGGTAAAATGTGCTTGAAATCCTTGTTATATCAGGACTGTACAATAGACATGATCAAACCAATTAAATGCTCGACTCCCCCCATATAATATTATCATTACTTACTCTTGCACATGTAGGAAAATGCAACTTTACGTTGATAAAGTCTTCTTTATTCAGGATCTCCACAGGTAATTTCAATGCTAGGAAGTTCCTACCACGGTGCGGGAGGTCCACTTTCTCAAGGCCACGTCCAAGGATCACATAACTTGAACTCTATAGGGATGCTGAATGATGTGAATTCAAATGATGGTGCACCTTTTGACATGAATGACTTCCCTCAACTGACAAGCCGTCCTAATTCGGCCGGAGGGCCTCAAGGGCAGTTAGGTAAGGAAATGCCTTTTTTCTTCCTTGATAAACTAGCCTCTACCTTCTCCCAAAAGCAATAAAGAATTATATGGAGAAGAAAATTTTCAGGTTCTATACGGAAACAGGGTCTTGGCGTTAGTCCCATTGTCCAACAAAACCAAGAGTTTAGCATACAAAATGAAGATTTCCCTGCCTTACCAGGATTTAAAGGTGTTGTATATTGTTTAATTTCAAGATGTGATCTGATTGGTTATGAAATTTGTTATGTGTTTTTGGTCTTTTTGTTACCTTGTAGAATCTTTTCCTCATGTTTAATGCAAAAAATGCTGTTTTATAGACATTCTGGAACAAAATGTAAGCTTGCCCTTAGCTAGGATTTTTGGGGGGCATTTGTGTGTGTTTTCTTGGCAAGTTTATTACGATCCTGACCATTTCTTTCGTCTTTTTTATTTATTTTTTTTAAATTTTGTAATTTGACTGGAACTATTTTTTTTCCCCTGAAAGTTCTTTTTATTCTTTCATTTGGGCCATTGTGCTTTGGGCTGTGCCAATTTTGAATATGAATGTTTAATCAGTCTCTGTTATGCATCCATCCATTTTGTCTATGTATCATTGTTTTGGTTGCCATTTCAAAGTTGTGATGTTCCGTGGTGTCTGTATCATGCTTTTCATCTTTATAGACAGTAATGTGTTTAATGAGGATGCTTGAGTGGCCAAAATATCCATTCATAGGTGCGCACTGTTGTGTCCGAGTGCTTGCTAGCATCAGCATTTGATGGTTTTCTCGTTATTTTGGCTTATCCATGTTTTTGCTCAGAACTCTGCATATGCTGTGTGAAGACTGGTCAGTTGCTTCAGCATTTGTTTTTGACTTTAGAAGTGTTTGTACAGGTGGTAATGGAGATTATACAATGGATATGCACCAAAAAGAACAACTTCATGACAATGCTGTGTCAATGATGCAATCTCAGCATTTTTCTGTGAGTTGCAGGCAGAAGAAGCTTGGGAAATTTATTTATCTGTCTAACTTTGTCTATATGCTTTATATGTACTACACATAGAATTAGAAATTTGTCCTGAATATTCTGTGCTTTCGATATTGCAGATGGGAAGGTCTGCTGGATTCAGTTTGGGAGGAACATATTCATCCCACCGTCCCCAACAACAGCAACAACATGCTCCATCGGCTAGTAATAGTGGTGTTTCCTTTTCGTCAGTAAACAATCAGGATCTTCTACATCTACATGGCTCAGATATTTTTCCATCATCACATTCAACTTATCATTCACAGGTCTGCAAGTTCTGGTGCTGGTCGATTATTTTTTGCTCATGTAACTAGGGGCATTTATTTCTGCATACTAAAGCTTGTTCTCTTTTTAAAATTTAGCTTGTCCCAGCTGTCTAGGGTGCCCATTAAAAATGCATCTCTTTTGTGTCAAAACAGTGATCCAAGTGTATCTGCGATTCTAATAATTTGTTGATGGATTTTAAATTAGACCAGCGCACCTCCTGGTATTGGATTAAGGCCTCTAAATTCTCCAAGTTCAGTTTCTGGTATGGGGTCGTATGATCAGCTTATCCAGCAGTATCAACAACAGCAGAACCAGTCCCAGTTTCGTCTTCAACAAATGTCAGCTGTAAATCAGTCATTTAGAGATCAGGGCCTGAAGTCAATGCAAGCTGCACAATCATCGCCCGACCGTTTTGGTTTACTTGGCTTATTAAGTGTCATCAGGATGAGTGATCCCGATCTGACATCTCTGGCCCTTGGAATTGATCTGACAACGCTTGGGTTAAATTTGAATTCATCAGAAAATCTTCACAAGACTTTTGGGTCTCCATGGTCTGATGAACCAGCTAAAGGTGATACAGAGTTCAGTGTGCCACAATGTTATTATGCCAAACAGCCACCTGCGCTACATGTGAGCATTGCTTTCAGATATTCGTTCTGCTTTTAGATTTTTTTTTTTTTTGCAGAATCATGGGCTAATATGGATATATTTTTTTGGGGTGTTGCAGCAAGGTTACTTCACAAAGTTTACATTGGAAACACTGTTTTACATTTTTTACAGGTGCATCTTGAAAACTGAATTTTGTTTGCTTCTATATTGAGTTATAGTAATTAAATCTACATTGAGTTATTATAATTGTATATAATGATATAATCTGTTTTGCAGCATGCCAAAAGATGAGGCACAAATATATGCTGCAAATGAGCTGTATGCATTCCCTTGCAAAATCCCGTTATTCATTTCCTTTTTCTTCCTTGATGATATCCTGCTGCACAAAATGCTAAAGATGCATGGTTCTTTCTTTCAGTTACAATAGGGGTTGGTTTTATCTGAAAGAGCACCGTCTGTGGTTCACAAGAGTGCCCAACATGGAACCACTCGTTAAAACAAACACATATGAGAGAGGATCTTATCTTTGTTTTGATCCAACCTCATTTGAAACAATCCGTAAGGTTAGCTTTTGTGATCATTGTTATGTGTGGCAGCCCTGTTTTGCTTAAATTTTTTGCAATTTTCTATCTTTTTTTCATTTTGTAATTATTAGTCTTTGAAGTCTGATATATGATCTTCTTGCAGGATAATTTTGTTCTCTATTATGAGATGTTGGAAAAGAGACCGCCTCTACCTCAACATTGAGGGATACAGAAACCTGTGATGTAAAGTTTCAATTTAGTGATTTTATCCCCAAAAGAAAAGTTTTAATAGTGATTTTATATATAAAAAGTTTCAGTGTAGTGGATTTGATTCATTAGGACGCAAGTCATTTTGCATCGTTAATGTTCCTTTTTTGGCTTTTGCCATGCCAGTCCTGGATCTTGCTTCATTAAACGACTCTGCAAGTTTCTCTATCCTTTCATAGCTTGTTTGGTTCGGATTAAAATCATTGAGCATTTGCATGTTTGGTACGATGATTAGAACTATAAAAGATCAATTATGGGGCTTACCCAAAAAAATAAAAATAAATAATAGGTCTGATAATTGATTACAACGCTTTTTTAGAGATATTGGAAATTTTTGTTTGCATTTTTTAAATCTTATGATCAATTATAAATTTGGTTTGGTGCATATTATAAGCTATTGGAATAGTAAGGATAATATACACAAATGAATGCTTTATTCTTTAATGAGCGCCCACTCTCAAATTTAGTTTTAACTGGCTTGATACATGAATTGGCTTTCTTGGTACAAGAATATAATTCATCGAAAATTGATTCAGGTCACGAGTGAGCTTGCTTCATTCCTCTCAATTTGACCTGCATCCCGTAGAATAGCGGTTGCATAGTGGTCTTGCACTGCCTTGGCACTGTGTTGGTTGGGGTTTAAAATACAATTTAGTAAGTTTAAATGGCTTCGTTCTGAGGTTTTATATCATTATGAATCCAGACAAGAAATAATTCGAGTATATTTGAGCAATAAAATTTATACGAAAAATTCCTGTCAGTTTGAATTCATATTTAACTGGTTTATTCAAGAAGGGCGTAACAGAATGCGCTTTAAGACTCAAGCGATGATACATTCTCACAAGCCTCTTATAATTTCTGAAATGGCTGATTGAAGGAGTTCACTGGTTTGCTATCGTTTAGGCTACAGGCTGAAAACTGGATGATAAACTAGACCAAACATATTCAAATAATGGGAAACACGCTTGGAAGAGTCGTATTAGTGTATACCGCTTAGGATTGTAGTTTGGGATGGATCTTGAGTGGACCTCATTCTAACCTTAGATAAGTTCATGAAAAAAAAAAAAAAAAAGACTACATGGATTTTAAGAAGCACATTATTAAGTGTGGAAATATACAAGCGGAAGTTTCGCTGGAGTTGGATATGCTAGATGGATGCTCAAAAAAGCAGAGTGCAAGCAAAAAAGGGACCTCAAATGGCATACATTCTCTTGCACTCATTGTTTAGTAACTCGGAATCCGATACAACCGACATGGAAAAAGATCTAGACCTGCTTCCTAATGAAGATTTCCGAATGTTCCTCAAATTTGAGGCCTCAATCCGATGTCTGATGACCCAATAACACATGGTACCGAGAGTTGCAGCCATTATGGTTGTCCCTATTATGGCAACTCCAATGGCCAGCCATTTCTCATCATCTCCCACAACAACGAATGACAACGCCAAGAATGCCACTGTGATCAACACACAAGCCAACCACATGAGCTTGTTAATGATGGCCATCATCTGCTTCTTTGCTTTGCTCTCTATGACCACAACTGAGGTTTGCACTACAACAACAGCCAGAGAAATGAAGAGGGCAATGGAATCAAAGATAAAGAAGATGATAAATGATACTTTTGGGGCTATGTTTGCTTCACCAAGATTTAGTCCTGGAGAAAGATTGTTTGGGTCATCAGCATATTGCCCGGGCACTGTGAAAATAGCGGCAAAGGCAACTGTGGCTATTAGGACCGCCACCACAGTCGTTGAGTTTATTGCATTGTTGAGTCCTTCCGCGTGCATTTTGTTGATGCGTTTGGCGATGCCTTGGACACGTTTTCTGGTTTGGCGTGTGTGTTCAAGCTGGTAATGGACCTCATGTTTTATTTCACTCACAGTTTGTTTCAATTCTCGGGCTGTGCTCCCTGTTTGCTGAGGCTTCATGGTTCTGGCGCTTTGAACACCATGTTCTTGCAGGACGACTACGAGATCAACATTCCCGGTTTTCTCAGCAGTGTCAATTGCAGTCTCACCGGATCTGTTAACAGCTAGTGTGTTTGCTTGATGCTGTGAAAGAAGAAATCTAACAATCTGCACAAACCAAAGTTGCCGTACATCAGTAATGAACAGATGAGGAATTTTCTAATCAGCAGGATGCAACCATTTAATGTCAGACAAGACATGAAACTAAACCTCAATTTTTGAGAGTACACCATAGTACACAAATCAAAATTATGGGAAATAAATTGCAAACAGAAGCATGAGAACATTGTCTGGCCGAACCACAAATTTTGACACAGCAGAGAACATTGGCAGGATTACAGATTTGACACTAGAAATAGGAGGCTGAAACACAAACATGCAAACATTCTGGCGGACCATAAGCAGCTCAAAAAATCAATTAGGCAACACTGCAATTCCATATCAGTTCTCAATCTGAAAATGACCCCAATTAAAAGAACACTGAAATTCACAATGACCCCGGATTTGTAATGTATATTTCACAGATTGCAATGATATATTGTATTCAGTCAACATAAATTTAAATTTTTGTTTAAATTTAGGGAAAAATTAAGATAAGTTATATTTACCTGACCCCTACCCTTCCTAGTTGCTATGTGCAATGCTGTGTTTCCCTTATTATCAGTTATGTTTATCGATAATGGATCTACTTTTATCAACTCCTCCACCACCTCAAGACTCTGACCCTTCACGGCCATGTGAAGAGCTGTCTGCCCTTTCTTATCAGTCCTGGTAGCTACACTGGGCTCTTTCTCAAGAATCGCTTTCAAAACCTCCAAATGTCCATTTCTTGCAGCAGAATGCAATGCCGTTTTCCCATTGCTTCTTGCAATGGTTGCCAGGCTACTCCCTGCTTCCAATAGGAAATTCACTACCGCAGTATGTCCTTGTGTTGCAGCTGTGTGCAAAGCTGTGGTATTTGATGGATCCACCGTCATTGACAATTCAGGATGAACGTCCATAAGAATCTTCAATACCTCTGCAACATGGCGAACAACTCATGATCCCTCAGAAAATCACATACCACAAAGAAAAAGACACAAAAAGGAAAAATATTCAAGATGAAGAATTACCCAAGTCCCCTTGTTTGGCAGCAATGTGAAATGCATCTAGGCCATTTCTAGCTTTAATTGCAGCATCAACAAGATCATAATGTTTAATCATCTCCCTAACTACATCATAATAACCATACTCAGCAGCGACATAGAGGGCAGTTTCTCCGGCCGAATTTTGCTTCGCTAATAATTCACTCAGCTGAGCCTCTTCAGTGCCAGTAAGGATCTCCATCAGGACTGCGAGATTTCCTGCTCTAGCTGCCGAGTGCAAGCGAGTATCGTCGCGCTTTCCTGTCAACTGCTTTGTCATTTTCTTCCTTGGGGTGCTTACTGGCACCGCAGCAGGTTGTAGTTGCACCGCTGGTGTCGCCATTGAGGCCACCTTCCAACCAAAATCCCCTTCGCTGTTAATTCTAATTAGCCGTATCAAAATCTCCTTTCTTCCTTCCAGCAAAAACCCAGATCAAAACCAGCATCTTTCATCGAAGATAACGATTATCTCCACGAGGCAACTCGACGGCGAAGATCATCTGAGTCATAGCGGAACGTAGAAAAGAATAATAATAATAATAATAATAAAAAATCAAAGTTTGGAGTTATTTCCGATCTCTTATGTATTCTTCAAACTTATAATGCTTCTGATTGCGTCCAGAATCAGCGTCCTGATCGCCACAAAATCTGAGTTTACATATTCCTCATGGCATTTTGCAGAATCAGCAAATTTTGGCAAAATAAGGAAAAACATTTATCGCTGGGTTTTAAGCTCAAACGTTCCTTAAACGGCTATACAAACATCATTGAGCTGAGAAGAAAAATGAAAAATAAAAGATTGAATATTATTATCTACCTGAGTTGAAAGGAAGAACCTCCTTCGGCTGCCATCAAAACCGTGACCGAGATTGCTGAGGTAGGCCTAAGGGAGCCGTAGGCCCGTAAGCACACCCTGTAACGAACACTGGGGATATATGTAAGGATTCAAAGTAATCTGAGAGAACCTATTAAAATTTTGATAGGAGGCAGTAATAATAATAATAATAATAATTAAGAAATAGTAATCATAAGGGCAGGAATTGAAGAATGAAAGGGACAGGAAAAGACGAAATGCACGCACCCAAATCAATCCTCGGCCAATAAAGGAGGAACTTTTGTAAAGGTGGCTGGGATGACAGAGCTTGACTAAGGAAAAATGAAAAGAAAAAAAATCAAAAAAATGGAGAGAGGATAGCAAGAGCGAAACAGAGGCAAAGCCAGAAGCGGTGGCCAATGAAACAAAACCGAATTTAACAGAACCACGCGAAACAGTTTTATGTTGACTCTTCTGTGTTCATTTAAGGGGTTTTAGTAAAACTTTTTTTTTTCCCAACTTATAGTTATTAATTGAATAATACTTTGTCACTAATTTTCAAATATTATAATTTTTACACTTTTTACGTAATGGAGATTTAGAGTTTACAGGTAAAAAAAAAAAAAAACTCGGAAAAATATGTGATATGTTGTTGATAGATATTATCATCGAATTTATTTATATATTAAAGTAATTCTTTTAAAATTAAATTTAATATATTATATAATAATGTTAATAATTAAATTTAATAATTTATGGATATATAAGCGTACGAACAATTTAATACGGTGATTTCCTGATTAAGTTGTTTAAAAGTGCGGTTCTTTGCTTCTGGAGCCGCACAACTTTAACTGCTTGAATTGACAAAAACGTGGGCCGGTGACTAGAGTGCTTCATCATACATAAACGACAAATAAATCGTCTTTTCGCAGCCCGCGATAGGGGTGCGTTGATAGCTATTTCTTCATAGTGGCAAAAACCAGCTGGTAAAACGGGATTTTTTTTAGTAGTTTTATCATTTCACTTTTATTCTTATATTATATGATAAATATATTTTTTCAATAAAAGGTATGATATTTTCACATTTATTTGAAATATATAGAGTAAGATTTATCTTTTTATAGAAATTTAGTAAATAAAGTTAGATTTTGCAAAGACTCGTATATACAGATAAATTTACGTGGCCATAGACAAATTATGTAACGGAGACTCCATTAATGTTTTTACCTTTTTGTGTTATTATCGGAAACCTTCAGTGCATTGAGCACTAATTCCCCAATATTGATTAAATGGAAAAATAATTCAATTTAGAGATTGGCAGAGTTTCCCATTGGGCGAATCACATAAAAAGAAGGATTTCAGATTTAATTTCTCGTTAAAATATTTGATGAAAACAATCTTGAACGTACCTTATTTAAAGTGTATTGTTTATTTATTGTGTTGTGAATGAACTATCCTTTTTTGCTGAATTCATTTTTTTTAAAACAACCTTTTTGCTAGACAAGTAAGTTTAGGCCTGGCACCGCTTCTCCCAATTTTGTTCACTAAAAATCACATTAAATTAAGATTGTTAAATGGGTTGTAGCCCGCGATTTGTAACTTGTTCTACGAATATGAATCCTAAAAATTAAGTTCATTTTTTAACATGAGTAATATGGATCTGATTTGCGGCAGACCCATTGATATCCATATGAATTTTGTGCAGGTTTGAACTCCTAAAATGCAGTAAGAAGAATGCTTTTTACTTTTAAGTTCAGTCTATGAAGCGGATTTTTTGTAAGAAAATATATTTATGTATATATAAATGGAAAAGTTATATATTAGTCATATTAATGGTTAAAATATAAAATTATTAATTTTATTTTTAAAATTGTATGGTATTGATAAAATAATTTGTAAATTATATTATATAGATAATTTCGTTCATAAATAATAATTAGTATAAATAATTTTATTTCTCTGTACATATATTTAGAGATAAAATTATTTGTAGAATTTATTCCAAAAAGGACAAAGTTGTATGGACTATAATTCAAAAACGAAATTCATCATTTGATATAATTCAAAATCATTTTGTTAACATATTATATTTTATGGATAAAATTGATAATCCTATCTTACAAAAATTGATGTTTAGAAATATGATAATAAGAGAAAATAATTTAAAGAACTAAGAAACTTATTTTTTTGTAAACTATTCATATTAAATACTAACCAAATAAAATATTTTTTTATCTTAATATTTTATAAAAATATTTTTTATCAAAATAAATGAAGTTTAAATATATTTCTATTTTTTTGAAATGGAAAATAGTACACAAGTAAAAGCTCACCACGACTCCTTTGTTATACGAAAATAAGAAAAATTTATTTCTTATATATAAATGAAGAGTAATATATATTTATATTTTATAATTAAAAATTCTTAAAATCATGATTAAAGGGAAATTTTTTATCAAATTTATTATATTTAATAATAAAATATAAAAATTATTATTTTCTATTTTAACAATTATAATTATATTTTTATAAAAAAAATTCTGCCAAAATAGATGGTGCTATGTTTTCTTCATTTTTTTTCCCTATCATTCCTTTGGTTTAGGCTTAAAAAGGCATTTCCAATTCCTTTGATTGGGGGCAATGATCGCCGGCCAAAACAGTGATTGAGGGGGCGAACTATTCATCAACTGCCCAAGTGAATTGATGAAAGAGGAGAGAGAGAGGGGGCCCCAGTTGATTCAGCAAGTTGGGCCCAAAGGAGTGGACCGCAAGTGCTTCTCTTGGACGGACGTTGCAAGTGGCTGACCGACGTTGCTCTAAACGGCCACGTGGGGTCTACGTGCCATTAATTTTCAGTTCAAATATTCCCCCTTAAATGAATAATAATAATAATAATAATAATAACACTCTTTAAATACCACTGGACTTCTCCAGAGCGTGCAAATCACGGTTCATTGCAGGCGCTATCCTAAGATGATCCGTTGTAAAGACTAGACTACGGAGGTTCCGACTAAGACATACACCAAAAAACGCATATGATTCTATCCAATTAACCGGTTTTAACTATCATACTCTCTCCCCCTGTATCGTGCCATAAACGACCCAAGCTAACAGTATATGGCAGCTCTGCTGTGGGACTTGCCTCTCTATTCATAATTCTCAGACAAGATAATGCATTCTTAAGTTTTATATTTAATCCCAAAATTAAGATGTCCCACCTTATGATATATTAATAAATTTAAATTATTAAATTTCATTCAATTTAATAATTCTATGTTAGTTATAAAATTTAAAAAATGTAATGATGTATAGTTATAATAATGTACATTAGTCCATCTGTATGTCCAATTATTTTAATGTCTAGAATCATTATTCGAATAAATATAATTATTCATCACTCCTTTTTATATAATATTAAAATAAATGATGAAAAAATATAATAAAAAATTAAGTATGCATTTGATATTATTAATGAAAAATATAATAATTAATTTTAATATTTTTTATTTATTTTAACATTATAAGTAAATGAAAGAATTAATAATTATTGCAAAAATAAAAAATAAAAAATAAAAATATTAATTATAGAATTTGAAAAATATAATAATTATTGTTTTTATAAATAAAAGACTAAATATTATATTTACTCATCATTATATAAATAGAAATTAAAGTATAACCATCCCCATTTTTAGAGTGATTAAAGCAAATATTTACATTTTATAGTTAAGACACATGTAAGTGGCTGATAATTTATAATTACAAGAAGATTTACCACTTTAGCTTTATTTTATTTCACTGATTCCATATATAATCATCTTCTTGAATCGTCCCGCTCAGTCCATGGATTTGGACATTAGAGCCACTGTGGTGATGATATCGATAGTACTTCATGTCTTTTTGAGAAAAAACGTTTTTCCCTGTAAATATTCTTTTTCCACAGCTAAGATGCATAACATGACGCAAACGAAATGAAAAGGAGAAGAAAAAAGTCAAAGATATTTTTTGGCATTACCAAAGTGTGAAAGCGAAGGAAGGCCATTAAGAAACCTGGGCGTAGAAAAGAAAATAGAAATTCAGGAAGCCCCTTAAGTTGAATTAGTGTGATTTTCTGATGTGAACATTGTGAAGTGAAGGATAGCTGATTCATCATTGATAGTTTGCCCCATATTTCACACTAAATATTTCCATTGCCAAAGAAGAAGTATATAAATAAATGTTTCAAGACTTTGATGGTCGATGGAACTCAGCTCATTGACTTCAGGAGGGTAAATGCTATTTTCGTAGCTCTGCTATTATCTTCAACCAGAACCATTTTCGTCAATATATATATATAAAGAGGGGGAGAGAGATTGAGATTTGATAATGGAAAAACTAAATTATGCTAATTTGTCAATATTTGCATAAATTATCATTCATTAAGTGCAAATGGATTAGTCTTAATACGTGTGCCTGCCAATAGCGTACCATGAATCTGAAGCTGCACATGAGAGATATATTAGCATTAAAAATCAAACACTATCATTTTCATTGACTTACGTTAGAAGAAAATCACTTTGCCTCCGGCCCTACGCATCTTCTTTTACAAATTGACAGCCAAAATAAAAAAATAAGTACTTATGATTGAATTTAATCGTGGACTTTCATATATCCTCAAGCTAAATTCACCCGCAACGCATTCACACATGTACAATTATAACTAATTTAACTTATATTATATTATAATAATATATATGTAGAAAAAATAAATTTTAAAATTAGATTTTGAATAAAAATTAAGGATTATTATTAAATATAAAGTTGTGAGATAAATATGTAAAAATTCAATATAATAAATATAAAAAATTTAAAATTTAATTTCAAAATCTATTTTTAAGAGTCATAATATTTTCCTTTACATTGTGTTTAAAATAAGAATGTATCATCTATCTTCTTCCCCATGAAATATTGAAATACTGACAAATAAATCTTTAGTCTTGTATTAAATGGCCTCCCATTAAGCACAATATTATTCATACATCATATAATCAAATGTAAAATGTCAATTTAATTTGATTAAATAAGATTACCATTGAGACGCAGACAAGTCACGGAATCAAATAGTAGATATCTCTACATAAGTGTACTTTATAACCCAGAATGAACCCGAGCCTAGAACTTACCAAATCACCTAGAAGCACTTGATTTTTACGATAAAGGTGATATATAGACTTGATGACTATAAATAACAAAAAGCAATCACAGATTCTTTTTCTTTCTACGGGCTAAAAGAGAAAAAAATGAAACAATATAATTTATATAAACAATAGGGAGGGGTGGTAAAGTACCAACTACTTCCTATGGAAGAAATCAGAAAAAAGGTGCTTTCCAGTGTTAGCAATAACAAAGGGACGCACAAAAGCAACAATAATTTGACCCAGAATTCGATCTCGCAGAATGTCTACTTGTGCTGGAAAAATTAACAAAACATGGTGTGAAAAAGTTGAAATGGGAAAAAGGAGGCCAAGAAAGTTGCCCACTCAAATCAACTAAAAGAAACAACAAAACCTCAGTCACATGGAGTGCGGAGTGCCGGGAATCCAAGCTATGATCCAAATAAGGCGGCCGAATAACATTTTTTTTTAAATCATGTGGTTACCGCTAAACATTTTGTCTGTCAGAACCTTGAAAAAGAATATATCTGTATTGCAAACAAAAACAGGACAATGAGAAAAACGGGAGGACAGGAAATCATCCAATGCACGTGCGAACTGAGCTTTAATCTGCCAAACATTGTAAAACAACTTATGAGGTGTTTCGCAATTGTTAAAATTTTATTATTTATAAAAATATTTTAATATTCATACAATCATAAATTCATAAAGAAGTGTATAAAAATTATACAAATAAAATAAAGAGTTTTTAAATTACCTGACCCTTCTATTGCATTTATGAAATCAAATCAAGAAATTTGTAAAAAATGAAGAATGATATTAATTGATTGATTATTACCTACACATCTTTAGGTGAGTTTCAGATAAAATTATGAGAATAATAAAATTGTAATTTGATAGGAGGCTACAGCTCATCTCATAAAAAGGTGGGTAGGGATCTAAACCCTAATTATAATTTAATTAAAATTAATTGATCTATCACAATTAATCTAAAATTAGGATATATATACACACATACTTTATAATTATATTATAATATATATAATATATATAATCTAAGTATTATTATATTAATGATATTAAATTATTATTTAATTTAATTATATATTAAAATATGTTAGTCCACTAAATTATTTACATTCGGCAGATGTTGCACCTTTTTCATATACTGGGCTTGACTGCATTGCTGATATTACCGATAGTAATCCACTTAATATTCTATTAATAATATACAACAATGGTATACCAATAATATGTTTTGCAAATCAAATAAAATGAAATAAAAAATATTTAAAATATATTATAAAAATGATAATGTATATTTCTTAGGAAATGATTATTTTTTAAAAAATAATAATTTCATTAAATAATAAACTCTTTATTTTATAATAAAAGTAATAAAATGACCATTCCATTTAAAGTGATTTCTTGACACTTCTATCCCTTATATTTTTTTATATATTTCAATATTATCATTTGTTATCAATTTTAAAATAAAATATTTTTATATTTTTTATAAAAATTATTTAATATAAAAATTTTAGTAAATTAAATTTTTATGATTTTACTATATAAATTTTTTTGCTAATTATAATTTTAATAATTGAATTTAAAATATAGTCTTTTTTTTATTCTTGATCATATCATTTTTTATTTAACATGTATTATTTTACTATTTAATATACATATTTGACTATTAATTATATATGCTTAATTATAAATAAATAAAAAATAATAATAACATTTTTTGTATAGATATAATTTCAATTTTACACTTGCTTTTATTTTTAAGAATATTATTATTGATATATTTTTTTATTCTATTCCTACAATATTTGTTGTATCAAACATAATTATATATACCCATTCCATTTCTAATCAAATCAAACATAATTATGCACTCTATGCAATTTCATTTCATTATACTAAACATAATATAATACCATAAAACATTTTAAATTGCCAAAATATTTGAAGTATGGCTTAACATTCAATGAAAGGCTAGGAGCCGGGTGAGTTAAGGACCAGACCATTGATCCACAGAACAAAAGCCCTACAATGCAAGGCAACGCAATATACGATATATGAGAATGGGATATAAGGTAATGAATATGACTATGTATAACACATAGACCTCCCAAACTAGTTTTCCTGCGGATAAAAGAGTACAAGTTAACATGAAAATGCTACTGACTTGCACATATATCTTCAGCACAATTTTTTATACATACATTGTTTTTGTCATTATATTTAAGCCTACAGAAAAATCAGAGTCATGGTTGCAAATAACTGTGTATCTAACATCGAACTCCTCATTTTTTTTTTCTGATAATTTAGCATTATCCCTTCACTATGAGAACAGAACGGCACTACGAGATTTGAAAAAAAAAAAAAAACAACAATCAGTGCGGAACCAAAATTTGTCACACCTTCAGTATGATCGATTGAAATGATAATTAAAGCTAAAAGACTAAATTTTTAGTCATAACTTTGACTGGTCAACCATAAACGCCCAAAAGAATATATATATATATGAAGGATTATAACTGAGTAGGTGGATATGCATGAAAGGAGTCCAATGTTTATGAAGGACTAATAATTGATTACGTGGATAGTGTCACAGGCCGGCGGCTCTCCAACCGAAATCGTACGGCGCATGTTTACCACTCTTGATCAACATACCAGCCTTATCATATTATAACCCTCATTTGGCACGTTTGGTAAAGATACTGGAATATCGAAGACTTATTGCCCATACAATAAGCCCCATGTACAACATGTTTGCACACTAATATTATATGTCATTGAAGTGCTTGCGCATACTGGACCGCAGGATCCTTCCATACAAGGAGCCTCCGTGCACTACGGATCGAAAGGGATAAATGAATAGGGAGAGGGACACTCCATTTGCTTAGTTGTGCCTCATTCCGTAGCTTTGAGTGTGTAGGGGATGGTTACAAGTTAAAACACTTCGTCCCTAACTCAGTGTCTAGGCGCCCCACTAGGCCTTCAGATCACTTCACCTCTTTAAAGAGCATTTTGAACAAATGACCTCTCGCAAGAAGATGATATACTTTTTTCGAGTCATCATAAGCATTTTTCACCATGTTTCAGGTGTCTGATTTGCACGAAAACCAGCCGATGCGAAGATAAAAATGTGACGATCACAACTATGGGCTTCTCGAATTTTGTCGGATTCTCGAACCTTCTGAAATAACTAAAATACTCCCAAATTTGAGAAAATCGAGAAAAATAGTACGCAAGTTGGATTGATCCCAAATTTCAATAACAGGACCCTCATAACATGTTGGATTTTTTCACCAAGTCTCGTCTCAATCCAAGCATGTTTTCTTATTGAATTGTCATAACTGCCAGCTTGTGACATTTTCCCCCACTTCAAATATCAATGCCCTCATTAACGCCTCAATTTGACGCGATTGCGATCTTCAGCCTACTCTTTTGAGTTACTCCCTCGACCATCTCAAAGCTTATCTCTTTGAGCACTATGAAATGTTTCCTCCATCTTGAATTTGAGCTGTCTGTTACCTCTACAACATAGGTACTTGGCAAAATGCATCATCCGTAAGTCACTTGAAGGGCTACCTCTATAGTCACCTTTCAAAGTATCCCGACACTCTCTCTAGTGCCACTATCCCACATAACTCTCCCAAAATCATTACCTCCATAACTTATTCGATGAGTAGTTGCCTCTGCAATTGATGCTCACTGCCTCCGTAAATTGCACAATCTGCCACCTCCGCGACATAACTGTGTGCCAACTCTATAACTCATGACAAATGCTTAACACTTTGAATTACCTACTAATAGGTATCTTGCACCAAGTGTCCCATAACATGAAGTACAAGAGATAAGACTTATGTTGGATTGACGCAGAGGCCCCATAACCTCACTCCATAGTCGCTCATCTGTATTTCGTTCGATTCATTGCACTAGGTAATAATTGCACACCCGATCGAATCCTCTGATCCTCTCTGGATCAATGCCTTCTAGCATATCACTGGCCATTATAGCCTACCTTTGGAGTTTGATGCCCACTAGCATTGTGGTCCTCATGAGCACTCTTTGGCGTGTGTCTTCTGACAACTTCACAAATGCATCCTCTGATGACTCCCCCACTTCAACTTGTAGAAAGGGGTTGAGCATAGAGCACTCTAGCTCGAATAATCATGCGGGAAGATTGCATGCGCTTTATCTAACCCACAGATTACACACAGCATTGATTCCTCTGAATCTTTGCTAAGCCTTCCGACTATAATGCTCTATGGAGCAATAGTCTTTCGTGTATCTATATGCCATTTGGTAATGCTCCTCTGAGCAACACAGACGATCTTTCAGGACATGATTTTGGACCACTTCCTCTGGAACGATCTTCTCATGCCCTCTAACTGTGGTCATGCCCACTGGCACAACCAATGGCTTCACCCTTCGGTTCCACCAATCCTTTAGGAAGTCAAGCCCTCTGGCAAAACTAAGGCTTCTCCCACTGGATTAGTTATCAATTCCCTCGTCCCACTAGATGGTGATTTGCATCCCTCGATGCCACTATTATGAATGAGTGCATAACTAATGTCCGCACACAACCGACAAGCAAGATAGCCCATTTGGCACAAATGCTTGGCTCGATGTATCAATCATTGATCATCCAGTATGTGCCATTCCCTGGCCTATTGGCTTCTCGGGACGATTCAATTTCTTACACCCTCTGGTCAAGTCTTTGGCAATGACATTGCCGAATTTGTGAAAATGATAGCTTCGTACATACCGTATATTAAGGGACAAGTCGCATCTAACCAATTGTGCCTACTTGATCTTGGCTCTCTAGTGCAAATCGAGCTCTGATACCATCTATCACGGGTTGGTGGCTCTCCAGCTAAAATCATGCAGTGCATGCTTGTCACTCTTGACCAACATACTAGCTTTCCCACATTATAACCCTTATTTGGCATGCTTGGTAAAGATACCAGGATATTGAAGACTTATCGCCCATACAACAAGTCTCATGTATAATATGTTTGCACACCAATATCGTATGTCATCGAAGGGCTCGTGCATACCGGATCGTAGGATCCTTCTATACAAGAAGCCTCTGTGCACTATAGACCAAAAAGGTACAAATAAATAAGGAGAGAGACACTCCGTTTGTTTGATTTATATCTCATTCCATAATTTTGAGTGTACAAGGGAATTACCACAAGCCAACATATTTCGTCCCTAACTCAGTGTCCAGGCGCCCCACCGGGCCCTTAAAGCACTTCACTCCGTTAAAGAGTATTTTGATTAAAAGGCCTCCTATAGGAAGATGACATATTTTTTTCGAGTCGTCATAAGCCTTTTTTTGCCATACTTCGAGTGTCCAATTTGTACAAAAACTAGCTGATATGAAGATAAAGATGCGAATATCACAACTATGGGCTTCTCGACCTTGAACCCCACCGAATTCTCGAATATTTCAAAATGATCAAAATACTCTCAAATTCGAGAAAATTGAGAAAAGTAGTACACAAGCCGGATTAATCCTAAATTTCAGCCACAAGACTCTCATAACATGTTAGATTTTTCCACCAAGTCTTATCTCAATTCAAACATGTTTGCTTGTCGAATTATCACAACTACCAACTTGTGACAATAGCCGTGAAATTGTACGTTTTGACATGTAACAGGTTATGGGACTAATAATATATTAATATGGGATTACTGTTTAACCATAGATGATAAATAGATAGAGGCCAAGTGGAACGTGCAATTTTTGTTGTCTCCCTTGTTGAATCTTAAGTCCTCTTTTTTGGAGAAAAATGCTATCGCCGAAGTCAATTTACAGCAGTCTTGGCCACTTGGCCTGAACCAGCATATTCATCCTGTTCCAATGTGCAAGATGAAGTCCCACAGCAGCTATAAAAATTAACCCACCAACTCTGGTGAATAAAAGTGAAAATGAGCTTGATTGTACATGGTCTCATACGGCCTTTCCCTTGCAATATGATTTGATTTCTGCTACAATTCAAATGGCATGGCACCAAGAGTCAGGGCTTTCTTTATGATCCAGTAAATTAGATATAATTCCAAGCGGCCTTGGCCTTACTTCCGGGGGCCCCAAACGACACCACCTGATCGCCAGCCCCCAGTGCAACGTATGGGGAGCGGAAAAACTTACTATCACATCTGAATGCCATCCCAAATTGAACAGTCACATTCAATTTGACTTTCAAGGTAAAATCTTAACACAAAGCAAGCAAAAATATATATGGAGAATAACTAATGCTGGCCTAATCCAAATAAGGTTTTGCTTCGGTATTAAACATGGTAAATTATTCAAATCTAACAGTTCACTTTCTCATCAACCAAACAGTAGAAAAGAAAAAAAAAACAATTGAAAGATAAAACACTACTATAACATTGAAATAGGATAATATGTATCTTAAAAGATAATCCATCTTGGTAATCAATCATCCAACTAATGATTTATTAAAATAAGCTGAAACTGTATTTAGTATGATATATTTGATATTATTAATGTACACCATAGAGTACAATGTAAGATTCGTTTGGCAGTTTGGGTATGAATTGAACACAAGGATTGATATATAACCAATTGCAATACAAGAACAACTACAAAGAATTCAGTGAAATATTCGAGCTGTGTGTTAAATTCTCGTTTTGCTGCCTTTGGATGGGGAAAGGCTCTACTTTGCAACCGTTGATTCTAAGAGGAACAGGCTTGAAGCATTGGACCACGACAACAAAGCCCAATCTGTGACCCGCTCGCATATTTCCATCAAGTATTTTTGCTGGTCTCCACCATCATCTTATAAAGAAAAAAGCCACCTCGATGACAGCCAGGCATTCTAGAAGTCATGTTTTCTACATCAATCTGACAGAAAAATGAGTATTACTTTCAAGGATTAACAAACAAGATGAAGTCAGTTAACTATACATAATTATCCTACAACCCACGAGTCAAACTCGGCTTCTATGTCATGCTTGTAGTAGCGAGCAGTTCTGAACTATTATACTTAAAATGTTTAAATGACAAATTGAAAATATAATAAAGTTACCACCAATTTTTAAGCTGAAATAATAATGTTTTTAAATCACCAGGATCCCGCCACAAACTGATGAAAGGATCACCCAAAACACTACACCAAGTAAGGCGCCACAAGTAGATTGTAATCCTGATCATGCTATGGCAACGTACAGTAATTTTTCTTTCCGTCATTGAAACGGAATCTTAAGGAAATTACTAAACAATACCAGCAAAGTCAACTTTATCCACAATTCTTGCCAATGTCAGATTAAAAAATAATGAAAATGCTCAGAAAAGTAACCTTTAAATTTACCATTGGAACAGCATATAGCTGAGTTGATTCATAGCCATCTTGGGCACTAGAATAGAATTTATGAATTTCCTGGGAATCAAGACTGCAACTGATGAAGAAGAATGCAGCTGGTCTCACATTTAGTTGTCTGCATGATACGCCAATGAAAGCAGGTGTGCTCTACATAAAAATCAAAATTCATCATTAGATACCATAACATACTCACTTCCTCAATTAATCAAACCCTAAACTTTAATGATAAATATTTAACCCATCCAGCACTTAATTTGGTAGGAAAAGAGACATTAGGTTACACTTCAAACTGTACACATGTCAATAAGAAATCATATTCTGACAAAAATCAAAACCATACAATTTCTGCTACGGCAGGCTGACTGGGGAACTCATGAACCTCACTCATTTAAGAGGTAAATAGTAGACAATTATATTGGGTTCCTAATCATATAAAATCAAGAAAATGGTACTTACAAGAGATGAGGTAGGCACCCCAATCTCTTCAACTACTTCACGAATTATGCTGTCAAACATCTCTTGTGAAACCTTATTGTTAATAGACTCCGTCAACTCCATGGTATACTGATGGCATTCCACTCCGACTTCTTGAGGCTGTCAATTATCAGAAAACAAATCAAATAGCTAAACACCAGTAGCAACCAACAGAAAGATTGCAGAGTTTTAACTTCTCTATTAAATACCTCAGGATGACCTCCTGGGAAGACAAAATGTCCAGGAAATTCACCAACATTATTACTTCGTTGTAGTACAACTATCTTCTTGTCAACAGTTTCCACAATTGCAGCATTTCCTAGTGGGCTGGAGGTGTGCTGACAACCAATGGAATCATCTGTAGAGAAACAAAGATGGATGCATTTAAAAAGGATCCATACATATCAATCAGCACTGATTGGAAAAGACACAAAGGAATAAGGGATGTGCCAGGGTTCAAGCACAGGAATGAAGGGGGATGAGAGGACCTACGGGCTTTAATGTCAAAATCTAATCAACCCATCTTTCATTCCCACCCGCCCCCCCAATTTTTCCCCCTAAGAATATAACAGGGTCCAGATTAGCAATTAAGTTAGAGAGTGGAGGACAGTTTGAAAGAGGCTATCTTAACAACAGTAAGATATACCATCTGATGGAATCAAGAACCTTTCCCACAAAGGACTTAGATTTGTCCCTACAAAAGTCCTGAAAACAAGTTGAATCAATGGTGATTATATGGAGAGAGCAAAAATAACAGCAATAATCACACACAGACACACACACAGAGAAAAACAGATACCTGTAATCTGTCAAACCAAGATGGAGACACACACGAGGCTCATGGTTAGACCCACCACCATTGTGCCACGCATATCCTCCATACTTCAATTAGCAAACAAAGAAAAATAATACAATATATTACAAATCGGACTTCATGAAAGTGCAGCACTGAATCTTATGGTAAACATATTTCAGAACTGTACAGAAAACCCATCAACCTCAAACTTTCCCTTGTAACAATCAATAAGTGCAACCTACTCAGCTGAGATAAATGTTGGGACAGAATATAGAAAATATTTAAAGAAATGAGTGTCACTAACTAAGCATGGTTAGCATTACTCACGCAATAGCAAAACAAGGCAATGATCCAAATCAATCCTAATTCCTAGTATTAACAAAGAAAGAAAGATTTCATCTTTTCTATTCTTCACCTGATTTATATCTAGAACAAAATTAGGAAATTAAGTAATTCTAGCACAACCTATGTACTCCTAAACAAAACTCAAGGTAATCTGTGCTGAAAAGGAAAACTTACCCTGAACTTCTTTCCATTGTACAGTGATTTGTTATTTTGAGTTCTCTTCTCCCATATCTGCACAACAGATATATAGAATAGATAAAGATCATAAGAATATATGTAGATTACAATTTAGGAAAGTATCTGGAATCTATGCATGAGAGCTCGACTCCTTCAGCTCTAAGGCACGATCATAACTTCCAAGCAGTAAAAGGTAATAGGACATTACCACACAGAATATCACAGGATGACTAGATATTAAAGTTAAGGATACATTGAACAGAATGTCATCAGGTTGAAATGGCACCCACCTCAGATATTGTGCTTTCCAAGCTGGCATCAGGATGAGGGATCCGATCGTAGGCCTCACCAAACGCCACAGAAAGCTTCAAGCAAACAACAAGAAATACACTCGATCATTTGATCAATCAGATTTAACAGCCCATGGCACATTACAATTTCACAGAAAAGAAGGACTCGAAGCTGAGAGAACCTGTGACGGTGAAAGACCAGAAGGACATGAGACCAAAAGCTTGAAAGATGCAGGATCAATGGTGTTAGTCGTAGCAGTTTCTTCTTTCTCGATTGACATGGCGCTTCAATAGAGTTCGTCTCCCTACCGAATAGATCTTCTCTAACCGGTAGGCGGAGCAGATATTAAGGCTTGAAAGCTGTTGGGCTTCTAACAGGCCACCTTTTTTGCAGGACTTGCTCATGTCGTTTTGAAAGTAGCATCAACACATGGGAACTCTGATTAGGGCGTTTCGAACCATATGGAAAGAAAAGCTGTCAAACCGGTCCATCATGGGTCAGCCCCTGTAGTTATTGAGTTGTGATGGGCTTTAAAATTGAATAGTACTATACGCTGCCGAATATGTATTCCGAAAAACACAACTTTGCAAGATAAATACGCGGTAAAAATATCAATATACAATTTTTTTATAAACTTATTTTTATTTTATCGTGATTTTGAAACTTATTACCAAAATACGCAGAGCGCCATTCAAAATGGTGTTCGCAGCATGGCGAGGCGCCAGACAGTGTGACGCTTTTGCACGTACGTTGCATGTGGAGAGCGCCAGATTGAATGGCGTTCCATAGTTGAAGGCGCCATCCTACTTGGCGCCATTGTGAAATTTCAAACTTTGGAGGCGCCATTCAAGGTAGCGCCATTGGGTTTAAAATTTTGGGAGGCGCCAAACGCAATGGCGCCTCCTGCTCTATATAAACCCTTCCTCTCCGCTCTTCGCCTTTCCCTCTTCACAACTCGCCCTTCGCTGTTCTTCGCCCTTCGCTCTTCGCACCTTGCCCTTTGCCATTCGTAGCTCTTCCTATTCGCACCGTTTCTCATTTTTCCACTCACAAATCTTCATCCTTTCTTACTTTTGTGCATTACATCTGACAACATTTTCTTCTTTGGATTTTATTAACAGCAGATCAGCTCTTCTTTCGTTGCTCTTCCTTCATTTTACTGGTTAGTATTTTTATAATTTTTGTATTTATATTATAATTTTTATTAGTTATTATAAGAATATATTTTACAGTGATAGAGAAATTTTTATTTTATATTGATTATTATGATTTATTATGTGAAATTATGATCTAGGATTTAGGAAAAATTTATAAAAATTTATATGAACTGTGATAGTTTGTGATTTTAAAAGAAGAATAAAAGGGATTAAGAAAAGTGTCTTAGAATAAAATTTATGATTTAGGTAAAAATTATGTTTAGAGATTTTTTAAATATAAAATTTTTTAGGATATAGGATATGATAAAAATAAGATTATTTTTATTTTATGTTAATTATTATGAGAATATATTGTCCTATCGATCAATATTTTTATATTAATTTTGAAGTAATATATGTCAAAATAAATAAATATTAATTGAGAAAATTTTGTAAAGACTTGATATCTTATGTATTATTTCTCTTTATTTAATCTTTTTTATTGTACATTTTTCTTATTCTTTTTGGTTAACTCATGGTATTTAAACCATATACACTAATATTTTTTAGCAGTAAGATATATCAATTTTTTAATTATAAATGTATTCTATATAAATTATATATTTTATTTAATTAATTAATTTATTATACATTCTATTTTTTATTACTTTATACCTTACGTATTGTTTATTTCTTATTTAATTTATTGTATTCCTTTTATATCTACTCGTATTGTTTATTATTTGAACATCAACATCATTAATTAATATAAATATAATAAGTTATATTTTATTTTTAGGTTAATTTAATATTTTAAATAAATTAAAGCTTTAATATACATTTTATCAAAAAAAATAATTAATTTCATAGTATATTTTTTTAAAAAATACTTAGTAATTAAATTTTATTTATATAAATTTTTTCATTTTTTTGTTGATAATAATTTTTAAATATTATGTTTTAAATTTAAAATACATCAACTAAGATTTCTCCAAGGGTCTACAGTTCATATATTATTTTTTCTTCATTTTATCTACTTTGTTTAATGTTTTCTTCTGTCTTTTTTTAATCATTCTATTAAAAGTTTAAATGCAATATATTGAATAATATAAATATAATGCAATTTATTTTATTTTTAACATAAAATTATTTTTAATAATCAAATACATTATTTAATAAAATTAATTGATTATATATTTCATTTTTAAACACTTATTACTTTACCTTTCACATAGCATTTCTCCTTTTTTAATTTATTTTATTGTAATTTTTTTATATTTACTCATATTATTTATGGTTTAAATATTAGGATAATTACATTATATTGACATAATATAACATATTTTATTTTTATCTTAAAATAATTTAAAAAAATTAATGTTATGGAAAGCATTAATTGAATTAATTATTTATATATTCCAATTTTAATAAAAGTATTTAAGAATAAAAATTAATTCTCTTTTAAAATTTATTAATATTTTCTTGATATAAAATTTTAAGCACTATACTTAAAATTAAATACACATCAATAAAATTTTATCTATGTTATTATTTTTATTTCTTTTATATATTATCTTGTAAAATATATTTAATTTAGCATATTTTTTGCATAATTTTTTTAATGATACAATAATATCTAACAATTTTTACTTAGAGATGAAAGTTATTAAAATACCTAACAATTTTTACTTTCATGCAGAGGCTCTTTTCTGTTTGCTTTTCCTAATACTTACCGGTTAGTATTTTTATAAATTTTATACTTATATTATAATTTTTATTAGTCATTATGAAAATATCTTTTATAGTGGTAGTGAAATTTGTTTAGAATGTTATGATATAAATAATATGAGTATTTTTATTTTATATTAATTATTATGATTTATGATATGAAATTATGATTTAAGATGTGAAATTATAATTTATGAAAAATTTATAGAAATTTATATGTACTGTGATAGGTTGTACTGTTAAAAGAAGAACAAACGAGATAAAGAAAAGTGGCCTAAAATAAGATTTAGGACCTAGGTGAAAATTATATTTAGAGAATTTTTTCATGTGAAATTTTAATATATGATAAGAGAAGTAATAAAAATAAAATTTTAGGATATATGGATGTAAACAGAAGCTTTAAAAATTAGGATAATATTATTAAAAATATGAATATTTTTCTATTTAAATAGTAGATATTAAAAATGCAAGAATCATAAACGTAGCGAAAAAATTATACTATACATAAGTTTATTCTGAAAGTATTAAAATATATAAAGAGGTACTGTAATATAAGTATTAGAAAAATTCAGTATATGTAAAAAAGAATTCATGATTCTAATCATAAAAATATACAAACAGTAATGTATAAATATTTTTTGTTGCTATTTAGTAATAGGTGTGAAGGGAGAAAATTATCATGAAAATAATAAAAGTAGTGTATTGAAATAGTTAATCTATTTAATAAGTATAATTTGTGCCCAATAAATAAAAAAATGACAATTGAAAAAGATAAATTAAAATATAAATAAGATTATATAGCTAAACATTATATTAGTTTTAAAAAGAAATAACATTTTTTTTGGCTGAAAAAAATTATCATATTATATGATATGTTTGTTATATATGAAAAATTATTTTGCAATGTTAAATGTATTGTATTAAAAGGAGTTAATCAATTTAATAATAATTCTAAAACAAGCAATCTGAACTTGAACATAATATAGTTATCAAACAGAAGTAAATTATATTGCCATAATTGATAATTTCATCATAATAGAAAAAAATACACAAGCAATCATATTTAAAAATTAAGCTTTTTTCAATTGTGTTCAAGTAAATCCAAATTGAAATTATTGTTTCAAATATAAATTTATTTTTTTTTGTAATAATTTATTTATATTACATCAGAAATTATGCAAAAAAAAAAGAATTAGAATTAAATTATTTATATCACACTTGCAAATGAACATTAAAAATTTATGAAGTATGAAAAACTACGAATGAGTATAAAAATAGCAATATTTATGTTGGAAAAAAATGTGGGCCTGCAAAGGTCAGAATGGGTTTGGCCTGTGTGGATAAATTATTATGTACTATTAAATATATACCTTACAAAAATAGTAACAAATATCGTTCATTTTTACTTGTAATATTAAATAATAGTTCATTCGTTTATAAATACAAAAATTGTATATGATAATATGTGTCAGTTGTGAGGGTGCAGTGAATATTTTGCAGTTAAAAGTAACAAGATAAAGAAAAGTTTAATTACTTTTGTATATTCAAATGGTACAATGATTGAGGGATCAATGGGGGTAATGTACGATGGACCTCTCCCAAAGGTATTGAAATTGAGAGGATACAACACTATGGACGTTTTGCGAGAGAAAATTCATGCTCAACTGAAGGTTGCCCAAAATCAAGCTGTTGGGAGAATTATTTATAGGTTTCCACAGCATCTAACAGAGGCTCAATATATGGCATACGAATTGGACGATAATGAAGACTTGGCATGTGCCATAGCAAGTTACGAACAACATCTGACGATGATAGCAATGAAATTGTACGTGGAGGTGATCACATCCGAACTGCACGTTGCCAACCCTGATTCACAAGAAAGAGTTCTAATAATTAGACCACCCGTAGATCCAACGGCTTATGTCAGCACTAGTTGTTCGATGGTGCGGGAAGGCCCTTCTTACATGGATGGAATTGAGTTCCATATTTTTTATAGTTATACTCCTGTATTGGACTCATCTGTTGCAAGTGTTTTCCCGAAAAATGTATCACATACCATGATGGGTTCAACAAGTGCTTTACCAGTCGTAGAGGAAAAATTCGCTGATCCTATAATCACGGATGCCCACCTTGAGTCTGGTTTTGAAGACGATGAGGTGTCTTGCAGTAGCAGCGATGATCGTGACACTGATGATGAAGAACGTGCAACTACACATGATGACAATGTTGCAGCTCGGTGTGTGAGGAGTGACAATGCTCCACATACATCATGTGGTGTCCCTCAAGCTGCTGTCTTCTCTTACATTAATTGGGATGCCGTAAGGAATGCTAATAAATTTCTGAAAATAATGAAACTAAGTTATGACTATGGCATGGAGGACTTACATATTGGACAAGAGTTTGATTGCAAGGAGGCATTGATTGCTGCAACTAAGCATTACCACATCAGAAGGCATCATAGTTATTACGTGGAGGAATTGGATACTAGAAGATTGAGTGTGAAGTGTGATAATTATGGGGATGAATGCAAATTCCGCCTTAGAGCGACCAATCTGAAGAATTCTAACACTTGGACAATAACTAGATTTTCAGGGCCTCACATATGTGTTAATGCCAGTTTAACACAAAATCACAAGTCTCTTGACTTCGAGTATATCAGTTCCTTGATACTGGAGATGATTAAAGTGAAGCAAGATGTCCCAATCTCACTTATACAAGAGAGGGTGGAAGGCATGTATGGGTATAAGATTTCGTACAGAAAAGCATGGAAGGAAAAACAGAAGGCAATTGTCAAGGTGTATGGAGATTGGGATAAATCATATGAAGTACTCCCCAAATAGTTGGACATTTTAGGCTATTGTGACCAAGTTTTGTTCAAGTTGGAGTCAGAAGAATTCATCACAGTTTACAGCCGTGTTGATCCACAAAAACATGTTTTCAACCGAGTTTTCTGGGCTTTCAAGCCATATATTGCCGCATTTCCCTACTGCAAGCAATTCATACAAGTTGATGGAACGTTTCTGTATGGCAAGTACAGAAGTGTGCTATTGATTGCTGCGACCCAGGACGGTAACAAATGTCCCGTACCTTTTGCCTTTGCCATTGTTGAAAAGGAGAACTATGAAAACTAGAGTTGATTTTTGGCATTATTACGGGTAAATGTTACGAACCAGCAAGGAATATGCTTGATATCAAATCGACACCTAGTTATAAAAGATGCTGTAGCCAACGAAGGTCTAGAATGGCACCCTCCTTATGTTTTTCATCAGTACTGTATCAGATATATTGCCAACAACGTTCGCAAGAAATGCAGGGATGACAATGTCAAGAAAGCTGTCCTTAAGATTGGTACGCCTTATATCATAACTTTTTTATTGAACCTTTCATCTGTAAATTTTTCTATCTGGTAGTTCAACCCGACTAAACTATTTGTCTCCTTGTGTTCAGCCTATAAGCCAAATCGAGAAAAGGTCATGGAGAGATTGGACAACTTAAGCAAAGTCAATGAGGAGATCTACAAGAAGTTGACTGCTATTTTGATAGAGAAGTGGACACTTGCTTATGATGAAGGAAGAAGATATGGTTATATGATGACTAATATAGTAGAATGCATTAATGGCCTCTTCAAAGGATTAAGGAAGCTACCAATCACAGAGCTTGTTTAAAAAACATATTATAGATGTGCCAAGTACTTTGTGGAAAGGGCAAAAGAAGCACATGCCGAACTACAACAAGGTCACATATACGCAAGCAGATTCTGACAGGAGCTTACGACTATCCAGTCATGTGCTTCTTCTTACCACGTTCGTGTGTATAATAGACAAGGAACTAGGTTTGAAGTGGTGGAGGGCCTTGATATGACCAGGAGATCATGTGGAAAGGTCGTCCAAGTGTTATTAGACAAATGCTAATGTGAATGTGGACAATTCCAAGCATATAGGTAATCCTTGCGCTCATATTATTGCTGCTTGTGCCTCAGTTAACATATTGTGGGAACCATATGTCAATCCTGTATACAAACTTGACACCCTACTTGATTGTTACAAATCTGAGTGGTGGCCGATCGGGGAATGGTCACAATGGAATAACTTACCATCATTTCCTGTCCTGGTTCCAAATTATGGAAGATTGCGTGAAAAGGGACGACCGAAGTCAACATGGATCAGGAATGAGATGGATTGGCCTCAAGAGAGTGGTGTCAGGCAAAAGTGCGATCTTTGTAAGATGGAAGGTCATAATCGTAGGCGCTGCCCACTTCTCCATGGAGATGAAGGCCCTTCTTCATGTTAATTTTGATTTTTACTTTTGCAAATATGGTACGAAGTATGTTAACCAATGTCACAAGTGCAATACTCGGATGATGTGATTTGTTTGATTGTTGTAAAATTATATACCATTATAGATATATATGTAACCCCATTACTAGTAATGTTAACAAATTACTTCAATTGTCCAAGTGCTATAAATTCTTGTGTGGATCTTTGTAGATAAATTGCACACATATGTTATATTAGTGTGTGTTTAAATTCCAGCCTAATGCAATTCAGTTAATGGCAGATGGCATTCACATCCCGACGCGTCGATCCTGGATAACAGGATCCTTCACTTCTGACGACTTAGGACTCACACATATTCCAGTCAATTTGGGCAAGCTATGTATGCAAATAGTTAGATCTTAAATTTGGTTATACTTTTTCATATTGTCAAATGTAATAATTTTTTTTTAGCTTGACCGTGTGCTGAGGATTCGACGATCTCATCACTACCATCACCAGCACTCGCCGAAGTTGATTATCCCCTTGTTACGAGAGGCAAGTTTTTACGACTTGGCGATGTGCGAGTTTATGCCGATTGACCATCAGTTGATCAGTGCTTTTGTAGAGCGGTGGAGGCTGGAGACACACACTTTTCACATGCCGCAAGAGGAGATGACTATTACATTTCAGGATGTTGCTTTTCAGCTCGGCTTACCCATTGACGGTCGAGCAGTGACGGGCCCCACTGTGTGGGGATGGGGAGCCCTGATAGAGGAGTATCTGGGACTGCAGTTACCGGTGGACAAGAATGTTATCAAAGGGGGGCAACTGAGGATAAGTTAGTTGGGGAGGCACTTCACTCATCTTCCAAATGATGTGGATAAGGTAACAGTGCAGAGATTCACCTGTGCCTACATTTTGCATCTCATTGGTGGGACGTTATTTCTCGACCACTCCGACACGTATGTCCACCTCATGCACTTACCTTTGCTCGGAGACTTCCACGAGGTTAGGACGTATAGTTAAGGATCTGTCTGCTTGACCTATCTGTACAGAGAGCTATGTAAGACCACTGCTCCAGATTATAGGGAAATAAGAGGGTGTTGCCTACTATTGCAGCTTTGGGCTTGGATAGATTTCTCACTATTGCCCCCGCGATTACTATTTCAGACATACTAGAGGGGGATGCAGGGATTGACCCTCTAACCCGTAGGTTAGAAAATTTTTCAATTTACACTTGTAATTTAGTTGACTTCTAAGTTGTTTAACTTAGTTATTGTACTTGGTAGGTGGCACTATCAAAAGACGTTCCAAGATAGTATGGCACACAGCCTGCATATTATAGATACGTACTGGACCATCTTCGACTCGATCAGGTATAAAGGGGATAATGTATATTTTTATTTCATTCCTTTATCCATTTTATTGTTGCATTTAAATGATAACATATATGTGTAATTTCAGATTACCTGGATCCCGTACATTGAGATGGTCACAGCGTCACTTCCTCAGTATTGTTTTGACGGGAGTGACATTTGGATAGCAATGGTGCCACTCATACACTTTCAGATTGTTAAGTGGCACCAGCCAGATAGGGTTTTGCGGCAGTTTGGACTTCGCCAGCCTATTCCTGAGCCACCAAAACAGGTCGCGGAGGTCCATTGCCTTCACTTATCCGGTCGGCATGATGAGGAGTGGCACATCCGACATCAACCATACATAGCATGATGGGATATTCGGCGAGACTTGTATGCTATTGCCGAGCCGACCAGATGACTAGTCTTAGGCCCACGGTCTGAGTACATGGCATGGTACAGACGGGTTACTAGACGATTTATTACACTCCTTGGGGGAGTACTAAACCTTGTGGTAATACTGCATGCTAGTTATATGTGTGTGATTTTCTTCCTGTGCATTGATATTGTAACTAACTTTAATGTCAAAAATTTGCATAGATTGATGAGGTGTCCACACTACATGACTTCACTACACCTGAGGGGCAGTCTAGGTTCACATTCGATGCTTTTAGATAAGCGATGGATTCCATCCTTCATGCCATTTAGGAGGTTGACCATGTGATTATTGACTCACATGTGGAGCCAGCGCCTCATGCCCATCATATCTCTGACCCTGCGGAGGGTGACCATGATCAGCCTCGTACTTGTCAACGTCATCACACTGGTCCACGACCTACGTCACAGGCTGATGTTATGTCCATTTCAATAGTTCAACAGACTCCATCATCAACTGCCCAGGACACCATGATGATGATGCCAGATATGACTGCCTCATCTCATATGTATCCTACTGCACCAGATGTTCCTTCATCCTCCACTATGTTCTCGGTTGCACTATATGCTCCGTCATCATCCCAGATGTACCAGTTCACTTCTGGTGTTCCATCCTCATTTCAGGCATTTCCACATATACTAAGAGTTTCATCTTCATTCCATGTCTTTCCTTCCGGTGAAGTTAGTCCATCACAACCATATCGTCCTGCATTTGATCTACATACTCAGGATCAGGGATCAGCACTTAGTGGCATGATGACATATGACTCAGTACTTGCGATAGTGGTAGAGGTAAAGGTAGAGCGGGAGCTAGAGACAGAGGCAGAGCTGGAGCTGGAGGTAGAGGAGCTACAGACACTGGAGATATGACTCCCGAGCCTGCATAGAGGGTTAGTAGATATGGCCGCCACATTACTGATCCTGGATGTGGGACTGGACATCATTTACGTAGACATTAGCTTTCTTTTTCATGTTTATTGTATATTTATGTATATCTATCTTATTACTTTATTGCCAAGCATCAAAATTTAGGATCGTTTTGATTATTACAACATTTTTATCTTCTTGCGTAGGTACTTACATCAATTTTAATTACCAAATCTTCTCACAAATATACAATCAATTGAATTCTCATATAACGCATCAAATATATGCAATTTTTTCTAATAACATCTTTCTAACTAGAATTTTATTCTCTTATCTCGTATTTTATTTTCATAATTTTATCTATTTTAAATCATTAACTAACATAAATTAATTATAAATTTTTTACAATAATGTGTGTTTATTTTTTTCTAATGACAGGAATTATTCCATGTTCCACATCTTATTACAAAATATTTTATCATTGTGACGAAATAAAAAGGAATTAATACATGTTATAATTTCAATTTCATTACAAAATGAAAAGATTATTGTAACGAAATAATCACATTTCTTTTTATTTTCAACTATCTTCAACTTCGTTATTTCGTATTTATTTTGTTACAAAATAAAAATAATATTATTGAAATAAATACAAAGTAACAAGAATATTATTGGAATAAATATAAAATAAAAGGAAATATATTTATTTTCATTTTTAACAATCTTCAACTTCGTAAATAAAGAATATTATTGAATAATTCAATAAATTTGCTTATGTGTAATAAAGTATTAAATAATCACTTGTATTTTTATAATTCCGAACGGTGGAAGTGTATAATTTCAAAAAATGATAAATATTAAGTGTCATTGGATCAAAATTTGAGAGACATTAGTATAAATTATGTAATTATTTTTTATTGATCCTATCTTTTATTTTAATAATATTTAATTATTTACTAAATATTCATTATTTTTATTAAATATATTATTATCATTAACTACTTTCTTATTTGATTCCTATAATAAATTAATGTATTAAATATCAAAGTGGAATAAAATATTTTTTTATGATATCAAATATAATAATAAAACGAGTAATTTATTTTATTTACATTCGCATTCTAGTTCTGATCTATTACATCATATCGTTCATCTCATTTACTTATACCTAAAAAAGGTACAATTCAATGTGGCAATTCCTTATCATCAACTAATGTTTTGAGATGAGAAATATACTGATCCTAAATCATGTTTCATCGCAGTTACATTAATTATGCAAAAAAAATATAGCTACCTTTAGCATTAGCACAAATATCTAATTAGCTTCATTTGATCATACATTTAATTTTATCTTGTAAAGATGAGTTATAATCTAAATAATAATATTTTTCAAGTAATTCTTTAAGATTTATTAAATGCCTTATATGAAATTTTTTAATCAAGAACGACTATGTGAATTTAGAATGACTTGTGCACAGTAATAACATCTAAAAAGGTCAATCAGTTTCTGAATAAGAAAGAAGACAAAAATTGTAGCATGAGCCCAACAAATTTAAAATAATTAGTATAATAATTGATCGCTTGATATTTATCCTGGAATAGTGTATGCTTATGTTAAAAGGTTAATTTTTAATTATTTAATATTTATGGTCACAGCAACAAAATTGACATTTAAGAACTTAAATGAAGACAAAATAATGGAACATGACAAGGATGGGGACCAATTTATCGCTGTTTGCTAAATAAATTTTCTTTTTATGATTTTTGTAAAATATTTTACTAAAATACGCATGGAAGCAGAGAGGCACCAGAGCGGATGGCACCTCTGGCATCAAATATTGGCGCCCTTATGGCGCTATTCAAAATGGCTTTTTTGGTGGCTAATAAGAAATGTATTATTGTCTAAGATATTGATAGCATGAAATGAAGGGTACAAAAATGTTTGCTAAGTAGCAGTGAGTCAGATGCAACATTTTATGGCTTTTACTTTAGCGGAGAACATGTCAATGCTTGTATCTGTAACAAAACACTTACAACAAAATTTTAGTCTATTTGAAAAATCACATAGTAGTGGTGCTAAAAAATGAAAGGGCTCTTTTATGGTATGCTTTTAAAAAATTTGAGCTTCTAGATAAGTTTAACATGAAAATCAGGTAAATTACACTTAACATTTTTACAATATACTCTTGTTTCTTGAATTGTGACCAGCTCAAAATATCTTGGTGGTGATCTAAGCATATAAAAGCGATTACTGATTTATATTGAAACATTTCTATTATTTAAAAAATTATGATCACATTATAATTTATGTAAGACAGTTTGTATGCTCTCTAAAAATAGTTATGAAAATTTAAGATCAGTTAATTTTCATGCAATTTTTGGCAGTTCAACACAAACCATTGAATTTTTATCAAATTCTTTCTAAGTCATTTTGGTTGTACTAAAATTCATATTTTAAATTACATACCAATCAAGAAAGTACATACTACATTACCAATAACTTTGGACCATTTAAAATACCTGAAATTAATAAATAGAAATTAAGCAAACACATTTGGAAGTGAAGTCCTACCAATTTTTATCAAAAAACTTTGATCTTTATTTTATTTTCATAAGACATGTACATAATTTTCATCTGAACTCGTAACAACAATAAATTATATATATGCAGAGAGAGTTTTTTTTGACAAAATTGTACTTAAAAAAATCACAACGGGTCTTCCTTTGTTTAATTTCAAATACCATAAAGCATTTAAGGTTTATGAAATTTATTTTTCCTCATGTCCGAAGGTGCCGTTCAAAATGGTGCCACTATGTAGTACTAGAGACGCCATCTGATTTGGCGCCTCTCTCCTTCCGTGCGTGGTAAAATATTTCATAAAAATGGTCAAAATAAAATTTGTATAGCAAACAACGGTAAGTTGGAACTTTAGCTATTTTCAACAAATTTATATTTTCTACAATTATTTTATTTTTATTAACAAATTTAAATATTATTTTATTACTTTACATATAGCATATGCCCTAAATTATATTTAATTTTATTCAATAGTCATAATTAAATTTAATTTATTTTTAAAAATTTATTTTGAGTCACAAACATATATTATTTATTTTTAAAATTTAAATTTTAAATGACAGATTAAGGGCGCCATTCAATTTGGCGTCCTCAAAGGAGTCCGGAGGCGCCATTTGGACTGGTGCCTCTTGCCCGAGGTCGCCTTTCGATCTGACGCCTCCGCCTTCTGTGTGTATTTTGATAATATGTTTTGAAAGAACGATAAAGCGGAAATAAGTTTGTGAGAAAACTGTAATATAATACTTTTGCCTAAATACGCGGCATTATAAATGGATGCAAGTTACATCACTGGTTGTAGCATTTTTCAATCATCATATCGAGATGAGGTTTGGAACATGATTTTAAGGATGTTTAGAATCATCCTTTAAAATTTTAGTGAAGAAAGAAGATAGCAAATGTTGTAAAAATAATGAGAAAAAAAAGGATAGCATTATTAATGGAAGAGTAATGTTAAATATTATTCCATCCATTCTTTATTATTTATTATAATTAATCAATTTTATAAATACTAAAAAATAATTTTATTTATTTATTTTTAATAATTTTTTTAAATTATTCTTTAATTTCATATTATGTATAACATTCAAAATATTTAAAAATGAAAAGAGAATTATAACTGAATAAATATATTAAAATATTTTAAAAAGGATTAGAAAGTATTTAATAGTGAAAAAATTAAAATTAAAAAAATAATATTTAATATTTTATTAAAATTTTAAAATGATAGATAAAAAGAATAAAAATTCTTTTAAAATATAATAAATAATAAAAAAATAGATGCAATAAAGATATAAAAGGCTTAAGCAAGACTAGCTAGGTATTTGTTTTGATCCAACGATAGATTTGAGGTAAATCAATCTAAATTTTAGAAGAATATTAGAATGAATCTATTCTTTCCTTTATTCTTTTATCATCTAATTTAATCATTTTCTTAATGTGGTTGTTAAGTAAAACATGATGAAAATGCTGACATGGAGCTATCAAGGATAACAAGATACCTAGAGTGATGATTAAGGTTGCTCAAGTTTTAGTCATTTGGTGGAAATTGACCACATATGATCGAAATTGGTTAGTTAATTATGACTCTATGGGACTTAGCAGGCGAGATCGGAGGAAAATAAGGAAAAATCTAATTAGACCAGCTGGTTGTAATTTGAAAATGCAAAGACCAGACAGGATCAAATCAACCAAAGAGTAACGAAGATGATGCCATTTTGTAGTGAAGCGATAAACCAAAGACAGAGACACAATTCATTTTCTCGTGTTTGATGTTAGCTATTGTTCCTTTGAACATAACCCTAGTAGAGTAACACTAGAGCTTTGCTTTTTGATTCTACCCTACCAGCCACTCACCGACATTGGAACTAACTTCTAGTGGGAACCATCATCCTCTGTAACCCATATTTCCATCGAATAGTCCAAGTTTCCAAGACAATCCCAACTAGAGCATTGATTCTGTGATGTAATCACAAGGTAAGGTTTATTATTTTGTTTGTTTTCTTTCCTTTTTGAAGTTGTTAGATGCCTCACGCAGTGGTGATTAGAAACTTCAATGCTGAGGTTGTATTTGTTCTTCTGTGTTGTTTCAATTTGAATAACACTTGTTTTCTCTCTGATTTTATAATTGTGTTAAGCCTATAGGCTTGGCCACTCAAACTTAGTTGAAATGTTATGAAAGATCACCATAGAAAGAAATAACAAAACAAAATATATATTGAAAAAAGAGATAAAAAAGAGTAAAAAGAGAAAATTTACTAAAGAAAAAAATAAAGTAAGGTCCAAATTAGAAGATAGACAAAGAAAAGAATAACAAATTCCTCAAGTGAGCCTAAATTTTTTATTATAGGTGTTAGAAACTAATTACCAAATGATACAATACATAAGTTGCTTCCAAAGAAGTGGTTCACAAGTAGCACGAAACTGATTGCCAATGTTTACATTAATCAATCAAATTTAATAATAAAATTCTTTTTTGATAATTTAAGAGAGTGTACTTATTGAAATTATCATTTTATAAGCTTATTACTTTTGATGACTTATAAAGTGGTTGCAGTACCTTAGGCATACCCCATGCCTATAAGAAAAAGAACACCAAGCAATTAAAAAAAGTCATGAGTAAGCATTAATTTAAAACACTTACATTTTAGTTATTTATCAAAAGGTCAAACCTAAAGATTTAGGTGATCTACATTGTGAATGGTTTGATCTTCAACTATCACACGGTGTATAGGGGACATTTTTTCTTTCATAAAATGAGTGATTGTAGCTTTATTAGGGCTAGCACTTGAACCAAATAGTGTTCGCTCTCAAACCTACACATGTGAAATTAAAGTACATATAAGTGAAAATTAGTTTAACTTCAATTAAAGAGAAAAATCCTTATATAGGTATGTTTTACATATAAATTATAAGCAACACTAGCAATAGAATGTAATTATGCTCACCATAAGGTTGCCATTGTCCAAAATTGTAATGTATCTTGTAGTCTAGATATCCTAAGCAAGAGTTAATGTTGTTAGAGTAGACATTTGCAATAAATTCAACATTTAGACATAAAGATGAACTAAAAAACTATGAATTAGAAACTTTAAATTGTAAACAAGTTCAATTGTGCCTTCATTCCTAGTAGAAGACACTGAAAATTTGTAAACTCTAACAGTCTTAAAACCTAGATGGATAATCTTTCAGGATCTCTATAATTTAATGAAAACTTTGTTATTTATCATGTCTAAATTCATACAGATTAATAGAAGTGACATTAACCAAGAAAACATGTTTTAACTTACTAACAAGAGTAAAATCTCCTTCATAAGTTCTAAACAAGTGTGGTAGTAAGCTTTAACTACCATTCTACTATAACTATATGAAATAGCAAAGATCTCAATTGAATCCTGACTAGGTTGACCAATAACTAATTGAAATGATAAGAATATGCATATCATATAACATGAATATACAATAACATCAGGTAACATGCTCTTGAATGGAGGTAAATACTTATTTTTCAAGACATAAACAAGTTTGTCATAGAAAGAAAGGTGTACATAGAATTAAGTTTTTCTTTAATGCACATAGAAAGATATATAACTTTTTCTTTTAATTTTATGAATTAGACATTAATTTAGATTTACAATTTTAAAGTTTCAACTTTAAACATCATGTAATGGACATCTCCTACATGAACTAATGTATTTCTACACATTCCATTTTGCTGATTTTCTTTCATGTGTTGCATTCTTTTAGTTATTAATTACTAAAAAAAATAAAATTTGACATGGTGGTATCTAATTATACTTGCTATTAATAGATTATGCTGTAACATAGATAAGGCCCATAAGTTGCTAACTGGTGGAGCAGTAGCCCTTCTTCCTACTCCATTTAGCCAAGATGTTAGTCCAAGTGTGCAAGAAGCTAGTTTAAGTGTACCACTGATAATAAAAAGCAAGAAAGATGCTTAAAAAAGAAAGAGAATCATAAAGGGGAGGCTTTTAACTAATAAGTAGTTGGTATCATAATAAGAAGGAAAAGTATTGCTTAGGATCACTTTAGGTGAGTGCCAAATGAGGGGGTAAGTGAACCAATAATTGAATGTATTTATTATGGAATTATATTCCTTTATGATAGCAAAGAACATGGCACCTCAATGATGTTCACCCACATCTCTAAATGCCCAAGTACCCATATATATTGAAAAATGACCTTAAATAGCAAATGCTTGATTTTGATAAAAAAATTTAACAAGACAATACTAGTTGGGCCTACCCTTTATGTGTATGACTTAAATGAAAGTAAAAAGGCAATTTCTATTTTCGTCATTTGTAATGAACAATCTTTTAAAGTAGTTGAGAGGTTTGGATTCAAATACATATGTAAGAAATTGCATGAAGATTTATTTAGAAGAAAAAGGTAGGTTGAAGACCTTATTGAAGTTTGATTAAGTTAAGGCATGTCCAACTATTAATTGTTGGACAAGCATGCAAAATCTTAACTACTTGGTATTGATAATACACTTCATTGTTAATTATTGGAATTTGTAAAAAAAAAATTATTAATTTTTGCCTTATACCAAACCATAAGAGGGAAATTATAGGAAAACAAGTTAAACAATGCTTGAGGAAAGTGTTCATTATAACTATTGATAATGCTAGCTCTAATAATGATAAGGCTATAACATATTTGAAGAAAAAAATTAGAAATTAGAAAGAATTGGTCTTAGATGGTGAGATAATGCATATAATATGTTACGTTCATATCTTGAACCTAGTAATGAATAAGGAATTGAAGAATATCCATAACTTAATTTTAGCAATTAGGAATTTAATAAGATATATGAGGTCCTCTCCCTTAAGGTTGGGTAGGTTTAGGTAAGCAATAAAGGAAGACTACATCACTCATAAATCTCTTATGTGCCTTGATGTCCCTATAAGATGGAATTCTATCTTTAAAATGTTAGAGGCAATTGAGAAATACCAAAAAAGCATTTGAAAAGTTAGAGAATGAAGATAATGATTACTTGATTTATTTAATAAAGGATGTTAAAAGGTTAGGGCCACCAACTAGTGATGATTGCAATAATATTAGGGCATTTATCATTTTTTCTCAAAATCTTTTACAAGGTAACTTTGTCATTTTCAAGCTCATTGTATGTCACTTCAAATTCCACCTACACTAATATATCATAATGCAACATTAGTTCAAGAAATGGAGTAAAGGTGAGATGGTTGGCTTTATCTTGTACGTAATGGCAAATGACATGAAAATAAAATGTGAGAAATATTAGGGGAAAATTGATAACATAAATCTTATTTTCTTCATTACAAATGCAGTTAAACCTAGATTTAAGTTAGCTTATATGCTCATTTGAAGAAATATTTGGGGAAGTTATTGCTCAAACAATGGCTAAAAAAGTTAAGGATAATTTAATTAGGATGTATAAGTATAATCAACTTAATGCATCCTTAAGTACTCAACCAATAGGGGAATCACAACTTTCTCCTTCTAAAATTGAAAGCTATGCTAAGAAAGTTATGACTTTTTGCCTTTAAATCACATTTGAAGCAAAAAGATACAATTGAGGCAAAAAATGAGGTAGAAAGATATTTGTAAGAACCTTGTATGGATAAAAAAGATAATTTTAATATTTTAACTGGTGAAAGGATAATGCCTCAAGATTCAACATTCTTTCCAAGCTAACTAGAGATATGTTGGTTATTCCTGTATCCACTATGACTTCCAAATCAACATTCACCTATCGAAGGAGGAGTGTTGGATGCATTTAGGAGGTTGTTAACTCTTAAAATGACTAAAGCCCTTCATTTACACCTAAAATTGGTTGAGGTCCTCACTTTAATGAAATTAAGGATCATGAAAATCTTCACAAGGATGAAGAAGTAGAACATAGTATAATTATATCCATTTACATACTATTATATTTTTTTTATAAATATATTTTTATTTTCTAACCATTGAGTGTTTCACTCAATTACTAATCCATTTCTATGTCTTTTCTTATATTTTCCAAGAAATTTTGGGAAGTGGTGTACCAAATTCTTCTTTAATAGCAACATTTGGTGATATAAATCCATCTGGAATAAGTTTTGCTAGAGTTGGTAAGAGGCAAACTCAACAGCCTATGGCTATTAACTGATTTAGGTTCTTTTTCTATAACATTGATATCTTTTTTTGGATGGTTAGTAAGGCATTAACAAGTATATAGGGATTAGAATCTACATTTAGCATGATTTAGGCATGAATAAGTTATATTGACTACACTTATTATTAGGGGTTGGCATTAATCTTTTAGAGCTATTAACCTATGATGCACAAACTGCCACTAATACAAATTGTGGCAGTACACTGACTTTTGTTTTTAGACTTTTAGTAAATTAGTAGTTAGGTACAGATCTTTATTACAAATATGCCAAATAAAAACACATCATGGTGGTAGCCTAGCCAAACAATGTACATCAATACAACTTTCTTTTTTTAGTTTATGTGTGTAGCTTTATATTTTTGTATTATCATATAAGTCAATTGGCTGGGTATAGCTTATTGACTTTTGTTTGTGGACTTTGTTACCATGTTAAACTAATTGGTTATTAAAAAATGTAGTTTAATAGTCTATCATGCTTGCTAAAATTTCATGAAATTTACTTGTTTAATTGCCTATTGTTATTTGCTTAAATTATTTTTATATTAATACATTGAGGAATTTAGCTATTAGTCTATTAGCAGGTTATACCCATCTTTATATGGGAAGAAAATAACAATAATTGTAAGTTACAAAGTGAAAATTCAAATTGGTTTAATGTATAAAATTAGGTTAATTTGGCTTTTTTTTATCTACTCAAAAAAATGAACTTTTAATAACTGTTAAATAGGTGCTAGATTAGGCCTATTTCAATAGGAAAAAATTGAAAATTAATGAAGCTAAGAAAATAGCTAAGTCACTGTATGCCTACAAAGTTAATGTTTTTCATATTGGTTTTCTCTTTGACTCATTCTTTTACAAGTAGATAGTCTCTAGTCAATATCAAATTTATGTTTCTGAATAGTTGGCTCTCTTTTAGTTTGTAAGTCATTGTATTCACAAATTCTAATGGTGAGAAATATTTTGTATAGTGTGTTTATGCATGTTATAAGATATTTTTGTTAGTGAATTAGTTATTTGCATTGGGGAATAAATTATAAGTGCTTATAGGCTTGTTCTAATGCATTTCTTTAACTATTCAATTTTACTAAAAAATAAGAAATTAAAAAATATAAAGAAAAACTATTATTTAATCATCTATAGCAAAGTTTATAATTTTCAAGTCAAGAGTGAAATTCTTAAAACATGTACTCATGCTTGTGATAGGTGATATCACTTGTTGAAGATTTTGAGTTAGTTATGGTCTCAAATGGTGGAAGAGTAGCAAAGAAAGTTATCCTTGGTGATACCCTATCAAATGGTGCAAGGTACAATTTTATCTACTGGATTAGTACCATCAAATAGGATGAGTAAACATTGCAAAAACTTAGGGTTTGCTTATATTGCCTAGTGAACCATTTTATCCTTTGTATTATTAAGTGTACATGATGATTATTATTTTGAGACTGAATATTCATATTTACATTATTTGTGATTTTCTGCATATATTCATTATTTAACACTTTCTTGAAATGTATATGCATATTAAGCTTTATGAAAGACTTGTGTCTGCTGTCTTAAGAGAGCCAGTAATATTAAAAAGGCTGTTTATAATTAAATTAGGGTCTAAGTTTTACCATATGTTGTAGAAATACTTCATTGACTTAGATATACTTTCCATTTAATTATTTTATCTCTTTTTATAGGTTAATTTAAAACCAAGTGTTTCAATGAAAGCTATTTAGTGTAGAGCATCTTGAACTAAGAAAAGAAATACTAACACTATTAAATCTTTAGAAATAGGTTTTTGTTATCATGTGAAAGAATAATTTCCATCTATAATTCGTTGAAAATTGAGTGCGATAAGCAGATATTAAGGGTTGAATATTTCTTTAGTTTAAGTTTTCTAATGCAATTAGCAAAGTTAGTGTTAGGGTTTTTTTCTCCAATTTTAACTTACTAGTAAGTTATGTTTCAAATGCAATATAAGGAAGCAAAAGGTTCATCTTTTTGTGAAGTTTCATTGTAATATCCCTAGGAGACATTTCCCAAAGACTACTTCTAAGGTATCAAAGTAAACTAACACTTCTTAGTTAAGTATGTTTAGTTTAGGAAAATTTTAGAGATGGGTAACCTCTTAGAAATTTTTTCCAAAATATCCAATTCAATTAAGAAAAATTAAATGATGACCTAAACTAGCGATGAAAGTACAAAATGGCCATCCGAAAGAAAGGAATTTCCCTGGTAGCCTACTCAAGGGAAATTAGGTAAAAAATAAAAAATAGAGATATGATATTTATGTAAATGAAATTTTTTGAAAAATGTTAATCTCACCTAATAAGGATTAAAAATTTATGAAGAATATCAAGAAGAAAGTAAAAATATTTTTATAAAATTTTAGAATACAAAAATCCTAATTATTATACACAGTTAATCGAGTAAATCGAAAAAAGGCAAATTAGGTTCCAATGGGCTTGAAAATTTTTCAAACACTTTGAAACATTGATAGAGATAAAATTTAAGTTAAAATATTATTAGAAATATGCTCAAAATATTAAGAGAAATTTTGATAGAGCTTAACTTGATTTTAAGGGCCCTGAGTGAGCCGAAATTCAATAAATAGGGCAAAATTATAATAATTTAGTTTAGTTCCTTAAAATAATTTTTAGACTAAGGCTTGAATTTGTTTCTAATAAGCCCAAATTGAACCAAGGGCTAACATGAAAATTGGCTAAAGAATTTTGGATGAAAGTAAAATTTTGAAAAGTTTTAGGGTTAAATTATGTTTTTTTCAAAAAATTTGAATTTGAACCATTCTTTTTCTATTAAAGTTGGATGGGATATAGGCTGAGGAGAGTCCACAATTGCTAAATTTGCTACTAAAAAATAGCAAAGAAAATAAAAAAAAATTCATGGATACTTTGGATTAAATTGCAAGAAAGCCCATTTTCTTATACTTTGTAGAAAACCTTATAAAACTTAAGAGAACTCCATTCAGATTTTCTTCTCCTTATTTGCATGAAATTTGTAGCTACGATAGTAAACTTCTTCAAGCCCTTAACATAACCAAATACATAAACAAGGCAAATCAAACACAAAATTTCAAGTTTTTCCATTTGCTTGCTTGAATTCCTAAGGAGAAATCATCAAAACTTAGAGGTGTCATCTTCTTCTTCTTCAAATTAGAAACTCTTTCATTTATGAAGTAACTTGAAGCTTTGAAATATAAAAGTTTAGAGTTGAGTGAAAACTCACTTAATTTCCAATTGAACTTTGATTACAAAAAATTACCAATATTGCTTTTTAGAATTGTTTTTTTATATCATTAAGTGTGTGGCCATACAATAAAGGCATGGTGCTAAAAACTTATGTGCTTAAGTTGCATTTGAAGATATTAGAACAATATTAGCATAAATGAATAATTAGATTCTCAATTGTTAAGCCTTAAGTGAAGAAGGAATACAAAGAGCTTAAAAATTACCTTGTTGATTTTACTCTTGGAATTCCTAAAAATTCAGAAATAAATCATGAATTTTAAGGACATGCTAAAACCTCTTAAAATTCAAAACCACCCATTTTCTAGTCTTTTATGATACTAGGATACATATGAAATTTATTGGAAATTTTCAAAAAAATTTAGAAACTTGAACAAGGGACATCTCTACACAAAGGTGTAGTTTGCCCAGAAATAGAACGTGAATGATTTCACTTCTATTCTTGAATTAGTTTCGGTATTAAATGACTGAGTAAAAATTCCACAAGAATTCCTGGATACCTATCCATATATCGTTTAAAACATAGTTAATTTTCGTAATAATTGAAGCTCATTTGCTTAATGAATAAATTCCTACAATTTTAGAGTTCCAATGTTGCCAACTTCTAGAACTAATTTGGAAAGGGTGAAGTACCATGATTTTTTAGGGTAAAATAAGCAAGGCTTTTGTGCAAACTTAAAGCTCAATTTAGTCATTTAGGATGTTAGGAATAGCATATATTTTATTGAGAATATACTGAGGGTTTATGGAATTAGCATGTTGAATGTACAAAATAAATATCCTTTAGCAAAATTAAGGATCAAAACTTGATAAAACACTTATGGCTAGTTGGTATTAACTTTACCAAATAGATTACATGATATGTTACTTGAAATAACATCATTACTCCACTTAAGCCTTTCATAACTCATATATTATTATGAATATGATATGTAGGAGGAAGAATTTGGCTAAATAGCTTGCAGGCATTCTTCTAAAGGAAAAAGAAGTGTGGCAAGAAATGGAGGGAAAAGGTTAGAGGCTGAGTGGGATAAGGATGACCCGAAAAAATAAGCAAAAAACTTGTATACCATACTAGTCATATCTATTAATATAATGCTAATACATAATACATAAGATAGATGGTAGTTATTAGATATGAATAAAGCTAAGTATATGAAAATTTATCTAGTCTTTCCTAAATTCATATCAAAGAGAATTGATAATGGAAAACCATAAGAAATATAGATTGCGTAACTACTTACTGAGTATTTTATACATTCACTCCTCTTCGGTGCTATTTTATTTTACAGATAAAGAATAAGGAGCTCTAGTGGAGGACTGATATGCTGCGTAGAACTTTCTAATCTCCATAGGGCATAGTGTAACAAAAGATTAATATATTTGAGTTGTCCTTTATACAGTTAAAGTTTATATATGTGATAAATAATTTTGTTATGCTATTGTATATTAATATCATGTATTAAATTTTTCATTTCTCGTGCAATGCAATTTACTTTACTTATATTTAATGTTATCATATATTTCCTTTATTATAAAATAGTTAGATATAATTTTCTATAGGCTTGTAAAGATGTCTAATTAGTTGGATACTAGTTAAATGTCTTTACGCCGATCACAATACCTGAAATTAGGGTCGTAACATTCATACACTTGAAACACCAAGCATACTAAAGGTTAGCCAACTTAGTCTTTTACTCTGGAACTAATGACTACCCTAGTGTGCTACTCTTGTTTCCAAAATCAATAGCTTGTGATTCTCAAAGAATTAACAACATTTACTTTATTTTGTTGATCATGATTAGACATTGGTTCTAGAATCCACAATTTTTAGAGGTAAAAGGTCATTTTGCCAACTAACTACCTTATTTAAGTGATTAGTAAAAGTTTTATCCATAGTGTTTCTGAAGCCATGTAATTGTCATTTTAGGTGAAAGAGTTAACAAAAGAAACTAAAATTGCAAGGTAAAGTCTTTATCTAATTCCTATTTCCTTTGTTCTTCATTTCTTGCTTCTTTTTGAAGCATTTGTATAGTGCTATGTTATTGATCTTGGTATTTGTATGTGTAAAGGGTCTTGGCAGACTATTGGAAGCTCTATGCTTGCCATCTCAGTAAGTTGGACCTAGATAATTATCTTTAGTCAACCTTACCTATTACCTTTATCACATTGGCCTCTAAATGTTATGAAACAACTAATTTCCTTTGTTAAATATTGCATTAGCATGGCAATAAAATTAAAACTCCTTCTTTGTAGGCCAGTCAACTTTAAATCATTTAAAAATGAAATATGATTTTCTTGATTCAGAAATTCATCCATTACATAAGTTAGCAGCCACACGATGCCAATCATAAGGACCTATTATAATCAAATTGACTACATTATTTGTAGATATGGTTGGTTAGGGCATACTAAATAGGTTCTATTAATTGATATGCAATGATACTTTTTGATGAATGGTTAGGTAGGATTTCAGCTCTTGATTGATTGTAATTGACCAGTGGGTAGCCTTAATGGTGATTCAGCATTCATGCATATGTAGCCCACTAAGCCTAAATGATAGTTTTTATAAGGGCCATACTTTTAAGCACTATGAAAAAAGGTGGTGAATCAGTGCACCATGGGATCCATAATTAGTGTGTGATCTTCATGCTATTTTATCCATTTAGTTAACTAAGTGTTATAGATTGGATAAATAGCAACAAAGGCCTAATATTAATTATTATTTTTTAGAAATACCACTTGACTTGTTGATTTGGGTCGGATATGTCATTGAGCTTGACTTATAATGTGGCATTTTGATTCTATTCCTCTTTCTCCTTTTAATTTTAGGGTTTAATTTGATTTAGTTCTTGATTTGAACAAGAAACACTTCATCTTTAAAGTATTAAGTTATCAAACTTTATGGATTTATTAAGATTTAAGATTACAAATTTATCCAAATACTTTGATTTGTAAAGTCAAAGACATGAAAGCTTGAAAAAAGGTAAAAACTAAAAAGCAAAATTAAGAAAAAGAGCAATATATTTTAGAAAGTTGAGCTTGAAATATGAAACAAATTGACAAGAATGGAAAATTTTAGATGAAAAATGTGAACTTGGAGCTAATTATATAACCAAATTTATGGAAAAAAAGATGTAACACTGAACAGGTAGAGATGATGTAATAGGAATAGAAACTAGAATAAAGATAGGAAATTAAAAGTGAAAATTACCTAATAGGAAAATTCATATATTCAAAAGGTTTGATGTAAGAAATGGAAGAACTTAATTCTTGTCTTCACATAGGTTATCTTGCAAGACTCCTTGAGACATAATTTTACACTTAAATTTCATAAATTTTTTGGGGCTATTCTACAATTATTTTGCCTCAAGTTTCTCCTATCCTATTATTGAAAATTAATGCATCTTGATCGTAGATTCTATAATGCATCAATGTATCACTTTTTCAATAATGCATTATAATACTGTCCTAAAAATAGGGAATACTTAAGCAAATGGATTGAAATTCATAGATAGATTGGAATCTATGTAGGTTTGATATGTTAAGATTCTTTTTTCAATTGGATCCATTTTTATTGATTTGGTTTGCTTTGTAAGTCAACTTGTTTTTTTTTTAAAAATTATTTTTATATTTTACTTTTTATTATTTATTATATTTATTATATTTATTATTTTATTTTTATATTCATTAATTTTAATGTTTATTTTTATTATTATGTTTAATTCTTTAACAATTGAATTGAATTTTATATTGAATTGTAATGTAAAACTAATTAATAGTGTACTTTCTTTTTTTAAAAAAATAGAAATGTTATTCAAATTATTAAATGTAAAAAAATTAAAAATTAATTTAAATCCATTTAAGCTTTCAATAGTCTATGTTGATCTATGACTCGCCATGTTAAAGCTGTTTAAATCTATTTTTAATGGATTTAATTTTTCTTATCCAATTCACAAAAAATTTGTAAATTGATTCATTTGACCCATAAGTTTGGAATCTACTAAACACCTTTATCGTTAAATGTTTAATATGAAATAAATATCACTCTATTTATCTCCTCAGAAAAAAAAAGTAAACTTTTAGTATTATATTAATGTAGAAAAAGTTAATGTTACTTCTATGTAAATGTTATTTAAGTGTATTATTCTTTGAATTTAACAATCTAGTTAAGTAAGAAATCAATTACATTTTTACAAGCAATCAATTAGTTTCTAGAAAATTTGATTATTAATTTAGAAAAATAATATATTTAATAATATGCTAATTATTTGAAATTGAAATTATAATATAAAAAATTTAAGAGTTCATAAACAATGTAAAAAATAAGTAATTATGTTATAAAAAATAAATTAAGAAAAGGATTGATATTTTGTATAAATTACTATTTATAACCTTTTTTAATAATAATTTTATAATGAACTTTAATTTTTGCATGAATCAGAACCTATTATCAAACATATGATATGTACATAATTAAGTGGTAATAATATCTCTAAATTAATGTCAAATTTGTGAAATTGATATTAGATTAATATTAAAATATTTTGAATTATAATTTGATATCTCCCTAATCTTTCAACATCAATTTAGTGGTTTGTGATAGAATTTATAGGCTAAAAAAAGGATGAATTGACTTTAACAAAAAAATTAGTAAATAAAATTTGTAATAATGATTTAATGTAAAATCATGAGATATGATAAAAAAATTCTTGAAACTTTGATGAATATATAGCTTTAAAAACATAAAATATCTTGTTGAAAGTAGTTTGATTGTATTTCTTTCAAATTGTAAGAATTTCTTCAATAAAAAGATGTGTAACTTCCTTTTTTTTAGGCAAATGATATTTTTGAAATAATAAAAATATAAATAGAAGAATATAGAAAGAAAAAGAATATCAAGAATTTTAATAAAAATTTGATGGCCTAAAAGGAAATACCTATTAGATAAACTCTTTTCTTCTCAAGCTATCAAGTGTTACTTGAGGTATCCATTAATTTTTTACCCAGTTACAATATTTAACTTTATAAGATCTTTTCAATGTTCACTAAGACTTTAATCATTATCTAACTTTGCAAGATTTACTAATTTCTACTAAGATTTTAATTATTACCTAACTTTATAAAATCTACCAATCTACCATAGGATTTCAACAAGATTAAAAAAAAAAAATTCTCACAATCTCTTAAGAGATTTTGTAAGTTTTCATTCAATAATACTTTAACAGTGGATATGCAAGTAGAGCCAGAAAGTAAGAGAGCTTGAATTTTTTATTAGATGAGAATAAGAAAGAATTTATAAGTTATAATGTAATACTTTTTCTTCTTTTATTCAAAGGTATGCTACCTATTTATAAAGCAAACTTGATGATGACAATGTTGGCTCTAAATAGTCTTTGCTTTAACTCCAAGTCACATTTAAGCTCCAAGTTTAAAATTTAATTATCTGACTTAATGATCTTTTTAGTTCTAAGTTGGAAATTTTGAAAAATGATTCCATAAAAGGTTTGGCTTGCTTAAGGAAATTCCTAAACATCCCATGTGTTGAATATGCCTCATATGTAAAATAGGAAATAAACACTAACATTTTTTTTATCTAATTCTAAATTTCATCCAAGATAGCAACTAGGTTACTATTTCTCTAAAAGTGAATTCTCTTCTAAAATTTTTGTCAACTAACTTATACTATATGTATTTTGCATGAAATTGTTTATCCAATTATAGAATGGATGTTTCAATTTCATATATTATTTTTTAATTAAATTTAGCACTTGTTAGAAAAATTTGAATTTAAATTTTTTTTTGATTTTGAATTTTTCTCTCTTTAACAATCAAAGACTTGCAATGACTATTACATATTAATTATTGAATTTAGTTATCTTTCTTATGAAAAAAGTTAAATATTAAATTACTTCCAATAAGATAATTATTTGGAAAACGAATTTGATATCTTTAAAATAAAAATAAATAGAAAATTCTAAAATACTTTTATCACGTGGGAATGTAAATAAATAGAAAATAGTTAATGGGTTTAAAGCTTGTAATTATATTTCATAAAAATACTTTCTTATCCAAATAAATAGAAAATAGTTAATGGGTTTGAACCTTGTAATTCATTAATTTTATATCCAAATAAGTTGGATATATAATAAAATTAATAACTCCAAAATTTAACTTATGTTTGCAAATAAAATATTTTATTATTTAATAAATCTAATAGCTTGCTCACTATTTTAAGGAGTTTTTAAACTTAATTCACACTAAATGTAAATATGAGGAAGACATGTCATTAAAAAATTAAAAGTAATTAAGAAATTTTAATTGTAATAAAATAATTTTAATAATTTTTTATTAACATAACAATATATGGATGAATAATAGTATAAAAATAATTTATATTGATAATAAATTAAATTTAAACATTATTTTAAAAAATACCTTTATACACTATATTAAATATAAAATATATCATATGATAAATTACATAAATTCTCTTTCAATTTATTAACATGTATATTAACACCTTGAAGTATTGAACTATGAAAACGTATAAATAACCTGTTTAAATTTTTATAAATTATTCACATAACTTGTATTGTTAATGTTTAATTAATGGGCTTTAATTTAATGTTAATATAAAAAGAGGTTTATGACCTCTAATGGAATTAGCTACATGTGTATCATGTAACTAATAAATATCCTAGGGCTCGCTTGCTTCAATTGAGAAAATGGAAGAGTATTAATAAAAAGAAGCAAGGAAAAAGAGAATAAATAGTTTATGATTATTTATTTTGTTTGATTCGAGGGAAAAAAATAGAATCATTTTCTTTTAATTTATCTTGTTAATAATTGTTACATTAAAAAATAATTTACTTTTAATTATTATCAAATAATTATTGTTCTATTGTTTTATTTCTTATCTTATTGTTAATTATTATTATTTTACGTATATTATTACTGATATTTTATTATTTATTATTCTTCATTTTATTTACTAATATTATTATTTTAATAATTATTTAATGATAATTATTAATATTATTTTCATTATTACTTTTATTATTATTTTACTGTTATAGTATAATTAATATTATTTTTCATTATTATATTAGTATTTACAAATACTATTTTATTTATATTATTAAATATTTTTATATTATTATCACTATTATTTATATTTTTATTATTATTTATTATTATTCCTTTTTTGTTATTTAATATTTTATTTTTATTATTTCTAATATTGATTATTATTTAATAATTATTTTTATATTTAATTTTTAATATTATTTATGAGAATAATATTATAATTATTATATTGAAGATGATAAATTCAAAATTAATCCAATCCTTTGAAAAATTGAGAAGGATAATCATTTCCTCATTTAGAATAATCTTATTAAAAGAAAATGAAAAAATAATAATTTTTTTAAATCAAATATATAAAATTTAAAACTTTTTTTATGGATACTATCAATAAAGCGGCTCTAAAAGGTTTTCTCATCTTCGAAAGAATGAATCGCAGTGAAGATATTTGTGTTAGTTGACGTCTTTGGGTTATAATTTCAAACTCCACAGATTGTGAATTTTAGATAAAAAATGTGTTGCATTTAATTTCCAATGTTCATAAATAATGAATTTCACAGATGAAGAGATATTGAGTTTTACTTTGAGTTATGTGGTAGGCAAATGATTTATTTTTATTGGATGAGAAGACATTTTAAAATAATGCAAAATGGTTAAATATACGTCTCATAAAATAAAGATAAATTACATGCACTTTTTATAAATTAAAAAATATGTATATAATGAATAATTAACCGGAGGGGGAGTTAAGTAAATTTTCTTTAAAATGTACATAAGTAATTTTTGAGAGGATGGGTGTATAGTTTCTTGGACAAAATTTAGATAATTTTTTTTAAATATTTGTTGTAAAAACTTTTTCTTAAATTTTGATATATATTAATTATTTTATTATAATTATAATATTATTAATTATTATAATTATAAAATTAAAATTATTAATAAATTAGTAAAATAATTAATATATTTATTATAATTTGAATGATGAATTTTACGAAAAACACCTTAAAAATTTAACCAAAAATTTCCGAAATATCTTCCTCACCTGACATCCGGCGAGAAAAGTGAGATGACCAATGGGATGGAGAGCCACATTCTAGCAAACCTTAAAATAACTGAGATCACATTCTACGGTTTTGGGCCAGCGCAGACTTCTCTGACCGTGGTCTTGCCGTTGGCTTTGTAATTGTGGAGATGGACAGCACAGCTCATCCCATCCCCTTCTCTTTTATTATTCTCTTACCTTTTTCTACTTACCCATGGGCCTGACATATTCAGCTTCTATTGTTATTTATTTATTTAATTTATTTTCAGTTTATGCTCAATATTTTCTTTTTCTTCTTATTGGGTGCGAACTGCGAACACCGCCTCGGCATTTCAGGCATCTCTCCAAACAAATTAAGATAGGAATGAGACGCGGCGTTGTCACTTTCTTTTGGCAAATCATCGGTCCACTAAAATTGTGTAGCCATATTGTGATTTAACACTTCAAATTCCTATGAACATATGTCCGAGATCTTTGATGTTTACATATTGGAACTCAATTAGTACGTTGTTCCCTCTACGTACCTCATAGTGGATTTTTATTTTCATTTATTTTAATAATCTCATAATGGAAATAAAATGTTTTTATATTAATAAGTCTTAATATTTTTAAATGCAATAAATGAAAATTTCATTATTGCGAATTTTAACGACAACCGGAAAATAAATTATTTATATTGAATAATAACTAATTCTACAACTTGCGCTTAATCTTCAAGACAAACAACCCATGTCACTACAACTATATATATATATATATATATATTCCGCCTAGCAAAACTTAACATTTAAAGATTTCGGTAATATGAAGAAAAAGTTACCGTTATGCTTCGGTCTATACCGAAAAATTTTATGGGTTTTTACAAAAATTTAAAATAAAATTTTTATATATTTTTTTTTTTACAAAAAGTGTACACATTTTACGTGTACTAAGTATATAAAAAATTATAATTGATATCGAAATATTTTAATTTTTACATAAATTTATAATTTTCAATAAAAATTCATAAAAAATAAAAATATTTTAGCCTCAGTTTAATTTTTTATACACTTAGTACATATTTCACGTGTACTAAGTATATAAAAAATCATAATTGTAATAGTATTAAAAAAATTTTATTTTATTTATAAATTCTATAAAGAAAATTGTGAAAAATATAAAATTAATTATAAAATTTATTAGAATATGTATCGCGACCAACTTTTTCATATCCTTTCCTTGGTTTCAAAATAACAAGATAATATTTTTCTACTTTCTTATTTACATGAAGAGAAATAACAAGAAAGAAAAAAAGAAAAAATAATTATTTATTTATTTAGGTCGAAAAGTAAGATAAAATAAAATAAAATAAAATAGAATAATAATTTTACCAATTGAATATATAAGTTAATTTTTTAATTAAATAAAATTAAAGATAAAATTACAATAAATTATTTTTTTAACTTATTTTCTATTCATACATGGCAAGAAAACATTTTGGTGAGCTGCTCTTTTTTCTTTGTTCCTTTATTCTTCCATCCCTTTAATGCTACCCTATAATTAAGTGAAGAAAAATATTTTTTAATTTTTTATTAATTTTATTTGACAATTAAGAAATAATTATAGCGATTAACTAATTTAAGATAAAAATATAGAATAATAAAATTTAAAAAATGATACTTTATTGAATTTTTAAAATGATGGATGAGGAAGGAGTATTTTCTATTCCTGTGATCTCTCAGTTTTCTTCCCGCCAATTTTATAGAAACAAGCAAATAAGGGTTAAAGACGGACAAATTAAGCCATAACCAAAAAGCTATTTCTCCCTGTACAACACATTTTGCAGGTTTTAACCTTGCGACTTTTGACAGTGAAGAATGCATTGAACTTGAAGTAAAGGGAAATGAGGCAGTAAATCCCGGGATATGCTGCTGTTCGTGAAATTAATGCATGTATGATGGCTTGCACAGTAATCTTTATTAGTGAATCCAGTTGCAGCTGAACTGTCATCGGGTTCTTGGACACTCGGGGCTCCATTGCCCGCTTCTCCCTTATGTGAATGTTCCGTAGCCCTATTTATTGCCAATTGCCATGGGTTTGTCAACGAAGGTTAATTTGATGGCGTTGTGTTTGCATCAGCTCCTCTCACTTCTGCTCGGATAAACTGTAATCTAATTATTACGTTATGTTTTCACTTTCATTAAAAGAAAATGTCATTATATATAAAAATAAATAATAATTTTCACAACTCTATAATGATGTAATGGAACTAGACATTGAGGTTGTTTGTCAAATTGCTTTTTTATCAACTTTTAACTTATTTTAATATCTTTAATTGTTTGACTAAATTAATTAATTAATTTAAATATTTCGTAAATAATTATTTTAATTAATTTTTTGACACTTATATAACTGTTTTAAAAAAAGTTAACGATGGTAACTTTTTATAGATAGCTAATTTGTATTTAATATAAAAAAAAGCATTCTTATCCATAATAATAAAATTTTTCACATCTTCATAGTCAATAAATAAAAAATTATTAAATTATATTTATTTATTTCTTAAAGAAAAATATAATACATATAATTATAATTTAAAATATTATTAAAGTAAAAAATACTCAAATAAATCATCAAATATATATATTTTTTATATGTCACTTTATATACAAATAACTAATAATAAATAACTAATTTTATAAAATATATTGATATAAATAATTAATATTATTAGCTAATTAAATCAGTTATCAACCACTTAATTAATTCAATAAATTAATTAATTTAAAATGTTCCTTTTTCTAATCCTTTAAATTTAAATTCAAAATATTATGTATAAATAAGAGACTTGCTACTCTTATTATTAAATAATAGTAACAATAATAAAGCGATTTCATGATGCCTTTTTATCTTTTCATAATAGATGAAGAATGGACTGTCTATCTTCCATAACTATATATCTGCCTTTCAGTTTTTTACAAAAGGTGCAATGACTGCTATTTATACTTCAGCAGTCTCACACAACGGCAATAACAATAATTCAACATGCGACATGCGGTAGGAAGAACCATGTGAAAGGCTGGTTTTCCCTCTGTAGGCATTTAAACTCGCTGCCTATAAACAAAATAAAAGTATGCGCAGATGCGGTGGCAAGCTACAAAAATTCAAACTACTATTTTTCGAAATAAAAAAGGGAAAAAAAAAGGGAAAAGCATGGATTATAAGTATAAACCCCGCTTTTCTCTTCTTTCTGACTTTTAACCTTGTTTTTTCAAAAAAAAAAAAAGCAAACAGTAATATATCTATCCAATGAAAAGCAGAAAAACTAAACCAATCACACTTCTAACAATGTGTCAGACTTTCTTCAGGTTAGAAGAAGCACACTTTATTGGGTAATGAGCCTTTTTGATAGGTTCAGTAATAATAATAACTACTTTATAGTGTACGGAAAAATGAAATCCAAATGCATACTAACGACAATGCCTTTCAGTTTTCAATATCATGTAAAAATCAGAGATTGATATATAGTGACGAGATCTTACTTGAACCAATCTGGGCATTTCACATTGCTGGCATCTTCACTGTTTAGCCAACCATACTTCTCCGAGAAAGGATTGGCCAAGGACTTTGGTGGATAGCCATCAATACAATCGTCCCACACATTAGCATCGCCACCTTCCAGGTCCTTCATAACCTCCCACAAACAGCTATTGCATTTAAAGCCAGCACCAAAGCTTATCATCAGTACTCTGTCTCCTTTCTTCAGCCTCTTCTTCGCCTCCATGTACGCTAACACATACCATAGGCTGCTGGCCGACGTGTTCCCAAAACGGTGCAGCGTCATCCTCGATGGCTCCACATCGTACTCGTTTAGATCTAAGCTTACTCCGATCCCATTTATCACTGCCTTTCCTCCTGGATGCAGGCAAAAATGATCAACTCCGGTCTTGAAATCCAGCGGTGATTTTGTTGCTGCGGTTGCCGATGACTTAGGCAAATTTCTTGTTGTCAGCTTTTTAAAGAGTGAAACTGCCATGAACCTTAACAACTCTCTCATGGGTAGAATCTTGGGAGAAATTACCCTTAAGTTATCTACGAAAGCTCTTGTTGCTACCTTTGGGAGAATTTTATCGAGGTGAAAGCCGCGCCTGCCTTGGTCGTCTTCCTTTTGTAGGCAACAGTTGTATGCTTCATCCCTTGCTCCATGATGCGTTCTGACCAGGCACTTCAATTTCAGCAGGGCTTTGTGCTTTAAGGTTCTTTTGTTTGTCAAGAGAATTGCGCAGCCGCCGGACCGGAACAAACAGTTGGCGAGAATCATTGATCTGTCGTTGCCGGAATACCAATTTGGGCTCAGGGATTCTGACGTCACCAGAAGAGCGTATTTGTTCCTCTGTGACATGAAAATGTTCTTAATAACGTCCAAAGAAATAAGGCTGGCACTGCAGCCCATTGCACTGAGATTGTAAACCTTAATGTCTTGCCTCATTTTATAATGGTTGATAATTCGAGACGAAAATGAAGGAGCAGCGGAAAGCATAGAGACATTCACGACGAGTACGTCGATCTCTGAAGGAGAAATGGCCGACCTGACCAAGAGCTTTTGGATGCTGTCATGGAAGAATTCATCCATCTCTTGGATGCCGTCAGACAATGTCGGGCTGGCCTCGCGGCCTTCGAAGACGTTTCTTGGAGCGTAAGTCTGCTCGCCGATGCCGGCGCTGACGATGGATTTGAGAAGGAATCTGTATTCATTGAGACCTAGGTTTTCGTTTCTTGCAATGATTTTGCCGGAATATTCAGTGCTTAGCATTCTGTCATCGGTTGGCTTGTGGCATTGGTAGTCTAATACGTAGCACTCTTGATCTCTTCTTTGATTCAACAAATTCCAGATTAAGAAACTGAAATACAAAATGGAAAACAGATACAGTAAGGTGAGGAACTCCATGTGGAGAAGAGAAGGAAACAAAAGAGATAGAAAGAGAAAGGTAGACAGAGAAGTGACGGAGGAATTTTGTTGGATTAGAATTTCAAACACACATTACTATTTATAAGAAGAAAAGGGAGCGAGGGTTTGGAGGGGGTGATCAGCTGGGGCATGTGAATAGGGCTAAGTGTAATGTAGCATCCCAAATGTCAACACTGCTCAACCCCCAACAAACTAATCTCTTTGAACATTTGGCTCGAACCTTTATTACACTTAATAAGTTTAAAGTAAAATGAGGCCACATTATTCGGATGTGTGAGAAAGAATCTGATAGTCAAACTCTCTGATGTTGGGAAAAAGAATTATGATCGTACCATATTAATTACTAAATTATTTAGCATTAGGTTTTTTCTTTTAAATTGATTCATAAATTAAAAATTATTATCACTTATTTTTAGCATCCAACTCTATGCTGGATATCAAATGACATCAGTCCAATTCATAATTATGTACTTATATTATCATATAAATTTTTCACAAATTCCATAACTGAATGGAAAATATCAATAATGTAGATCGGATTTGTAGAGTTTTATATTGCTCTGACTTTATTTGATATATCCCTCAAAGTATTGGGGAATTGCTTAAGTGATATTTGAATTCTCTTGAATACTTTATACTTATTGTTACATTCATTTTTTATCATTAATCTTTATACATGTGTTTAACTTTTCTTATCATTTATAAAAAAAAGAAAAAAAAGGAAAAAAAAAGTATCTCCTACGACTTAACAAAAAAAATGATATTTGAGAATCAATGTCAAAAATAGTATTCAAAATGAGAAATTTTTATCTATTTGATTATATATTTATATTGTATATCTTTTTATTAAATATTTAGTATTTAAGATAATATTATAACTACTAGTTATCCAACAATCTTAATTTATAAAAAAAAAAATGAGATATTTTAAAAATTGGCATTCCAGAATTCGGGCCTCCGAAATATAACATCAACATCGTTGCTCAAAATAGTGCATATATTCCCATGAGGGTGAGCTGGATTACGATCAAGAAGTTGCAAAAATTGAAGGGAATCATAAAATAAAATAAACAGCAATTATTTTTACAGTTGGAAGTTTACCCAATGAGGCAATCCACATTTAAGGGGGATGAGTGGCGGTAGATAGGAAAAAACGCGGACACCCCTAATATATTAGTACACATAATCATTAATCTATAGATTAATTTCGAATGGTTAAATTACACAACTATGGAAACTAATTATTCACACAAATTAAATGAGAGCCGACGAGTTCGTATGGTTACAACTCAAGGTGTTAAAACTAGGTTATGCAGTTAATTACTCAATGAATTTTTCAACTAATTAAAGTACTAATACCAGCATGAAATTGTGATTGATTTTGATAATTATATCTAACCTAAATTATGTCCAAATTGTTCAGTCTCAGCTTATTGGTACGTTTTAGAAGTTATCATTTTCCTAATCTCTCCAACTATTTATCAGATAAAAAATAAATAAATAATTGCAAAAGTGTTATGTCACCTACATACTTTGTCATTAAAGAATTAATGTATAATATTATATTATAATAATATAAGAAAATAACTTCCTATTTAATTATAATTGAAAATATTATTTTTATTACACTTTACTTATTCAAAATTAAATAAATAAAATATTTTTTCTGCCTTAATATCTTATAATAATTATAAATATATAAGTAAATAAAACTATCCCCAGGAACGATATTCACCGGTAAACATACTTAGGCCCGTTTTAATTATTTATTGGAAGATATTTTTGGTTGGAAAATTTTATTTTACTATGTTTAAATGAAAGAGTTCCGTGTCACTATTTGATAATTATCTAATTACATTGATGATTAATTGATTTAATTAATTATTATTTGATAATTTATTACATTAGCTAATTTAATTGTCTTATAACATTAATTGTTTGAATAAAGATGTTTAATAAAATTAATTATTTATATATAAAATGATATATACAAATATAAATTTATTTTATAATCTGTTTGAATATGTGTGTGTGTGTGTGTGGATGTATTATTTATGTGTATAAATTAATCTTATTCATTTTTATTTTTAACATAAAAAATTATTAAATAATTATATAACAATAGCATTGATATTATAACAATTATTTTGTTAAAATATAAATTTTATTATGTAAAATTAATTGATAAAAAGAACTATTTTATTCTAATATGTACTAAATTAGTGCATACAAGAAAAAAAATATAATAGCATGGTGGTTGAGGCAAATATTATATGTTAAAAGTATAGGTTTAATTTTTTCCATCTGCAATTTTTACAAAATACTGAATGCAAATAATTATAATTATACAATATATATAATTTGATGTTATTTTTAATTTTTTACATATATTTAATGAATCAATAGTTTAAAAAGGTTAAATTTTGCAGCTTAAATCCAACATTTTCAAAGTAGGAACATTTCCCAACTTTTTCAAATTAACTGGTTGAAAATTAATTAACTAATAAAATAAATTATTTTTAAATACTTAAAATATCTAATTGACTAAATTAATAAGTTAAATTGGTCTCAAATGTTAAAAACTAATGGAAAAATTAACCGTCAAACATCTTCATATGCATTTATAATTTCTGATAAAAAATGATATTTAAATTTATAGTAGTGAAAAAAATAATTTTTTTAAAAAAAGATGAATTTATCTTTCATTAAATTTCTCATACAGCATTGAACATCTAAATTATTTTTCATCATTTTGGTATATATTTTATACTCCTTCTATATTATATTATCTATCATATTTAATTGATTTCACTGAGATTAACAAGATAGTTTAATTTATTTATTTTTAATAGATTTTTCAAAAATACCTTTTAATTTAAAATAAAAAATTACTTCAAACTATCCTTTAATTTAAAATCAAATTTGGTTTATTATTATTTCTTTCTTTATTTAAAATTTGTGATCAAACTTAAATGCACACATAAGCCTCATTTATTTCATGTATAAATTTCAATATAGTTGAAAATGAAAAAAAGAAAGATGGAATGAATTTGTTAATATATTTCAAAATTAAAATATAAAATAATGAAGTAATTGTTGATGAAAAAGAAAGATAAAATTAAAATATATATTTAATATTTAATTAAAATTTTAAAATCATAGATAAAAAATAAAATATTTTTAAAAAATGACAAAGAATAACAAAATGAAAGAAATTTTTATAATTCTACGATATTTTTTTCATTGGAACAAACAGAGTCGTCCCAATTAGTGCACATACTTAGAGTTGACCAGTGGCCTGATGGTTGAGGATTATTTATGGCTTGAAATTGGATATATTTAAATGGGTCGGTCAATTACTTCCATTTGAGTCTGACTTTTTCATATGGCGACTTTGATATTTGCCCAATTATTTATGTCCATGATCGTAATCAATGGTCAACGTGGCCAATCCCATTCAGCATTAACTAATCCAAACTCCCAACCGAATATTTATAGCTAATGTTTAGTATTTGGTAATAAGTAGCTAATATTTTTAACAATTTTATTAACTAATCCAAACGAGAGATATATTATGATGGCCATTTAGTTGCGGAATATTTTTAACAATTTTGAAAATGTTTTAAGTAAATATTACATTCCTATATTTAATTCAAAATTAAAAAAATATCTAAAAATCAAATTTTCTCTAAAATATTTTTATAGAGAAAGGTGAATATTTAAAATTTTCATGTTATGGGATGAGAATATTGATATTAAAATAAAAGGATAAAATTATATTCACATTCAATTATTTCTCTTATTTATCACTTTAACAAAGAATTTTTTATTTAAATCAGAAAATAATCATCACTTTATCTTTAATTATTCTATTTTTCTTCCTCATTTTTTATTTTAATTATCCTAGAAATAGGCCATTTATAAGCCGGTTATATGTTAGTTTTTGTGTACTTCTACCATTTATGAGGTACATTCAATTTTGTCAAATAGTCAAATAATAATAATAATAATAATAATAATAATAATAATAATAATAATAATAATAATAATAATAATAATACACTTCCATCTAATTTTTTTAATCACTTACACTCACATTTATTTTTTTACTTATTTATTAAATTACATATGAAATCTTTATTTTTTTAAAATTATATACTTTCATTTTAAAAAAATATTATTATTATTATGAAATACAATTAGATTAATTTTTTAACTACAATCCCTTTCTAAAGTTATTTCTAATATTTGGAATATTATTTTAATATATTTATATGTATATATGATTTTTTTTTACTGAAGAATAATATAACGACCTTGAGATTTCTTTAAAAAAAGTATATTTATACATAAAAATATAAAACAATAATCTTTTTACACTAGAGAAGAAATTACAATTTAAAAATTAATACTAGTATGAATTATAATAATAATAATTTAAATAAATTGTATTCACTTCATTTTTCAAATTTGATATAATTAAAAATTAATTTTATTATTGTTATTCTAAAATAATGTGATTAACAATGAATATACCTTATAAAAATAAAATAATTTAATTTATTAGGTATTAAAAGTTTTTAATTATTTATGTAGTTTTAATAAAAAATATAATTTATTATATTATATTTTATAATAAAAATCTTAATAAGGTTATCTTTGAAACAATTTCAAGATTTTTAAAAATATTAAATATGAACCAAATATTAGAATATAACATATTTAGAAATCTAATAAAATATTTAAAAAATTACTTTTTCATTAATTAAATTCTCAAAAATTATATTTTCGGGATTATATACTTTACTATGAAGGTAAAATTTCATGAATCAAATACCACTAGTACTGGAAATAATTGACAAAAAATATATAAAATGAAATTAATGAATATAGGAGAGTATCTTCATTGAAAAGTATGATTTTTTGAAAAATAGGACATTCTTGAGTCATCTAAATAGTTATTAATTGTTAAACTTAAAAAAATGAAACTTATCAAGAAGTAATACTTAAATCATCTAGTTAGTTATCGAGAAGTTTTACTTTTTGCAAATTATGAAAAGTTATTTATTCACATCTTTAGTAAGAAAGATTTTTTATATCATTTATAAATTAAAATGCACTATCACCTTTATTTAATTTAACTAATAAGCACTTTAACCTTTTATCATCATTATTCAAAAGTTATAATAGCTATAATTTATTAATAATAAAAATAATTTATCAATCATAAAATACAATATAAAAATTTCTCATTCCATTTGTAGCTAAAAATATAAAATTATCGTTATTTAATTTAATTAATGGTCTCCTTAAATTTTTATCCTCATTATTTGGAAATTATAATAAAAATAATTTATTAATTATATAAAATATAATTAATAGAATGAGCATCAGATATAATTGTATAAAATAAATATTAAATATTACATTATAAATATAATTATAATAGAAATATAATTATTATATATATCTATTATGTTATTTATTGTTATTTTATATTTATTATTTTAGTATTTTATTTTTTTCTACTTTATATAAATTCAATAGAATTAATTATTTATTATATTAATTATTTAACCAAATTTTTTTATTTAAATTACATCCCATTTTAATTATATGATGATTATTATATATATATATAATTTAATATACATATATAAGACATCTTAAATTTTTTATTGTAAATTAAAAATAAAAATTACTAATTTAAAAAAATTACGGTCAGGAAGAAATATTAGAAATATAATTTTAAGAAGAAATAATTAGATATAATTAAAAGTATACTTGTTTTGGTAATATTTCATAAAAAATTCGAGACTGAATCAAATGGAATAAAAAAAATAATTTTTGAGAAGTGTTAATTTTTTAGTGTCAATTAAAATAATTTTAAATATTTTCATAAAGTTCATAAGAGATTTTTAAAAAAATTTAACTTTTTGTCAGAATTTGTTTTCTGTGTGAATCAAACTACTTATATATTTGCATTATATTTTAGATAAATTACTCCCCTCTCCTTCATCCCCTGAATTTTCAAAATCGTACAACTCATCCTTATATTATGAATTTAATTGCACTCCCTATCCCTCCTCTAGATTTCTTAACATTTGACTAAAAAACTTAGTCAACGTGGGATCTAAAATTACGAAAATGCATCCTCTAAAATATATAAACAATTTTGCCCTTCACTATCCAAGAAGCATTCGAAAACATAAATATAAAATTAGACATATAAATTATGTAGCTTCTTGTTCTGGGTTTCACCAAAAGGAAAACAATAGTAATAAAATTAGATAAATAAATTCATTAAAAATTGAGAATTCACAAAAATTAACCAAAACAAATTTAAAATTTACATAAAATAAATAATTTGGGGTTTATTTTTGTTTAATGTAATGGACAAACAGATAAGAAAAACTAAATTAAAGGGGAACAATTTGTCCAAAAAAAATCATAGTTAACATAATGAAAGGGAGGAAATTAACACAAAAATCAAATGACATTTCAAATTGAACGCAAAGAAAAAATTAAACAAAAAACAATGCTAGTCAATTTGGCTGGCAAATCGGATAAAAAATTACACAATTGAACTCATTGTTTCACTGAAGACGTACAACAATTGTCAGCTGCAAGAAAAATTTTGACCACGAGATTCAGAGGCTATCCTCAATCATGAGTACTTCCTCGATGTTCAATTTGTTAGAATGGAGGATAAGCATCAAGCTCCATCATTGAAGAGTGCTTTCTTGCTGTTTAGTTTGTTGTGGAGGAAGAAGCCTCAAGCTTCACCATTGGCGTTGTTGGCTGTGAGATAAATAAATAAATTTTGAGATATATTAAGATAATGTAATGTTGGGTAAAGAGGAATAGAAGAAAATCAGAGGTGTTGCTTTTGCATGGAAATAAGATGCTTCGGTCTGCACCATTGATTTGCCACTGAAGGCAACTTGATGAAGTTGGGTAAAGAGGAATAGAAGAAAGATAAATTTGCCCTTAATATATATTTACAAACAAAGCAATGGCTTAATCAGAAGTAATTCGTTCCATTCAATAGGGGTTCTTGAAGAATTGAGAACTGAAGTTTGTCAGAAATTTACTTCAACTCTGTTAATGAAGAACTGAAGTTTGACAGTGATTTTGTGTCCTTCACATAATTGTTCTACTATTTTAATTTTAATTATTTTACATTTATAACATGATCCTATCTAAATGAATATTGGATGCAAAGCTTCATTCGTTATTCGCCGATAGTGTGCGGTGTCTTTACAACGGAGTATGGTAAGGAATTTTTTTGCTCTGACATTGAAGCTCTGTATTAATTTCTAGTTTAGGTTGATTTTAGTTAACAAGGGCAATTTTGTCTATTAAATTGAAGCTCTAACGGAGGTGGTAGACATAAGTGGGGTTCTAACTAATTTTGAAAAGCAAAGGGAAAGAAATGTATTTAGAATAAATTTTAAGGGATGTAGTAGTAATTTCCCTTATATTTTTAAGTTGATTTAATTAATGTTATAAGTAGGGATGCAAATAAATTGAATTGAACTGAATATTTATATGCTTAAATTCAAAATTCATTAAAAATAAATAAGCTTGAATTTGAACCAAATATCATTAAATTCAAATAATTTGAATTTGAACTCAAACTTGATTTAAATACATACTTAAATAAGTTTACACAAATTTTTTTACTAGTATATTCCCAAGTGCTTATTAAGATGCTTTTAGGAGTTTAGTACTCGAGATAGTATGACAAAATATAAGTAATTAGATAAAATTACAAAAATCTTAATAATGACTTAGTAATTTTATTTATTAGCTTATATTTTATCATATCAATCTGGATACCAAACTCTTAGGGGCACCTTAGAATTCACCATATTTCTACATCCAATTTTTCATGGAATTCGTAATATTTGAATTCGAATTCGAGCTTTTAATAAAAATGTTCATAATTAAGTTTTTACAACTTTATTCGAAAATTTTTTCATTTCATATTAATTTGATTACATAAAATTTTATTTTTTACAAATAAATCAAATATTAAATTCTTTTTTATCTAATTTTAGATATTAATACAAATTTTTCTACAATCATCAAGTCTCTAAAAATATTTACATAACAATTACATTTAATAAAAAATAATACATTAAAAAGTTGATTACTTTAATCAAAATATTATACACTTTATATAATATTAATAAAATCAAATTTTTATATATTATATTATTTATATTTATCATCATATTCATCTAAATTTATAAATAATTTGAATTAAATAATATAAAAATTAAATTAAATTTATATATTCAAATTCAATTCATTTAAAATTTAATTTGATTTGAACTGTGGTGAACCTGATAAGTTATTGATTCAATAGTATCCTTAAACGTTATCATCCTAGAATCAATGCGGTGGGTGATGCGGGGCCCACACAAGGCTCGAAGGACCAGAGTCCGCAAGTAACTTTTCCCACCGCCTAGTACTTTCATTTAAGAGACGAGAAAACAAAATTAAATTCTTAAACTCAATTATGGAGTAGTATTTTAAATAAATGTCAACTATAAAGCTTGCAAAAATAGTCACTATATTTATGAAGAATTCTTTGCTAGGTTCTTAATCGATAACTGGATCACGGGGCTTGTATTTAGCATCAGTAATACTGTTAGATGATAGTTTAATTGATAATTGATAAATTAATTAATTATATTAAAAATATTTAATAAAATTAGTCATTTGATTAATTAAAAATATAAAATGATATAAAAATATATTAATATAAATAGATATATGAAATAAATTAATTTATATTTATTTTAAAATTAAATTATATCGATTCAATAAATATATTTAAAATAAAATTATAATTATTAAAAATTTAATTATATTTTATGATATTATATATTTATTTATATACTTATGATTCATGTATTTATTATTAAAAAATATAATCATTTAAAATATAATTGATTATATTTTATAATATTATATTTTTATTTTCGTTTATATTATATATTTTTCAAAATAAGGATAAAATTACCTAAAATTTAATTAATTATAAGGGTATGAGTTATCAATTAATTAAAAGAAGAATAATAAATTTAAAAAAATAATTTATAAATCATCAGTTATAAATTACTCAAAATAATTTATTAAATTAAAATTTATTTTTTAAAAAATTTAGTACAATAAAATATCTAAAAGCTAGTTTTATTAGTACAACAAAATATCTAAAATCTAGATTAATAAATTATAAATTAATTAATTTATTGTGTAAAACACAGCCTATGTATTGGAAAAAAAAAAGCTAATTTTTTTTAAAAAAGAAAATATGCCGCGCGTCATCATCGTATCATCATCAGAAAATCAATCGGTTATTCTTTCATTTTTATGATTTTAACCAAGTGAAAGGAAATTAAATTTTAATATAAGTTTGGAATCAGCTTCTCTATATCATTTGAAATTAATGCAAAAATACTTGATTTACGTTCAATTTAGACGTAGATTTTTTACACACCGGATAAAAGATGTGAGATTAGATTGGGGCATAATTTTGGTTTTTTCTGTAGAGAATGAAAATGAGGAGGTAGAATTAGAAATAAAACAATCGAAATGGTGCATTTTTATTTGAAATGAGTTTATAGATGCGGCACCGTTTATTTTTTTTAACTTATTTTTTATAAGAAAATCTTATCTTTTTATATACAAGTAAAGAAATATTATATATTTTTATATTTTATGATTAAAAAATACCTTTAAATTTATGATAAAAATATTTTTCTATTCATTAAATTTGTTATATTTAAGACTAAATATATTAATTATTTTTTATTATTTTAATATTTTATAACCTTTTTTTAATAAAAAAAATTCTCTTTCAAAACTAAGGAGGCCGAAATTTCGCTACGTGTAAGTGGGATGAAGGGCGACAAAATAACTATACAAGAAGACAACCGGTTGCAAAATGACTATGGGATATTTAGAAATGAAGGCCTCTCAAATTTCTTTTGTTAATCTTTGCAACTGTATTTTTTCCCTAAAAAGACAATTTGTATTTCCAAATATCCTAGAACTTGAATACATAATATTGATTATTAAAAATTACTATAGGTACTAAAATTTGAAATTAAATTTTAAATATTTTACTTAAAAAAATTATATAATTATATATTTAAATATTAACTCCTCAATAATTTGATGGTCATGATTCAATCCTTTTACTTTCACATAAAAATATTATTTTTACTTTGTATACTCACACACAATATATGTGTGTGTGTGTGTGTGTGTGTGAGAGAGAGAGAGAGAGAGAGAGAGAGATCAATATGGCTTGTTAAATATTACTATTGACAAATACAATTTTATTTTTTATTTTTTTGGTAGATGGAGAAAATTAGAAACAAAAAACAGAATAGAAATAGAAACCAAAACAAAATAAAAAACTATCTAAAAAAAGAGATGCCTATAGTATCAACCTATAACCAAGGCTTCAAATTAGTTGAAGGAGCATCCCAAATTCTTTCCCTGGTTCTATGCTTAGGACCGCATCTAACTAAATAATCACCAAGTTGATTTCCTTCTCTAAGAACACGAAGGATTTATACTTCCTCAAAATCATTCAAGATATCTCTAATGTCTTAAATTAGTCCCCAACGGATATGAGTGTGTTGAACTCCTTGATGGAAAAAATTAACCATTTGCTGAGAATTAGTCTCCACCATAATCTTTTTGTATCCTTTGTTCTTAGCAAATTTGAGAGTAAATAAAATGCCTATAACTTCATCCATATTGTTAGTAGAAATACCTAAAGATCCAAAAAAACTAGTCAACCACTTCCTATTATCACCTTTGCGTAAACCACCAAAACCAGTAGAAACTAAATTCCTTGAAGAGCTCTCATCCACATTGATTTTAATAATTCCTTGAGGGGAAACCCCCATTTAACCACCCTAAGCTCAGCTTCTTTATACTCCTTTTTATGCCATCCAAAAGCAAGCTGACAATTTTACAACATGACATGGATCCTTTTAATCAACTAAAAAGGTCTACAAACTTCATTTTTAAACTCAAAATCATTTCATTTGATTTTTAGATTGTTGAATATTCCTTAAAAGTTAATCTTTGAAATTCAATTGGAAGAATTCAAGGACATGTAGAATAGCTCCTAAGCCTCTCCAAACCTCCTTTACGCTTGGACAATCCCTTAATAGATGCAAAAATGTTTCAATTTTAGCATCACAAATAGCACATATGGGGGAATTAGTAAGACCTTTCTTATATTGAAGATCACTAGTAATAATTTTATCATAAAAACAAAGCCATTGAAACAAACTAATTTTTAAGGAATTTTAAGGGTGTGTTTGTATGTGTTTGCTATTTTTTATTTTTAAAACTATTTTTGAAAATATTTTTCAAAAATAGTTTTTAAAAATAATGAGAAAAAAAAGTGTTTGGTAAGTTATTCTAAAAATAATTTTGAATTATAATAATGTAATTAATGAAGTATGTTTTGAAAACAGAAAGATAAAAATAACTCAAAGTTGCTCTTGTTTTTAAAACACTATTTTGGAAATAATTTTTAAAAATAAAAAGGAAAATACTTAAACAAATAAATTTTTTTATTCTTTTATTTTTAAAAAATAGAAAATCATTTTTAAAAATAAAAACCAAACACACTTTAAATTTTTACATTTTTCTCCAATGAGCTTCATAATGAAAATTTTGGTTTTGAATAAGCCAAGCACAACCTTATTTTGAGGAATAACTCTCATCTATAGCTGCATACCATACTAGATTGTCTCTTCTCAGTGTAACTTTAGGAATAGGCATGGTTTAAATTTTTAGTAATAAATCATTAGGAATATTGGTCAATAACCCATCCAACTTTCATTCATTGTTATAAGTCAGATCTTGAACCATTAGATTTTTCTCATTAGGATGGATAGAATCAACTTTATCATCTAAATAAAATAGGCCAATCCACTTCTGATGCCATACATTGAAAGTACTATTTGAATAAATTCTTTATATGAATCCATCTTTTAATTCCTTCATACAGTGAGTGATATCCCTCTAATATGAGAATTTTTGGAATTATAGAAAAAACTTAAAAGATAAGAATTCCTTCTTTTATATTTATGGTTAAGAACATGTGCCCAAGTCTTATCCTTCTTGTAGATAAACTTCTATCCTAGCTTTCCCATGAGTGCTAGATTATTCTTTTTTGCTTTGTGAATGCCTAGCTCTTCTTCCTTTTAGGGATGGGTAATTGTATTCCAATTAACTAAATGAAGACCTCTCTTAAATCCATAGGAACCCCAGACAAAACAACGAACAAGTTAGTCAATTATATCACAGACACCTATAGGAAGGATAGTTGACTACATGAAGTAAATTAGGATAGAATTAAGAACTGATTGAGCAAATGTTCTGTGTCTAACCATATTAAAGAGTTTATCTTTTCAGGAAGTAAGTTTTGCTTCAATTTTTTCAATAACAAAGTGAAATTGGGCTTTACTTAAGCATTTCCTATATAAAGGAAACCCCAAGTACTTGTCTATATCCTTTGTGAAATGAAATTGACTTATAAGCTTGATCTCTTTCCTCACATTACTAGTCACCCTTGAAAATATAATAGCTTGGATTTTTGGAAATTTACTTTCAATCTAGACATTTTACAAAACTTTTTAAGAGAGACCAAGATCACTCTAACTTGACTTCTAGTGCCTTTGGCAAATAACATTACATCATCTGCCAAGATCAAATGGGATATAAAAAGACCATTAGCAGAAATAGAAATGGGTTCCCATTCCTTCCTATCCACCTTTTCGTGGATAAGTAAAGAGAACGCTTCCATACAAAGCATAAATAGATTAGGAGAAAATGGATCCCCTTGCCTAAGACCATGCTTAAGAGTAAAAGCCTCAAGTTTTTTGCCATTCCAATGAATGCTAAATGAAGTTTGAGAAATGTAATTGATGATAAGCTGCACAAAGTTGTAAGGAAAACTAAACATAATAAAGGTCCATTCAAGAAATTTCCAATTAACCTTGTCATAGGCCTTTTCAAGATCAATTTTAAACATCATAGATCCTTTTTACTGTTTAGTGTGATTAATATAATGCACAAGTTCTTCGGCAAGGACAATGTTATCAGTGCATCTTTAAGGAAGAAAGCTACTTTGAAAAGGGCTTACTAGTTTAGACAGCAAAGGTCTAATTCTATTAACTATCACCTTTGTTATAACTTTATAAACCACATTGCATAAGCTAATTGGTCTAAATTTAGAGATTGATTGAGGGTTATGGACTTTTGGAATAAAAGTAAGCAAAATATCACCTAACCCTATAGGAATCTTACTATTTTGAAATGCATCAGACACCATTTTCCATAAACTATCTCCCATTATCTCCCAGTTAGTTTTAAAGAAAATAGGTTGGAACCTACCTCGACTCTGGGCTTTATAAGACCCTATAGTTATAATAGCATCATGAACTTCCTTCTTAATAACACTCTTAGTCAACCTTTGAATCTTTATCTCATTCAACCAAGGAATAGCTTCTAAAATAAAAGAATGCTCAAGTGACACTTCTATATTATAGAATAAATTCTAGAAATGAGCAGAAACAACCTATTTGATTTGCTCTTAGTTAATAGTACATGATCCATCTTGAAGTTTGAGACATTCCACCTTGTTTCTCCTCTTCTTATTATAGTGGTAGCATAAAAATATTTTGTGCAATGATCTTCCATAGACAAGCATTGGATTCTAGATATTTTAAACCAAAACACTTTCTTTTGTATAAGAATTTCATTAAGTTCTAGTCAAAGATCTTTTTCTAAATTATTTAGAAAGATGAAAAGTAATTTGTCAAGGCCTTTTGAATCCCAGCCAGCCAAGCCAAAATTCTCCTTTCTCGATGAAAAATATTACCAAATACAATCTTATTAAATACTAAGTAGGCCTTCTACACTTTGGACAAATTTGCCATGATATTAGAATCAACTTTATTCCAACTATTAGTCATTATCCCTTTAAAATCTTGATGAGACATCCATATTGCCTTAAAGCGAAAGGGTTTATTTTGTGGAACAACAACAAAACCTTTACTACAGAGGAGAATTGGATGATGATTTGAATAAGTCAAAGGCAAGTGAAATAGAATGGCTTCTAAGAAAAAGTTCTCCAATCAGTATTAGCTACAACTCTGTCTAACCTTTAGGAATAAACCATTTTACCTTGAATAAATCAGTGCCAAGTAGATTTTAGACCATTGAATCCCAAATTTAAAAGCCTATAAGCAACCATATTATCATTAAACAAATTCATCCTTTAGTAACAAATAATTCCTCTTTTTTTCTTATAATTAGAAGAGATGTCATTGAAATTTTCTAATGCCACCTAAGGGAAAGTGGAAGAATCGATAATATGTTTCATTTCTTGCTATAATGATATTCTTTAGGATGGAATTGGCTTGCATAAATAGCATTGTAAATCCATTTTTCATTAAAAGAATATACCGTGATAGAGATTTACTGATTAGAAGAAAAGATAATAGAAAATGTTAGACTGGAATGAGCTCTTAGAATCTAAATACCTCCTGAGAAGCCATCTGGATTTTGAATGGCCACTGGGCTAAAGCCTTCATTCTGCCACTATTATTCCATTCTTGTAAAAGGAATGTATGGCTCTAAAATAAAATTTAGTTCAAGACAATTAATCTAAATGATGGTTCGTAAATGTTTCTTTGCATCATTATTACTAATGCCATAGGTATTCCATGATAAAATTGAGAAACAAGAACTATTTGACATAATGTAATCAACAAAAATATAACAAACAAAGAACAAAATAGCCATTTCAAGATTCATCGCAATCTTTAATATCATCAACATCATTTTCAAAGAAATCCTTACTTGTAAAAGCTTCCTATTCCATATCAGTATCCAAATCCAAAGAGCCACTTACAATCTGACTGGATAGTAGTAGTCCGCCCCAATCTCCTACACAATTATCTTGACAACCTTTTTTATAGATATGATGCCTACTAGTATCCCCAATACTGCTTTCATTCCTTGTTGGTTCAAGACAATTACCAATGTCTGGTTGGTTTTGTGAAGCATCATTATCCTTATTAGGTTATTCAATCTGCCAAGAACTTCCTTTTAGGTGGTGTATTAGAAATAGTCCCAAAAGCAAATTGAAGATTGTGAACTACCCTATGAGCTACCTCTTCCATTATTACACCCTTCCCATTCTCCATTATTCCTTTATTACCTTCTTTTTCCTTCTTGGACTTTTTAATAAACATTTGAGATAAAGACTTATTTGAAACATCTACAAGCACTTCATTCTTTCATATAACCTTATTTCTTTCCCGTATTTCTTCCAATTCAGTTAGAGCTAAAAAACTATTTTTAGTTGATTATTTTCCAATTTTTCTTTCCATATTTGAACTCCTATTTTATGAAAACCATCTCTTTTTTCCCTACTACCATCATTCTCCGAACATCTTAGGAGCATTTATAGTTTCTTAGTTCAAAATTCTAGTTACTCCACCTTCATTCTGAGACTTATTTCTCGATTTTTCACTTGTTTCCTTCATAGCTAATGCCACTTCACAAGAGTCTTCAACATGGCTATATGTTCTACGATGAAAGTAAAGTTTATGGAGACCCTTATATTCCACCTTGAGCTATTGACCCCAATACATATCTAAGGAATAAGAGGTTTTGTTAAATCTACTTTTATGCATAATCAAGCAAATCTTCCTCTCAAAGCCATAACTGTATTTCTATCCATTTTCACTGGATTTCCAATAGTATAAATAATGATCTTCAAAACATCAACCCCTAGTATAATATATTTAATTCTGGTATTCTAATTCAAGCTAAAGTTGAGTGTGAGGCAAGAATGAAATCTAGAGTCCATCTCTTTATAATCAAATAGTGATCAAAATTAACCACAACCTTTTTATCATTACATACTCTAAATCTACAACATCGGAGAATTTAAGCAAAATGAAATCGTGATCAAGATTGATCACTTCTATTAACCCTTGCACCTTCCACATTTATTCTAAACCTGATAGCTCATTATTTTGCTCAGCATTTTGATAACTAAAGAGCTATGCCAAGGCTCACAAAGCTGTTCAAGGATGAAATTATCAAAATAAATTTCAGATAAACAAGGATTACCTTGAAAATATTCAATTCTAGCTTTCTGAACCTCAATTAAATCTTCAAATTTAGCTTTATTCATCATATCTATTCATCTAATTAAAGTGTCTTTGAATAAAACATGATTTGAATAAGGCTTTTCTGTATTTGAGTTACCTAGATTGGGGGATCCAAAAAGTGATTGGGATTGTATTGCATTTGGGGTTTTGAAAGAGTGATCGTCATTGCCTTCGCCTTTTAATGCATTTAGTTCTTGTAAATCATAATATTACAAATACAATTTTATGTTATGCATACTAAATTCAACTCTATTGTTAAATTCAGATTCGAATTGTCCATGTCGTGAGGAACTTGCACTGATGAGGTTATTTTGAAATTAGATTCTCTTTCTACTATTTCTTATGCAAAGGTAGAATTTATGCTTATCATTTTTCTTATTTTTAAAATTTAGGAGATTTTAAATTGATGCCAGATTATAGATTATAATCACACTTTTACCCATTAATTGGTTACATTGAGAAAAAACATAATAAGAAAATAAGTTAAAAAAGAGGTAAAAATAGAAAAATATTTTTTACTTATTATTTGGATATTAAAAAATAAAGGGGAAGATGATAAAAATAATTTTTATTTTATCTAATTAAAAATTAAAAAATAATTTATTAAATTATAAAATTACTTATATTGTAAATCAACAAAATTATTAAAAAAAATTTACATAAGGATAATTTTAAAATTATAAAATTTTTCTACATATTGTCCACTTTCGTTTATTGGAAACATATTTTATTAATTTCTTGAGATCATTTTTAATTTAATTTTTTCCACCTTAAATTATCATAGCATCTAAATAATGAAATATTCATTTTCAACTGTTTTGCCATGCATCCAAATGAAGGGTTGTGAAAACGTAATTGCACATTTGAATATGTAGTGAATATGGATTATTTCTTGGATTTTGATGTTCGTGTCTTTTATGATCCTCCTTGAGAACTAACTCCTTTATTACTTCACACTACCAAAAAAAGGTTATGCAAAGCACAAAAGTCATCTATATAAACCAGATTTATCATCTGTATAGAATCGTGCCTGTTGTACTTTATACAGATGACATTTTTTTTAGTTGTTTGTGTAACATGAAAGTATACAGATGACAAGTGTTGTTTGTGTAGGTGTAGGTTAACCTATACAGATGATAATAACTATACAGATTACAAAGTCATCTATGTAGGTTAGACTTATACAAATGACAATAACTATACAGATCACAGTTGTCGTTTGTGTAGGTTGAACCTATATAGATGACAAAGGCTATACAGACAATAATGTAGTCTATATACCCTTGTGGCCTGTTTAGGTCTGACTTACATAGACGACACTTGGTCTCTATAGCTGTTGTCATCTGTATAGGTCCAACCTACACAGACAACTCTATAATCTGTATAGCCCTTATCGTCTGTGTAGGTTAGACTTATATAAATGATATTTATCATCTGTAAAGGTCTGGCCTACACAAATGACTTTATGGTCTATATATCTATTGTTGTCTGTATAAGTCCTATCTACACAGACGATAATTTTTGTTTGTATAGCTCTTGTTATTTGTATAGGTTATTTTTTTTAAAAAAAATAAAATTTTGCAACGATTCATGATTTTTTTACATATCATAATTATTTATTTTTTATATTTATATTCATTATTTTTTTACATTTATATTCATACTTAGTTATTTATATATAAATAAAATAAAATGATAATAAATTTTTTAATTTGGTGAAGTTAAAAATTATCTAACACAATCAATTGTAATTATAAAAAGAAATGAATTATACACTAACTCTAAAGAATATATAATAAAGTAAGTAAGTTACATATATACATACTATCAAGTATTAAATTAAATTTATATAATACAAACTATCTAAAATAACAGTCCTCGTTACCATCATCATCATTGTTCTCTCCATCATCTAAAAGTAAATTCGATATTGGGGTAGAGGTGGAGGTGGGCACGGCTGTAGCTAGGATCGAGGCGAGGATCACTACTGTTAAGGAGTCAGGGGATGTTATGAAGTAGAAGGTGTCTCAAAAGTGAATCTGGATGGTACTCTTGGTCAATGGATTCTTGTTGGAGGAGGAGATGGTACCTTGGGTGGAGGGAGAGAAAATTCCAAAGACTATAAAGCAACATGCATGCCTTTAAGGAGAGTATGGTTCTTTTGCTACCACTTCTTATGATAATGAATACGCTTATTTGTATCTGCTAAATCCTCCTGAGTCATGGCGACATAGGTCTACATCTCCTCCATAAATGTTGCATCTTAATGCAACCTCGGGAGAAATATTACAGTGGATGAATTGGCGCTGCTAGTGTCATATGGCATTGTAACAAGCACATGACCAATTGCCTTTCTGTGCCCTTGGCGAGTACCAAACATCTCATCAGCAATAGTAGGCTCATCAACACCCGATAAACCTATTAGGGAGCTGCTAAAGGAACACTGGATTGTGAAGATCGATTGGTGATCGATTCCAGCATCTTAGCCTTAATTTATAAAACATAAAAATATAATTTCAATAAAAACTTTTCATATAGTAAGCAAAATTATTTAATCAGAAAGTAGTTACTTACATAAGCTGTTTGAGCATTCGAATGCACCCATTCTCCTATATGATATATATGATGCTCACGAAAATTCTCCCTTGCTGGCTGTCATTCACTTGTGTCCTTTTTTCTTTATACCAATTTCAAAACATGATATTAATAATTAGTAATAATTAGTAAGACTTTGGACAATAGCACCATGCAGAAATCTTAATATACCTTGTCATGCTGTATCGCCGCAATAGACTTTGATTAATAGCGATCATTATACAACTTTTTTAATCTATTCTCCAAATTTCTTCTAGATGACTCTTGCATATTTAAACCAAAATATTTGTAATTAGAAGAAAAACAAATTGAATGTCAAAAATGGTAAATAACTAATTGTATTTCAACTTTACCTTATGCTCATCACTATTAAAGTATATACATAACCTATTCTAATAATTTGTTGAAATATTAGTGGGACAAGCTTGCCTCACACTATTGAGATCATGAATGTCATCTTGACTATCATGTTTTAAGAAATGCCGGTGAGCACGAACTTCTAATTTTTGTATCAATTGGCTATTGTCTACTGGATATCCATAATAACGCATCCCTGTTCATCAGGTTCAACATTCACAAATTCGAGGTGGGACTACATTAGAATATATGAAAGCATTTATTATTATTATTATTATCAATCTTAATTTAAAAAAATAATATAAAAAATTTGTCACTATACTCACACAAACTCCCTGCACAACATACTTTCGTTACTCCTCGAGCATTTGCCTCCAATTTTTATAGAAAGGCTCACAATGCTGCCTAACCAGCACTCCTATGTCACATGCAAAATGCTTTGAATTTGAACTAATTGCCTACCATGTACTTATCTTACAAGGCAAATAGGTGATGGGCTCCCATTATTTTTCTGTATTTTTTGGTGGAAGGTTAAGGACTTTGATTTACTACGATATCATTGACCCGATGCAACTTTCAAATACAAAACTTTATTAAGAACATACATTTATAGAAAAAAATATAGAGTAAAATACTTTACTATAACTAATTTCACCTGTCTCACATCAGGAGGGGATATGAGTGGGATTTGGTGGTGGGTTATATCCACCATCTCCTTTGTGATAATGTGACATAACATTAGTCATGGCTATCAAGTATTGTTACACATAATCAAATACACATAATAGCTATTATCTTCTATAAGTAAGTAATACTCATGATACACGAAATAATTCATCCTTCCATGATAAATTATATTTGCACATATAGAATGAGTTATTTAATAATAATTAGTGTAGTTGGTTACAAATGATACTTACTACAAAATCTAAAATTGTCAAAATATAATATCCAATAACTACTTGGGAAACTAAAAAGTCCTAATCCTAATCAGATTCATCATCAATGAATGTTGCAAAGTCATTATCTTCTTCATAAGTTAAGTCATTATCACTGGATTCCAAAGTCTTCTTTTCTATATAATCCCTATTGGTTTGATCTTCTATATTGTCATCTTCATTTATAAAATTTTCAAACATTTGTGAAGCAACTGGAACATTTTAGAAGATGAAACAGAATGAGGGTCATGATTTTAATCTCATAAGAAAATTTTTAAGATCTACTGTAAGGATAAAGTTTGTAGAGTTATCATCCTGCAAATAGGATATGCTATTGGCACTAATATTATCATCGTTAGGAACATTCCATACATCATAATACACCACATTATTTATAACTCACCAGTTTGATCCATTAAAAAGATCTTCAATGTAAAAAACTTCTCATGCTTGAGATACAAGTATATATGGATCATCTCTATACCATTGAGTACTGATAGAAATGCTTGTTATATTTTTATCTATAATAATTTTCTTTTTTCTACAGTTGATGTCATATCATTTACATTTGAAGAAAGTCACAAAGTAGTTATGTAAATAACTTAACTTTATGACTTCCTCCAAAATACCATAAAATGTGTTATTTTCAATTCCAAACATAGAAACCCCATTATTTTGCATTTTGTGCTTTGCATATTCAGAAGTTGTTATGAAATGAACTCTATTTACCACACATGTTGAACATAACATAATCGTGAAGCTTAATGCAAAAGCTAAGGATAATAGTTTGTCAGTCACCTCAGGGGATCTACTCTTGTGAATATGGTAAATTTGTACAATTTTTTAAAGTGAACAATAACAACACAAGTATACAATAAAATTTTGTAGCATTAGGTTGTAACAAGAATGATAAAGAATTACCTTCAAGTAAAACCATGAAGGAAATTGGATTTTTTTGTAAGTGTTCAATGTTTTGACAACCACTTGCCTGTAATTGTCATTTATGTCCACTATATTATAGAAGAGGCTCATTAGGAAATAGAATGAACTAGGTGAAATGCAAAATAATTTAAGGGACTTACTCTAAATATTTTTGAATTTTAAGTCAGTTGTTAAGGATGTACCATATTGCTATATCATAATCCCTTCTGTCTAAATAAACAATATGCTTTCTACCAATAGGTCGACATTGAGATTTAAAAATTAATAATCACCTTTTTATGCTCACATTGGCTATATCCTGGTTACGGTGAGGTCAATTGAATTTTGTTTCCACCCTTTACAGATACATAGAATAAAATGTCAATGCCTCATCTATAATATACCCTTCAATGATGGAACCTTCAGGTTGAGCACAATTCCTAACATAGTCTTTCAATTTCTTTATATATCTCTTATACGGATATATCTACCTAAAATGAATGGGACCCCCCAATAATGCTTCCTTAGGCAAGTGCATCACTAAATAGACCATTATGTTAAAGAATGTTAGAGGGTATATCCTTTTAAGTCTACATAAGATCAATACAATATCTTCCTTAACTTGCTTCACATCCTGCTTATTTAGAGTTTTTACACAAATTTGTTTGAAGTAATTGTATAACTCAACAATCAGTAGTGCTAGCTTTTTAGGTAGAAAAGCTTGCACTGTAGGTGCCAACAATCATTGCATAATTACATGATAGTTATAGGACTTTAACCCTTTGATTTTGGTGTCATTGTTAACCATATTCTTTCTCAGACTTCCAGCAAACCCATCAGGAAACTTCACATTTTTAATGAATTAACAAAATCAATATTGATTATCCTGACTAAGCGTGTATCTAGGATGTAGTTTCATCCACCTTCCCTTCTCCTCGTATAAGTGCAATTCTAGCCTTATATTCATGTCGGTTAGGTCATGTCTTACATTGTTTATGTCTTTTGATTTATGTTCAATATCCACGAGTGTACCCACAATGCTGTCACATATGTTTTTCTCAACATACATTACGTCAATGTTATGCCTTAAGATCATTATGGGCTAATATGGAAGTTTGAAGAAGATACTCTTCTTACTCTAATTAAGTTCATCTACACTTCTCTTCTACTTGACTCCACTCCATTGCATGTGTTTTCTAAGCAATCTCCAATGTACTCTACTTAATTGGTCCATAATTATGTCATTAGTAAGGAATCGATGATGACTGACATAAGTAATTAAGTTCATCTACACCTCTCTTCTACTTGACTCCACTCCATTGCACGTGTTTTCTAAGCAATCTCCAATGTACTCTACTTAATTGGTCCATAATTATGTCATTAGTAAGGAATCGACGATGACTGACATAAGTAATTTTTCCTCTAATCCACATTGATGGCATGTCTTCATTGTAGGTGAAACATGCTTTATACCTTTGTCCACTCCAACTTGACAAACTACTTCGAGCAGGAAAGTCGTTCACGATCCACATTAATGCCACTCACATCTTAAATATGTTATTCGTAGCAGCATCTCGAGTTTCAACTTCAATCTCCCATAATTGATTTAATTTTTCAACAAGCGGTCTTAAGAAGACATCTATGTCTTTTCCTGGAGATTATGGCCCAGGGATTAGTAGTGTTAATATGAAAAGACTCTTTCAAACAAAGCCAAGGTGGCAAATTTTATGTGGTCAATACAACTGGCCACATGTTGTATGATAAGCTTATATCACTAAAAAGATTGAATCTATCTACACTTAAACCCAACCACACATTCCTTAGCTTTACTAAGAAATCAAGATACTTTTTATTAAAATCCTGCCAAGCTTCCCCATCAGCAGGATTCATAAAACCCTATCTTCAGTGGATCGTCCCATTTGATGCCATGTCATATCTTTTGCCATGTGCCTTAATCTATATAACTGCTTCAACCTGGGGGATAATGGAAAATATCGCAAGATCTTTTAAAGAACTCTTTTTCTTTTTGCATTTTTGTCGACCCATCAACTCCCCCCACAAATTGGACATGTCTCATCTTTTGCATGCTCTCTCTAAAAGAGTGAACAATCATACTTATAGGCATGAATTGATTAGTATCCTAATCCTAACTTATTAAACCATTTTCTTGCATCATAATGTGACCCGAGCAATTTATTATTCTTTGGTAGTGCCTCCTTTAATAATTTTAGTAGGGAGTCGAATGACTTATTCGTCCACTTGTGAAGTACCTTCAGATACATAAGCTTAACTAAGAAGTTTAACGAGGAAAAGGTTATGTAATTAGGGTACAATTCTATTTCAACTTCTGTAAATAAGTTATCAAAGGCTTATCCATGAGATGTTCCCCTCCTAAAGTGTCCTTATTTTAAACTCTATCATTATTGTCTACTTCATCAATGGCATAAGGGCCAATAAAGTCATATATGATATCAATCATCTCATCAGTATCATGTGCAAGTGCTCCATGTATAACTTCGGCCCTAGGTATATACCCTTCATCGAGATGGGCGTAGTTTGTATACAACGGATCCAATCCATTGTCTATTAAATATGCCTCCAAGGTATTCAATGTTTGGTACAACACATTCAAACATTTCTTGCATGGACATCTTACCATCCCCATGTTATTGATAAAGTTTCTAGCTCTGCTTACAAATATAGTAGCACCATTCTAGTATGCATTGGATAACTGATCTCATAGGTTTATCTAACTTTTGTCAACAGACATGGCATAACTAGCCTACAAGGATACAAGTCATCATATAATTCAATTATGTGTGTATGTTTATTATGTCTCCTAAATCTACATTATCACTCCACTCCTAACAAGTAAGGCCCTATCCTATTCGAGATATTCCCTTTATTATTGTCTTCACTTATTCACGATGTGTTTCACAAATGATGAAATTTCGACAGCATCTCCCTTTCATTCTCCAGGTTTATATACTATACACCGATATAGTACACACCCGAAGAACATTAGAAAAGAAAAAAAATTTCAATCAAGTGAAACAATAAGTAGATAAGGTTATAATAATAATTGAAGGACAGATCCTAAATTATCCATATTCTCTCGATAATTCAAGGGTTAGTTCATCTAAGAAGATCAACCAATCCTTGAATAGGTCTAAGGTTATATTGTAAATATATTTCAAATTTAACATGGTGTGATTTTTAAACTGGTAATCTTAACAATAACTAGAACATATACATCACATTATTAAATGACAACATTCAACAAACATATTTAAATATAGTATATTAATAGCTTTTTACCATGGTAAAATTTATGAACTACATGGATGGAGTTTGCTTCTTAATTTTGTATAAAGAATGACATTGGATATGATCTTTCAGATCATGAAATAAGAATTTTTTATATCATTTTATGATAATTATAAGGAATTCTTAATATCATTTTACGATTTATGCATTATTTTAAATTTTTTAATCTATTCATTACACTCTTATAATTTTTTTTCATATGCACTCCTTTTATTATTTACAGCTCATATGTTAATATCGTCAAGTAGTATATATATAATATAATATATTTTTTTATTATAAAAATATTTCCTATACATTAAATTTTTAATTTATTTTTTTGAGTTCATATTCTACCTTTAATAATAACTATATTTCTTTGTATCTTATTAATTATTTCTCTTCCTTTTTTTTATACAATTCATATTTTTATTTCTTTCAATTGTTTATGTTGCTTATATTCTGACATTAATTTCTTAAACAAATATATTTACAATAAAATATACATTTTATTTTTTTATAATAATTTAATAAGTGAAAATTTTAATTTGCCTGAATTTTATTCTTCCCTCTTATATTACTTTATAACCCACTCATTGTTTCTTTTCTTTTTCCTTACTTTATTCCACATTTTCCAATTTTTTCTTTTATAACTTAAATGTTAATATTGCTCATGATATAATATCATATATTTAACTTTAAGCATATAGTTGTTATAGTATGAACATAAATAATTATATTTAATATTGTGATAATTCTTTATATATAATATTTATTATTCTCATTTTAAGAAAAATAGAAGCTTATGTGTGGCACAAGCTTAATGCTAGTTTATATTATCACAATGTATATTCTGTTTATTTAATCATAATAAAATATATTTTATATTGATAATATATTAAAATTATATTTAACTAAACTAAAAATTTTTATCTATTAATAAGCTAATGTACTTTACATAGAGGAAGTTGCTAGACTAATAGTTTGTGTGCATTTATTGTCGAGTAATTTCATCATTTACTTTTTTAAATGGTTGTAAGGGTTTCATGAAATTTTGTATCATAAGACATTTTATATTTTTGTTTTCTAAATTTGTGAACTTCTACATAAATTCTATCTGATATATTTTCTACATAACTCATAATACAACTAATCTAAAAAATATATGAAATTATAGAAGATATTAATTGTACTAATCTACATAATAAAGCAATAAAACATGGTAAAACATCACTACACTAATATTAACCACTATATAAATATCATTTGGTAATTATAATAGCAATAACAACAACTATTTATAGATGTCATTCAACAATCAAAATAAAAATAAAAATGCACATATAATATATTTATATTAAAGTTATTTAGAAAAAACCTCTATTATTTGGACATATTATAAAAGATAATAGTTTCATTTATTTGAAAATATATTTTTATAATATTACGTTATTAAAAACACATGAATTTTAGCTAAATAATACATTTTGATGATATTATACTAAATAAAATGTTAATAACTTCTACATAACTTTATCATGTAATATGTATATTAATTCAAATAAAATTATTTCAAGCCATTCAACCTACAAGCTAAATGTATAATCTACAATTCAGTAGCAAACTATGCATAGAAATTGCTAAATAAATTAAAAAAATATAATGAAAAAAGGAAGAAAAACTAACTCTTAAAAGTAAAGGACGTGCAGAGAAGGAATGAAGAGAAAATAGCAGTTGAAGCAGCTAGAAATGGAAAAGGGAAGGTGCTATATTAGTTTAAATATTTAGGGTAAATACAGGCGACACATGTTTTCTGTATAGACTGCATGGTCATCTGCATTACCTTTAATGAAGGGCATATGCATTATTCAAACGACCATGGAACCTATACAGACGCTGGCGTCTATATAGACCTCATGGTTATTTGAATAGCTGGATGAAATCCCCACTTTTCTCACTTGTGAATTACGCTTCCCACCTGTGTGAATGTTGCTTCTTGCCTATGAATATTGCTTTGCACTACCTCGTGCCACAAGTCATCTATTCTTGCCCTAGTCAATCTGCCTCACACCATATGTCATCTTTTCCTGCCATGGTCACAATGCTTCGTGCCACGTAACATCTATTCCTACCCTAGTCAGTCTGTGCATGCCTTCCCACACTGCTCGTGCCACGTGTGATGTACGCGTGCCTTCCCAAGAACTATGCATAGAAATTGTTAAATAAATTAAAAAATATAATGAAAAAATAAAAAAAGGAAAAAGAACTAACTTTTAAAAGCAGAGGATGTATAGACAAGGAATGAAGAGAAAACAATAGCTAAAGTGACCAGAAATGGGAGAGGGAGGGTGTTGCACTAGTTTAAATATTGAAAGTAAATACAGATGACATATGTCGTCTATATAAGCCGGATGGTTGTCTGCATTTCCTTTAATGAAGGATATATTTATCATTTCACCACTTTTCCCACCTGTGTGAATGCTACTTCCTGCCTATGAATTTTGCTTTGCACTGCCTCGTGCCACATTATCTCTTCTTGCTATGGTCACGTTGCTTCACGCCTGTATCATTTATTCTTGTCCTGATCAATTTGCACATGCCTTCCCGCCCTGTTTCGCGCTACGTGTCACCTTTGCATGCCTTCTCACCCTATTGTTTGGTCTCTTTCCCACCTTGCTCAGTACGTGAATGCCACGTGATTCCAAGCGGACTTATATTTCTAAAAATGATGTACCAGTATTATGGAGGAGTCTCGAACCCACGCCCTTTCACTTGCCACAATCTTAGCTTGCTACTTGTGCAATGAATTGTGTTTCATTTATATAAATATTGTGTTTACTTATAAGAATAAATTTAAAATGTTTGATAAATGCATATAAAGTATAATTTTAATATTATAAAATATATTTAAATTATATTGAATGTTTGTAATCATGGAAAAACTCCTAATTTTGTTGTAAAACTAAAATTTTAATACTACTTCCTACTGTATTTTAATAAATTAATATTTTTAATATAATAATTAAATTACTCTTAAAATTTTGATTGAATAGATTTTAGAATTATAAAAGTAGCTTTCTAGTATGTATAATGATAATGCTTAAACTTTATTTTATAATTATGATAAAATTAATATTTATTTATTATATTTTAAAAATTACACCTATATAAAGTAAGTAGATTTAATTTTTTCAAATATATATATGTATGTGTGTGTGCTCACTAGTTTGATCATTCGATTTAACCAATTAAACCAGTCTAATCTTTACCCGCTTATCTTGCTAGGTTAATGGACGGATCGAATTTTAAAACATTGTCTTTTTGTTAAATGTGCAAAGAAAATGTACAAAGTATTAGAATTTAATTTACTTGTATTTAGTTATAGTTATATGTTTAAATTTAAAATGACTTAACCTTGAACATGTGGTACAATAATTAAGTGATATGACATATATCAAAATAATTCAAGTGTATTAAATTTTAAAGTTATTGAAAAATAAACCATACAATAGAGAAAATTAAAAAAAATTAGACAATTATAATTTTGAGTTATTTAAAGTATTTTTTTGATAAAAATTATATTATATTATATTATTATGATCTAGAGATATTTACATTTCAATTATAATTAACAAAAGTAAATAAGAGAAAAAAGAAAAATGTGCAATGGATCAATTAAAATAAAGTGAAATAATAAGTAAATTGTATAGTTAAACAACATGAAAAAAAATATATTCTTAATTGATAAATTAAAATTTTTGCTTGTATTAAGTTTATTTTACAATAGAAATTATTTTACATATATATACATGTATGTTAATGATATTGACATATGAACATAGTTGTGGGTGAATATAAAGATTGATATAGATAAAAAAAGGTGGAATTGTACATAAACCTAAACAAAATCTTAATTATTTATAAAATTAGTTTTACTATTTAATAAAAAAATTATAAAAGAATTAAAATTTAATACATAATATCTATTTTATAATTATAATCAGATTTAAAATTAAAAAAATTTAAAATGTGATACAAGGATTGAAATGTGTGATATATAGTAAAATAATTTATTTAAATTATATCTTTAACTTAATAAAGGAATTATTCTAAAAAACCTCAATTACTATATAGAGGTTTTTATATATCATATTAATAATAAAAAAATGATTAAACAAAAAAATTCTATTTGACTAAACTTTTTTCTATACTCTATTATTCTATTGAATTTAAAAATAATATATAAAGACAACAATATATCTTTCAATACCAATGTATATTTTGCTTTTATACTATTCAAAAGAAGAAAAGTCTCTATTAACTCTTCCTTAAATTCAAAAATTTAAAATATAATGCTGAAAAATAAATGAAAAATATATTAAAGAATTTTATTAAATAAATTTAATGATAATATAATCATAAATGGATACTTATCAACCTCCATCATATTATAAGTAAAAATATTTAATCACATTATTAAAATCAAAAGAATGAAATATATATTGTAAAAGATGTATTTTTCAAATTATGTTAAGTAGTTTTTTTCTGTGGAAGATGATAAGTAGTTGTAACTCCTATGCAACATTATGAAATATCATGATGACACAAATATTAATCTTCATAAAGGGGTATGGCACAAGTTAATATATTATCTTTGATAATTGGATATGGGTTAAAAAAAGTTGATGTGCTCTAACTTTACTTCATTATCATTCCTATCACTATGTACTTTAGAGATATCCTATATATATATATATATATATATATATATATATATATATATATATATATATATATATATATATATATATATTCAATAAATATTTTAAGTTAAATTACTTTCTTATTTATTATTTTTTCATTTAAACCATTAATGGTAAATAAAGAATTGTGCTATTAATATTTTCAAGGTATTTATACAAATTTAACCTTTGAAACCCTTACTTTACAATCAAAATTAATGCCACACTGAAAAATAAAAATAATTTTTTTATTTCTAAATCTGATGATTAAATATTAACTAACAAAATTTTTTAGTGCATTAATATAATATAATAATGGTCATCAATTATATTTGAAATAATTTTAAAAAATATCTCATTTTTTATTTTAATTCATTCCTCTGAAATTCAAGATGATTGAAATGATAAGATATGTTTTAAAATGATTTCATATAAGAAATAGTTTTAAAATAGCTAATTAAAAATAATTAATTTAAAAATAATTATAATTTTATATTTTATAATTGATAATACAGATTAATTATTATTTTTGAATGAAAAACTTTTACTCATAATTTTTATCTTAGAAATAATTTTCATTACATAATTACTTTTAAATTATTAATTTTTATATAATCAAATAACTTAAAAAAAAAAAAAATTTCCTCCATCAAGGATATAAAATAATATTTAATGGGAAAATTTTTTACACAACGAGTATGATATTAATATCTAAATAGAGTTTAAAATATTTTACATATATATATACCTATACATAAGTGACCTATATAGACCACATTTGTGGTTTGTATAGGTTGGATCTTATTATCTTACCATTTTCAGAAAGATAAGAAGTTTCATACAGATAGTCTAATTTCTGGATAGTAGACTTTTCGAATAAAGATGTTTCCAAAGGTAGAAAATAATTTGATGAAGAGATTGAGGGTCTAGAAAAAGTAGAGGATCTAGAAGAAGTGGATTTTGAGCGAGTAAGCTAATTTGACATTAAATTTATCTTGTGGTCTATATAGAGTCGAGTTATACAAATCACACTATAATCTGTATAGGTGGGGACCTATATAGACCATAAGAGTATTCTGTATAGAGCTGGGTTATACACACCACACTATAATCTATATAGGTCTTCTTAAGTTTCTATTTTGGTAGATTTATATAGACGACTTTGTTGTTTGTATAACCATTATCTATATAGACCACATATCTATACAGATGACAAATCATCTATATGGGTTTTTAATTTTTTTTTAAAGTAAAATTTTGAAAAGTCTATACAGACGATCAAGACTTTATTGTCTATATAAGTGTCATTTGTATATCTTCAAATTGTTGCAATGTCAAGATTCTCTTGATTTTTTATTTTTTTGAATTTTTCCTTTGTCATTTCATAACAAAGGAGATTTTTTTTTATACATATGCATATGAAGACAACAATAGACTAATATATACAAAGGTGCATTAATCAAATAGTTGATTTCATATAATACAACACATACATAAAATAAGTTTCTTAATTATAAATAGAAAGTGTTTTGAGAAACTTTGTTTTATTAATTTGAGTGTTTCACAATCAATAAACTAGTAAGCTTTTGGCTGATTGATGAAATTAATTTATTTTAATTATTTAAAAAATAATTAATTTAATTAATTAATTTACAATGAATCAATTGATTTAAGAAAAGTTAGGAACCAACGTTTTCAAATAATTGTGTTAATAGGAGATTAATGAAAGATGAATTAATCAAATACTTAATTTCAGATAACACAACACACATAAAATAAGTTTACTGATTATACATAGAAAGTGTTTGACAGATAGTTATTTGATAAGTTATTGTGAATATTTGACAATTAGTTGATTTATTATCTTTAACATGATTTAAGAATCCTTAATTAATTGACTAAATTAATAGCCTATATTAATTGTTTAGTAAACAATAAATTTAATTAATTGATTGACTTTCAATCAATTAATTAAAAAAAAATTAAAAAATCCGGATTCTTTAAATAGCTGATCCACAAGAGGCTTATAAAAGAAAATTTAATTTCAACCATTAAGATGCTATACATCTTATATATACTAATTTAATATATATATATATATATATATATATATATATATATATATATATATATATATATATATATAAGAATTTATTAGTTGAATACTAAATAATAACATAATAAATATTATAATATGTTAAAGAAATTTTGCATTTGGTCCAAGAAACAAGGATAAAAAACTTTAAATTTTCGGTATCCATTTCAATTCACATGTTTTGGGATATATAGCAATTTTCATTTAGTAAATAATAAATTATGAAGACTTATCTTGCCAAGGAATATTTAATTTGATAAATAATATATAAAATTTAAAATGTTATTAAAATAAAAAATATTTAAATAAATTATAAAATATATTCATATCTTCTATGTTATTTTGAATATAAATAGTTGCTTTGTCAAATATTTCTATTTAAATAGTTAATACAATTAATTATCTAATAACAACTAAATGAATAAGTTAACTTCAAATGTAATTAACTGATTTCCAAATATGGTCTTTAACAAATTTGAGTGTATTTAATTATTTAATGAAATCAATTAACCCACTTAAAAGTTTAGTAAATAGCTATTTTAGATATCTTCATTATTGGCTCTAAATCAACCCTTTTGGGAATGATAGAATTCTAATTTTTTTAAAACAGTGAATTTATATATAGCATATAAGAAACACTCTTAGCTAAAGTTAAACAATTTTTTAGGTTTTTTATTCTTGATAAATATGAAATCTTTATATTATAATTATTTGCTTTTAAATAAATATAATAAACTATATTATAATATATCATAATACTAAAAAACACACGAATATTATCACATATCTCTTGTCAAATAATTAAATTGTACAAAAATGTAGCGAATATATATTTTATTTTATAAAAAAAAAATATAGATAAAATCATCATTCGTTTTGCCAAATGATATTTTTTAAATTAGAAAACAAAACATGTTAAGTAAAAAATCATCTATTAACTGATCCCTAATGCAATTTATCGCTGATGTAAAGTTGATTGTCAACCAGCATGCTACGGTGCCCAAGGAAATTCTTATCTTGCTGGGGACCTCCAAATTATGTTCACTTTCCTTATGCAGACTGATCATTTTAGCGATTAAAGTATATAAGCAGTACAGCAAGCTGGGAGCCTGCAACACTATTTTTTCGGTGCAAATTTAATATGAAAGCCGGCTTTATTTTTACGGATTGATTTTTAATACTAAATCTATTAACAGTAAGATTTGAAAGTAGATTTTGAATTGAAATTAAAAATTATCATTAAATATAAAATAATTAGATAAATTTATAAAAATTAATCCAATGAATATTAAAGATTCAAAACTTAATTTTTTAATTTATTTTCAATACTTGTGATATTTTTCTTTTTATATATGTTTTCATCGTTAAGTGGTTACATTAGAAGTAATGTCCTTAATTTGCTTTCACCTCACTGCGTCCTCGTCCGCTATCAATGGAGAAAGAGACCAAACCTGATGCCTCTAGACCTGCGTATAAATCAATCTGTGGGCTATTCTTGCAAAAGTTGCTCGCTGTAATTCAATCTTGCATTATTTAAACCAATCAACAAGTCGCCCACGTGACTGCAACAAGTCTCGTGCAAAAAAGGCTATCCAATTATATGTATAGCTATTTTTTTTAAAATGTTATATATAATGAAAATGAAATTCGAATATTAAATTTAACAGAAAATAAAATTTTTAAAATAATCCGTAATATATATAATGATTTTACTTATGTGCTATTAGCTAATAAATCAACATGTTAATTAAATAGCGTCTGAAAACTCGGAAACTGTCTGCAACGACAAGGTTGATTCTTCAAATCCAAGAGGCGGTGGTGGTTAGCAGTCACTGGGAAGTAATGAATAGGTTCGAGATAGGACGACCCAACTACCCTAAATGTCAAAGGATCTCTTCGGAGATTTGAATTTATAACAAAAAAAGAAAAAAAGAATTACAAAAATTTTATTTAAATCCTTGTAACCAGTTAAAATTATGTATATTGGTTACTCAGGTAGATCTAGGGCGTTTCTAAATATTTTGGGATCTTAAGCAAAATTATTAAAAAAATTTAGTATAATATATATCATCAAATTTTCATATTATTTTTTTAATTTTTTGAGTTGCAAAATCATTTATTAAAAATTTATAATCAAATAATTTCAATATTTCATACTCAATAGATAATATAACTAATCTATCTAATTTATCTTGTAATATAATTGATTTCAAATAGGATTTAAATAATTTTAATTTTGAAAAACTTCTTTTGACAATAGCAATCATTACAAGTATTGTTAATAATATTTTATAATCATTTATTAATCAATTGAACTAGTTGTCACATCCTTTTTATAAATAGTCACAAATTTATCAAGAGTACCACATTGAGATTGAATTCACTTTTCAATTTTTCTTTAATTTTTCAAAGTCAGATTTACACTTTTTATTTGACATCTTCTATTGCTACAAAGTAAAAAAATAAAATAAAATAACAATAATAATATAAATATAAATATAAATAACATGGATGTGCAAAGTAAATAAAAAAAATGATGAAACGATAGAACTTGAAAACTTGGAAACAAAAAAAATTGTATGTCGTACTATTTACTGCAACAATTTGATATTAATTCACTTTGAGAATTCACTTTAAAAGAGCATGAAGATAAAAGTGAAAAAAGAGAACAAAATATGAAAATTAAGAAAATTTGAAGAGAAAATGTTAAAATTTTGTGATATATATAGTTAAAAAAATGATTGTTATAAATTATAATATTAAAAATTATTAATTGGTAATAATGTGCAAACACAATATTATAATTAGATTACTAACATATAACTTCCTAATAACGTGCAAACATAATATTATCGTTGGATTACTAACATATAGCTCTCTAATAACACATCAAAATTTGCAACTGAATTATGTGTGCATTTTATTAATTTATGATATGATATTCCTTAATTAATGATATGAATAAAAACATAACTTTAAACTTGATAATACTAGTGTTGTAAGTTGATGTCTTGAGAGAAGAACAATTACTCTTCTTATTCAATCACTAACATATTGATCATTGACTAATCACTATACAAAATAAAAAAATTTAAAACGGGGTTTAAAAATAATTGGGAGCATAAGGCAAGTGTCATAGATCAGGGTACTTAAAAACCGGATTATATATATACATGGTTTTCCACATCTAAATGGAAAACGAATGGTATATAACACCAAATGGCAGAATTCATGGTATATAGCCTGCAAAAACTAGTTCACACACACCAAAAGTAACTTTCTTTTGGTTCAGTTTTGCCGAACGGAAATGCATATGATGCCTGCTTTTGCGTGCCTCATGCCCCTTCCTTTTTCCGTGAAGAACGCAAAGAAAGCCAGCAAATAGCCTTGTATGCAGTTGGTTGGTCTCGTGGCTGGCAATACTAATTAACTAATTATCAGGCTTGATATTTCATGCAAAAATTAATATTTTATTGCTGATATCTTTTTGGTTAACATCTTTGTAATATAGATTTAAAAACTTTACTTCTGTTGTATTAAAGATTTAAACTCAAAATTTTATATATAAGAATTAAGTGAATTATTATCCTTATAATTATAAAAAAAATAATATTATATCATTATGAAAATGATTGTATATAATCTTGTCCTCTCTTGTGTCAATAGCCAATGGTGGGTAACGATGCTTTAGTTGTTTTGAGTAAGATCAGACATTATATTACATCATCTCAGCTTGTGCAGTAACTTTCTCAAGTGAACCTCAGTCAATTCTGGGTTGATCGATAGTTAGTCTTTGATTCAGATAAAATGATCAATTTTCAATTCCTTAATTATTTCATTTGACTGGTTAACTGCGTGCCGGTAGCAGACAGCGAAATAATTTAAGGCCACCGATTGGAGTGCTCAATAATATAACTTTCTGGAAGCCGATTGATCCTACATTATAGCATCAACCACCCTCCCCGTCTCGTACGTAAGCGCATGCATGCATGCATCCCTGCATGTCAAGAAATTCTCATGTATTGTATAACTGTCATCATACATTAAACGTGGGTCTACGGGAAACTTAGGGTGTGGACGGAGGATAAGGTAGGATAGGATAGAATGTGATAAATAAATATAATAATATAATATAGAACAATGAGTAAAATATAATATTATTAAATATTTGATAAAGAATTATATGAGTAATTTTTTTAACTAAAGGAATTGTTAAATTATTAAATGTACATATATAAAAATTAAAAATAAAATTTTGGATGAAATAGAACGTATAAAGTTTTCAAAGAAAATTAAATAAAATTGCAGTTAAATATTTTTGACAATTATATAAATAATTTAATAGTATAAATTTATGCTATTATATATTTGTTAGTAGACTTATTTATAACATGATAATATGAAAAATTTTATTCAAACAAATCAATCTTATTTTAAAAATTGTTTATATCATAGTTATTTTGTAGTATTTGATAATTATATTTTTTTATTTTATTAATCATTTTATTTTGTAATAATTGATATATTTATTATATTTTATACATAAACTATAATTATTAATATTTTTAAAATGAAAATAAATTAAGATTAAATTAAGAATGATAAATTTTATTTTAATCATATCTTATTATAACAAATCTAGTGAGAGAATTATTTTATCCTGTATTGATTATATAGAATAAATTGGTTGTATTATATTATACTATCTTTTAAAAGACTCAAACACTTACCAAAATATGATAGTATTTACTTGAATTATCATGTTTCATTGTATAATACACTTCCTCTTCTTTGATGCTAAAGTTCATCTCCCATTAGCTAACTAGTATATTTATTTGATTTTATTTATCTATCTTAAAATTAGTTACATTTCAGTTTTTAAATTTTATTTTAAATGCTTTAATTCATTATAGCACGATCCCAGTTAATTAACATCCGACTTAAGTTAGGAAACCAGCAAAAACAGTACATGTATTGCAATAATATTAACACCCATTTCAAAAAGTCAGAAAAATAAACTTTATATAAAAAAGTACAAAACTCCTAATAAATTATTGTGATTAAATAAAAAATACCTCATTTTATAGTTTATCTTTGATTCTATTATATATGATGAGTCATCCCTGCACATGAGTTGAATTCAATTACCAATAAATTTTGATTAATTGTATATGTGAAATATCAACATAATATCTATTTTCTCTCCAATAAATTAATTATTATCTATAATTATTCAAGACATGTACAATGGCACCAAGCTTACATTTGCCCGTGGGCTTATATGAACAAGCTTACATGATTGTAGACCTTAAATTTATTCAATCTAATTTAATGTCTAATAATTTAATCTAATTTTTTAATTTTACTTCATTAATATATTATATAAAATAAAAATATATATTAATTAATTATAATTTATAAAAAATAATTTTTTTGTCATCTTAAAGATTTCATATATTCCATCATATTCAAAACTTGATCTCTCATCTTTACATATATGCATATAATGATTTAATCATTTTTATTATTTAAAAGAAATTAATGTGAATTACCATAGAATCCCACGAATGAGTAATTACCCACAAACTCATCTAATTTTACTCATTAAAATTAGAAATCTATGCAGGCGAGCAGACCCACGCAGCCCTGGTGGCTCTGGCCCAATTTAGATGTTTCCATTCATTGCGTTGAGTTCAAATCAAATGGACTTTTTCAGCCCTCCGAACTTGCTTTTTTTTCTTTTTTGGCCATGACTCCGAACTTGCTTTCGTGCACAAGCAGACCTCTTCTCCTTTTCACATTCTTTGATCTTTACATCCATGTACTCACTCTTATCTATTTTTTATAATTCTGTATGTTTTGTAATCCTTCTCAATTTTTACGATGGAGTTTCAGATCAAGGTTTCACTTAATTTTCCATCTCTCTTTGAATAACATGAGAAGCTTGATTTCGTCTCTTGAACTAGAAAATTAAACTGAAATTTCTATGTCTATACACTTAAAGTTGAAACAAAAACTTTTATGTTATTGTGTTTTCTTAAATTTTATTTGGTTTGAAATATATAAGAATTAAAGATTTGCTTTTGAATGAAAATAACACTGCAACAATTATGTAATATACAAATCACAAAATTTTGGTTATTTGTATAGGCTTATGGAAAGTTTTTTTTCAAAAAAAAATTGAAAAGACCCTGTTGTTGTCTGCATAGAGTATTTCATATTTTTTTAAAAAAAATACAATCAAACTCTATCAAATAACTTTTGTCATCTATGTAGAGTTTATCTATATAGATGATAAAATGTTGCCTATATAGCTTTTACTTCATTTTTTTTTTTAAAATAAAATCCTTATACAAATGACTTTTATTATTTATATAGAGTTTACCTATGCAGATGACATAGGTTTTCCACATTTAAAAAAAAATTCAAAAAACTTGTCAATTATATAGAATTTCCATATATTTTTTTAAAAAAATGAAAAACTCTATATAGACGACAAATGATCCTATGTAGACAACAAATGTCGTCTGTATAGAGTTAACCTATACAGAAGACAAACTAGCCTTTACAAACAATAAATATCATCTATATAAATTTAAAATTTTTAAACCCACCAAAAAGTTGGCAGTCAAATTTTTAAGGGCAATATAAATAACATTTTTTAGGCTATATATACAACTTTTGTTGTCGGTATAGGTTATGTCTATATATAGCATCCCATGAATCATTTCTCCGTTTCCAATGTGCACCATAGAAGTTCTTCCTCCTCTTTTCATTTCTCCCTCGCAATTAACTTCTCTTCCTTTTTTTTTAATTTTTAACAATGTTTGGATATTTATTTACTAATTATTGTATTTATTTTATCAAATAATTAAATTATATCACTGCACTATTGATTGAACTAGCTAATTGTTGGTTCATTATTTTATTGATATGTGTTAAAAAATTTAGTGTTATACACTAAATTTTTTTAAAAGTATTAATATAATATATGAAAATAAATTCATACTTCATTAATCAGTTTGATATAATTATTATTTTATACAATGACATATATATTTATTGTGTTAAACATATAATGAGTATGAATTATTATTTTGCATATTTTAATATGATATTGAGTGTGAAAAATAATAATTTTCTGCAATTTGATATAATTATTGCTTTAAACATACAATGATATTGATATGATAGTTGAAAATGAATTTATTTTAATATCTTATTTATAATAAAATTAATATTTTGTAAAAGGTGGTATATTTATCATGTCAAACATCTAGTGAGTTTGATAAAAATAGAATAATAAAATTTGTAATAATTTTGACAATTACATGAAAAAAATATAAAATCTTTAATGATGTGAAAGATTTAGTAATTTAAGTAATAATTTAAAATACTAAAAAATAAATAATTTGACTATTTGCAAAATTATATAATTAGATCTTCATAAAAAATTATTGAAATATAAGTATTCAACATTTAATAAAAGTATATTATTAAATAACAATGGAGAATAAAATATGTAATAATTTAATATTATAAGTAAGTTATATGATGGTTATTAATTGATAATATTATGTAAGAAGGAAAGTAATAATTTAAAGTACTAAAAATATAAAGAGTAATAAGTAGAAAAATGCATAATAATTTAATATTATAAGTAAGTAATACAATAGTAATTAATTTATTATATTATACAGGAATAAAAGTAATAATTTAAAATACTAAAAGTATAAGTAATAATGGATAATAAAATGTATAATAATTTAATATTATAAGTAAGTCATATAAATGAAAGAAATTAAAAAATGGTAACAACTAATTTTGATAATTACAATAATGAATATAAAAAACCTTTTTATGATGTGAAATATTTTATAATTTAAATAACAATTTAAAGTACTAAAAATATCAATAGTAATGGTTAATAAAATGTATAATAATTTAATATTATAAGTAAGTCATATAATAGTAATTAATTTATTATATTATACAAAAATGAAAGTATTTGAAAAATAATAGCACAATGATTTCATAATTATACTAATGAAAATAAAAAAATTCTATGATATTTTCTTGTATAATTTAAGAATTTAAAATACTAAAAATATAGGTAATAATAGATAACATATATATATATATATATATATATATATATTTATATTTTATTTGATACTTCATATTGCTATGTATAGATGAAGAATTTCTTTATTATATATTATTGCAAGTTAGTTTTTATTTTATTTATTTTTATAATTAATATTATGATATTTTTAAATATCATTTATATTAGGTCATCTATATAGGATTATGCTTATTGCACCCTATACAAATAACTTTTTTTTTATGTTAACTATGTTTTTATGTTAAAATGAGAATAAATTTTTTTGGTCTAACAATTAAATTTAAGATATGAGGAACATGTTGTGTGAATATTTATGAGGACTACTTGAGAATTTGTATAGAAGTAAGAATAATAGTTAGGAAGTTATTAGATTATGCCTATGAACCTTTATATGAATTATTTTGTAATTTTTGATGATATAATAATTCTTTTTCTCATTCATAATTTTTCTCCTAAAGTTTAAGGTTGTTAAATTGTTTGTATACTTCATAATAATAGGTATCAAAGTAGATTCGGTCCCATAGGAGACACTATAAAAAATTTGTCAATTTTTTACATCATTTTCCAACTAGTCTCCAATGATTAGTTTTGGACATTAAAAATTCATCAAAATATTGATCAAAAATTAAAAAATCTATATGTCATTTTTTATGTTTGTGTCATCGAAAATGTTGGGATTCATATACATCATGTAATGCAGTGAAAAAGTAGATTTTCAAAATTATATCATGTGTGATCTTCCCACGAATCAATGCGTAAGGACATAAATCAAGAATCAAATATTACCTCTTGAATTGCATATTCAAATTACTAGCACAATCAGGTGATGGTGCCTCTACAATATCCACATTGAGTGAATGATGACTTCTCAACCTTCATAAATTTGCTAAGATTTGTTTCTCACATAAGAAGAAGGGTTTAGTGTAATTTTATACGGTGTTTTTGTGTGGTTTTGTTGGTGACAAATTTACTTATTTTTCATACACAATAATGACACCTTCATGCCTTTTTTATAAGCTAAAAGCATGTATCTTTCCTAGTCCTACTAGGAAAACCAAATCTAATTTTAATTCTACTTAATCACTAATACCTTATCTCTAATATGATGAGAGTAAAGAGAGATAAGACTTTTCTATTAGTTATCTAATATTACTTTAATATTAATAACTAAATATTATTAAATAATAATATTATCTCATAATATAATTATCTAATATTAAATTATATAATTATCTGATATTATTTTAATATCAAATAATATCATATAATATAATATAAAATATATATTACGTGAATAACAATATATATACATTATTACTTTGAATATATATATAATATAACAAGCCCAATTAATAAGTTTTGAGTTAGTCTAATTAAAAATTAATTAATTACTGTCTCATTCTTACTCCTTTTGTGTAACCTTATATGTTCTTACTACGTTAGCAATGACTAATCACTAGACTATAGATAGTAAGCGGTATCTAGCAATACATCACTACCACCTAAGTAGTAATAATATCTGTGATTCGACATCCACCTAATGTGTGATCAACATTTTGCGTCGCAATCCATTTTGTAATAATATCCAAATTGAACTGGAGGCATAGAGTGTGTTATCCTTGTTAATGTTCAATTTATATTTCTTGATACTGAATAGACTAACTTAAACAAATGATCAATATTATATATTGATCCAATTGAGTATGGTCATGCACTTCTAAGTCTCACTCAATCAAGGGACCTAAGGATATCTTTCGTTTATACAGGTGTAACAAAATTTCATTTACATCACTCACAATTCTTTGCATGATTTGTGACACACCCAATCAACACCTTACATGTCATCTTAATTAAAAATGACACAGGACAGTATCAAAGTGTGTGACCCCTCATGTAGGGAACCGTAATGACTTTAGGTCAAAGAAATATGTGCATTATGATCATATGAGAATAAGTAATAACACATGACAATTCATGCAGTATTCTCACAGCGGGTCAGTCCAGTACATTTATTCACTAACAATGTACCCATGTATTAACTTAATATCATGTATTCATAATTTATAATCATCAATCACTATACATGATAGTCTCAATGTATTATTACTATCCCTTTTAGAATAATATTCAACTATGGACATTTTAGGAATAGTAAAACTATTCTAGAGATAATTATTATATTTAAGTTATAAATTACGTAAATATTAAAATAAAATATAATATAATAATTATATTACCTAAAATAAAATATAATACATTGTGCATTATTATAATTATTTTATAATTAGCTCCTAGAACATATACACTAACAGGAAATTCCCCTTCAGATGTTAGAAAAAAGTAATAAATACTTTTATGAAATTAAAAAAGTCATGTCATCAATTATTGACATTATATAATATAGGAAATCTTGTATTCGTCGATGATATGGTGTTTTCAATATTTATAAGCATAAGAATGTTGTGTGAAATTTATAAAATATTTTAAAATATAAATTGTAAGCCATGTTTGTGACATTCTTTGACATCAAAAGGTCGTCGAAAAACTTATAATTATTTTTCAAAATAAAAAAGCTCCCAATCACCTTCCATTTTGTATCCATCAGTGTTTTTTGACTTAACCCCACCATTCCTTAGCATCGCTCAAGCCATCAAAAGCCACCATTCAAAGTGTCGCCATCTATTTAACATCTCACTTAGTCTTTTTCACTACTGTATACAATAGAAAGTGATTAATTTCTTAGTTACATTCAATTAGGTTCTGTCGTTATTGGTAGGGTTTTTTCTTTTAATTAACTGCTCTGATTTTACTTGTAATTGATTGTTCAAATTTTAATGTTACCTTCCTCTCCTATCCCTCTTCCTTTTATTTTGATTTTCCCCACTTCCTTGTCATATTCATTTAACTTCTCTTTAAATTCCTTATTTTTCCTAAGGGTGAATCTGCACTCATCTCATACTTTATTGTATACCAATTTTTACCTTTAAATAATTTTTCATGGTATTAATTTAAGATAGTCATCATAATATGATGTCAACTTGAAATTGTTGATTTTATTGACCCCCTCAAGTATAGCTAAAGTGATAAAGAAGAAAATAGTATATTATACCCCCATCGGGATTTATTATCAAAAATATTTGAAAGAAAATTATGATAACTTTTATGAACTATGCAATAAATAATACAGAAAGTATAAATAGAAGAAAATTATGGAAAATTCAAGTAAAAAATAAAGTTACCTATAGCATTGAGAACAAATCCAGCTAAATTAGCTGCTTCAGTAAGAATAATTTTCCACTTCAACATTCTATCCTTGTTATGCTTAAAAACCTATTCATGTTTCACAAACGCCTTCTTGTAACTCCCTAATTGCTTTCTTACATGCGATGGATCTATCTTATAGAACACAAGCATTACAACCTATCCTAATTTTTTGCATTCAATAATAAGATATTAAATTAAAGTCTAGGTCTGACCAAAGGAACTTCGTTGGCTTGATTTGCCCAATTGAAAGTTTTTTTATTCACTTTCTCATATTACTATACTTCTTTCAATAGAATAGATCAAAAAATTATCTTTTTTATTATTTATTAGTGCTTATGGCCTTAGCTTAATTCATCATTGATCATATAGGCTATGGTCTTCATCTATTTGGAAGTAAGTCTATCATGTTGGATGAAAATAAAAAAATTTTAAAATATAGCCTCTCCTCTTTTTTGGATTGAAGGAAAAAGAAAAAGGTGGAGAGCTAAAAAAAAAGGAGTTAGAAAAGGAAAATCATTATTTCCCTCTTAATCAATTGTAAATTCTTCAAGCTTTTATATTTTACTTGTTGGACAATCACAATTAAAGCAATGATACAAAGATTATAATGTTTCATATAATCTTTCTTCTAGCCCCTTGCTAGAATAACAAGATGCTTTCTAGGCTTTTTCTTTTCTTTCTATCTTTTTATGCCATAGTAATGAGAAGCACAAAGAATTCTAATAAAATATTGCCTACTCTAGTTGTAGTCCTAAAAAATTGTTTTTTGATTTTTGACATTTTGTTATATATTAAAATGGTAGCAATATTGTTTCTGCATTATATTTTCCAAATTTATTAACTTCTTCTATCCAAATTTACGAGCATCAATTTTTAAATCAAATATATTATGTTAGAAGGAAACTTTGGACAACAAAAAGAGAAGAGCATGAAGCTACCAGGAAGGAATTCATAGAGTGCCTTAAATTGTTAGAACTTTCAAATGGACAAATCAAGCTAACTAAATCCCTTTTAGTCAAACTTAGAAAGGAACTTTTATTTTCATCCTCAAATATTCTTTCTTGAAAATAGATTCAATTTGAACTTGTTAACCACATGCACTTATAACCTATATTGCTGAGATTGAAGATATTAATAAGATATGATTAATGGGATTAGAATGAGATAAATTAAGAAGTCAGCACCTTGATATGTCCACCAACCGTTAGTTTATTTTGCTATAAAAAACATGCTATGAAAATAATTACAATAAATCATATAGTTAAACTTATATACTTTTATTCATTTTACTATCAATTTTTTCCCATCATGAATTCCATTGTTTGTTATTGTAAGGATGTATTTGAAATAGGGAAATCATTTCACTTAAGGGACTAGTATATACTAAAGATAGCCATATTATACACATGATCTAAATTTCGCTAATTGAAATCAGCTTTTGGGGTTATAGGATTACAACTCTATTAAAAGATTATGACCATCTAATAGAGGCAATTAAAGGGAAAGATAATTAATCTCTAATAATAAGTTATTTTTACTACATTAGTATATTTATTGAATGTCATATTTAGTCTATTTATATATCTAGATTCAATTATATATCTCAATTTAACTTTTCTATCATGTTTTGTTTCTTTTGATATTGAATGTTAATTTTTTTTTCCTTAAAATTTGAAGGTCACAATAAAGAGTGATCGGCTTAATATATTTAAGAATTAGTTTATTTCTATTATGTCTTTCTTCATCTTCTACAAGGTATAGTACTTTACCTAGATAATTCTTTAGTTGCTTACCTTTCAAAATTTGACATGTTTTAGAATGATATGAAATTAGCATGTTTTATGATATGATATATATCTTTGTAATTAGATGAGATCAAATATATATTTGACTATCCTTGTTACTACATAAAATGGATAAGGATATTTTGCTCGATTGATTGATCAATTAAGACTAGACAAATTAGTTAACAATGTGATAGTTTAGAAATTCAATCTGTAAGTATCTACTAGCTTTCCAAATAATTAGTAAATAATTTTTCTTTTGTGTCCAAATTGTTAATAAGAAAGTAATGACAAATAATAAAGATTTTAAAGTAACAATAAAACAATATTAATATTGAGGAAAAATACACAAATATCTCTTAAAGTATAGTCTTATGACACATAACCCTTTTAAACTTTAGAAAGCTACAAAAAGCCCCCTTAAACTTTGGGTTAACTTGAAAAAATGAATCTCCTAGTTAAAAGAAATGAGATGCAAAGAGAATCATGTGAAAGTGTAACTAATTAAAACATATAACCTATAAGAAACAGACTTGGAAATAAACAACTGCCTGGACTTAGTGAAATTGCAACCAAACATGAATTGGATAAAAAAAACATAAATCATAATAGACTTTTTATAGGTGAGAGCATAAGCAAAATTAAGCAAAAATAGTAAAACAAAAAAATTCAATTACAGTTGTCATAAATTATAAGACTTACAATAATTGTAAATATGAGATCATAACTCATGACAATAAGCCGAGTAAACAACTTCTAACAAGATTGCATTCATAAGATGTTATATTAAGATATGGCCAATTCTATTAAGGGCCCTATGAATCTTTATTCTATATCGTTGGTAATAGAGTATGTATGACTCAAAATTCTGTAGAATCCCTTTATTACAACCTAACAACAAATAGGATTAGGTTTAGGATCTCTACTTCCTATTTTACTCAAAATCTATGCACAATCAATAGCAACTGAGCTTTACTTCTTGCAAAAATAAATGATTATAAGTATCACCCAGTAACACAAATATCTACTAGAGTTTGTACTTTACTCATGAACCCTCATACTTTCTCATGTTAAACTACAAGAAGAGGGGCATTAACAATGAACACTACTTAGCTTCACTTTAACTTATATATTACAAAATCTCCAAACCAAAATACTACATGTACCATATTCATAAACATGGATAGGACTACAACAAACACTTGGTATCGGTAATAAGAGGTTATGTGTCATAAGATTATACTTTAAAGGAATTTTTATGTATTTTTTCCTTAATATTATTTATTAAAATTAAAGTAGTAATAATATTAATAAAATTATAATAATATTAATTACTAAAATGGAATAATAAATATAAAATAATAATGAAATAAAAATTATGTTAAAAATACTATTGATAAAAATATTAATAATAAATTAAATTAAAAATAGAAGCAATGCTAGGATTAATAAGAAAGTAATAATAGATAACAAAAACAATCAAATAATATTGATATTAATTAATAAAAAAATAATAATTAAAATAGTAATAATTAATAAATGATAAATAAAAATAAAAATAATATTAATAAAATTATGTTAATGTTATTTTTAAAAATGATACAATAAATGTACAATAATAAAGAAGTAAAATTATATTAAAAATAATATTGATAAAAATGCTAACAATAATAAATTAAATTAAATTAAATTAAAAATAAAAGTAATGACAGTATTAATAGGAAAGTAATAATGAATAATAAAGATAATAAAATGAAATTGATATTAATTATTAAAAATGAAATAATAATTATAAAATAATAATAAAATGAAAATTATATTAAAAATAGCATTAACAATATTAATAGGTAAGTAATAAAAAATAATAAAGATACTAAAATAACAAACAAGATTTGTAAAATAAAATTACCAATATTAACAATAATATAATAATGTAATAAGTATAATTATAAAATAATAATAATAAGTGAAAATGAAAGTAAAAATAAAAACAATAATAACAAATAATAAAATAAAGAATAAGACTTGTAAAATAATAATACTAAATAATAATATAATAATTAAATAATAATATACAAAAACTAATGAATAATAAATATACTAGAATAATTAATAAAACTTGTAAAATAATAACACTAAATGTTACTAATATTATAGTATTAATTATTTTAATAATAAAAAATGTAAATCACCATCTAGTCTCAATTTTACCTTAATATAAACTTATGTCATTCCTAAGTTCTTATAATTCAAATCTTGAAGGTATATGGTATATTACTTCATTATAGTTGTAACAAATATTGGATGATTAGTTTAGTTTGAATTTAGATGGATAAATGCGTATCACATCATAGGTAGATGTACAATAAATTTCAGAATTATTGAAGGGGGCTCACAAATAAGTTTTTAAGTGAAGTTGAGAGCTTTGTATCTTATATGTAGCAACAACTAAGCTATCAAAAAGATCATGTAATTAGATATCCATGTAAAAAGTATCGAAGTAAGAGGTTCTTTTTTGTAAATGATGTTAAACTTTATTTTTATAGACGTGGGTTCATGGAAGATTGCTAGTATTGGATTAGTCATGGGGAGACTGTTCCAACAATGGTTGAAGATGAGAAAATAAACTCTAATCTAAAAGGAACTTATGATATAGACCCTTCTAATAGGTTGGAAAGTATGATTTTTGAAATTGGTCATTTATATTTTAATGATCATTTTTAAACCAACTAACATGAGTCTCCAAATAGAGAATGGCAAGGATTTTATAAAATATTAGAATCTTTTCAACAACCATCATAGCTTAGGTGTAGTAATCATATCAAGTTATCATGGGCAATAAGAATGCTAAGTATCAAATTAGACTTTAATATACCACAGAGATGATTTAATTAAATCATGCAATTATATACAGAGTCATATCTACCAAATAATTTTGTTCCTAAAAATTTGTATAAATTAAAGCAGAGAGTTCATAGACTTAAACTTAAGTATAAAAAATTAATTTTTGCTAAAATAATTGTATAATTTACTATAAAGATGCTATCAATAAGAGAGAATGCAAGATTTATAATGTTTTTCAACACAGATTGTGCAAACCAAAGAGGGTTAGGCATAAAGAAGTACCATATAAAAAGTTTTATTATATGTCACTTATTCTAAGATTAGAAAGATTATATATGTCAATAAAATTAGCCCCTCATATGAAATGACACCATAAGCATCATATAAAGGATGGAGTAATATGCCATCCATCAAACAAAGAAGATTAACCATAAAGAAGTATTATATAAAAGGCTTTATTATATGTCACTCATTCTAAGATTACGAAGATTATATGTGTCAATGAAATTAGCCCCTTATATGAAATGACACTATAAGCATCATATAAAGGATAGAGTAATATGCCATCTATCAAACAAAGAAGCTTGGAAGTACTTTTATCAAATGTATCCTAAATATGCCTTTGAGCTAAAGAAAATGAGGCTAGCCTTATGCTCAGATGGATTTACTTCATATAGTTAATTGACTACTGCATATTCATGTTAACTAGTAATTGTCACTCCTTATAATCTTCCTTTAAAAATGTGTAATACCCTTTTATACATATTTTTAACAATGATCATTATAGGCTATGATAATTCTAAAATAAGAATTAATATATTTTTAGAACCTTTACTTAGTAAATCATTACTATTATGGCATAAAGGTATACTAACATGTTTTATCTCCACCAAGCAAAATTTCATCATAAGAGTACACTTGATGTGGACAATTAATGACTTTATTGCACATGGCATGTTTCAGGTTGGATGACAGTTAGTAAATTAGCTTGTCTAATATGCATAGAGCAAACCAATGCATTCACATTGAAAAATGGTAGAAAACAATTATGATTTGATTGTCATTGCATGTGTTTAGATATAGACCACCTTTTTAGAAAGAATAAAGGTGCCTTCTTGAAAAATAAAATAGAGCTATTAAATCCTCATGTTCGGTTTACTAGTAATTAGTTATGGATAAGTATTTGCCATTTTCCAAAAGTAATTGAAATTTAGCCTATTAGATTACTAGGGTATGGAGAAACTTATAATTGGACTAAATAGAGTAAATTTTGGGACTTGCCTTATTGGAAAAATAATCTCATTTGTCATAACCTTAATGTAATACATATTAAGAAAAATGTATTCAACAATGTATTCAATAATATATTCAACACTGTTATGGATGTTAAAGGTAAAATGAAGGATAATGTCAAAGCAAAAATGAACTTAAAAGAGTATTGTAGAAAAGAGTTAGAGCTATAAGAACAAATAAATGGGAAAATTTATAAGCTAGAAGCAATGTTTACATTAGATATGGATAAGAAAAAAGAGGTGTATAAGTGTGTGAAAGAATTACGCATGCTTGATAATTATGATGCCAAATTGAATAGAGCTGTGGATGTTGTAGATGGATAAATATATAGAATAAAAAGTCATGACTATTATATATTTATAGAGTATTTATTACCAATTGCATTCCAAGCACTACTAGAATGCATATGAAAACCATTAACTGAATTAAGCTAATTTTTTAGAAACATTTGTTTAAATATGTTATAAAAGGAGGATTTATAGAATATGCATAGAAATATAACTTTCATCATTTGTAAATTGAAAAGAATTTCTCATGATCCGAATCTAATTGTGATTGGTGTGGATCCTAATACTCGATATGCACTAACCTTAATACTAATTTCTCTAATTTTACCCAACAAAAATCTCTCTATTTTTATGGGAACTCAAATTATACTATAAATTCTTCCAGAAAAGTAGGTAGAATTTTCCCTATTTTCAAATACTTTTCGAGGGTCACTTGTTCTAAATCACAAAACTTGCATATTCTCAAATATGACTACATGTTCAACATACACAATACTACACAACTTTAATATGTATACAAAGATAAATGATTCAACACATTAAGTGTTGAATCAACATAATATATATATATATATATACACGTATATATATCCCAATCCTAATCCTACTGTTAGAAACATTCAACTAGGTTATATTTAATTCTCTATGGATGTAGCAAAACTCAAACATTCTTATCTTAATCTAAAAATATTGAAAACAAAATAGAATGAATTATAAGAATTCAGTGAGCATATATTTGCCACTACTTACCTCGATTTAATTATTTTAAACAATCATATGTTGTTTATGTATTTAATTAGAAGATAAATACAATTTAGTTTCTTAGGATTTTTAAAGTTTGCGAAACCAATCCTCAAGTAAACAGTTTACTTGCATGCAACTTAAATTCCATATTTCACATCATAAGTCATAGTATTTTCAACCATTCCTTAATACATAAAATCATTATCATATCACATATAATTCATTCCGAGTAATCATAATGTTTATAATAATTAGTAAGGCTCACTCATCTCAAATCATCGCAATTACATCAATAAGAGATATTTAATTACAAACAATATTTCATGTTACATCATAATGCATATCAATCATAATAAAAATACATGCATCCACCTTTTAACTTTTAGGTCAGCCTTATACCCTTCACAAACTATCCATCCTTATACTTTTAGGGTCATCCTTAGATCCTTTACAAATTGTTGTTAAAAATTTTTCATCTAACTTTTACATCATTACCCTTGTCACATTTTTTATTTTAAATGCCACTGATGGCATATTTCACATCATGATATGCACAATAAAGCTCAACACTATAAATTTACAAGATTTAATGCAATATTAATACAAGGTAACTATTCTATTATCACGAGGTAAATCAAAATACGTAACACAATATATTAGCACCACTATGCTATCTTACATTGCCACAACAATTAGTTCATGTTCACTCAATATCATACACTCTCATAGTCTATTATTCTAGTAAATATCAATAACTAACAATATAAAATTAATTATAGTACAAATATTATTTGTCATCATATTCCGATCACGATCAATAAACAGTTGATGATATCCTCGATATGCCTTACAAACTTGTTATTTTCTCTGATATATAATTACTAACTCATCATAAGTATCATTTTTCAAATTTCTTATGCATAGCCACATAATTGATTTTATACTATATATATACTGTGATTCACTATTACCTAATTTAAGATTCATTGGTGTACAAGTATATGGTCTTTATCATTTATAAGAAGAATCATAATTTATAACATTTAAATACTTTAATATTAAAACATTAAATTAGAATACGATATATATACCTAGAATCGTCTAATTAGTTTGAGCATTCCCTATTATGTTGCTTTCACCTTCTATTCCTTCTTAATTCACGATTTACAAGAATAACTTATAAATGCAGAGTAATTACTCATTCTTCTTTTGAATATTGCCATTCTAGATTTATTTTATAACTATTTTAAAACTCAAAATCATTAACTCTTTATATTTCTTAATAGGGGCTTGTGAAATCAAGACACCATACTTTAAGAATTTACTTAAATCAACTTTGAATATCAAAATATTAACTTTTATGATATAAATGTACCTTAATTATTCGAATCTAGTATTCTAAAGCCTCAAATTATTCTTTTATCAACACTATATCAAGTATCCAAATAGAATGATAAAATAAGATTTCCTAGTCAAGCATGAAACAACCAAGATATTAAAATCATATATCATAAAGAGGTCATATTCATATCATCTTATAAGATTACACACTTAAAAGTTTTCTTAAACTAAGTTTAAATCTTTCAAAACATTAAAGTGTAATGTTTTATACACATATATATACGTACATATGTATGTAAATATATTTTTCCAACCATATTACTTTAATGTTCCATAATTTGAAAATCATAATTTCTCATACATTACCATGTATCTTAAAATGTCCTTAAGATTAGGTTTTCTAAAATATGCAACTATTATTTAAAATATTATCATATAATACTCTAAAAAAATCCAACCCATGTTACTTAAACACTTTATAGCATAAAAATCACATCTTTCCAATTTATTATCAAATACCTCAAATACATACAAATGGGTTTTTCCAAATCAGTTCTAAATCATCTAAAATTATAAGATATAATACTTTAAAGATGTCACAAGCATGATACTTTAATGCTTTATAGCATAAAAATAAAAATTTTCACATGTATAATCATATATCACAAAAGTATACAAATGGGTTTCTTCTTGGACTCATCTTCAAATTAATATAATATTAAAATGTAATGATATAGAAGCCAGCAGCTCACTAGCGCCTAACATGGATCCAATCACCAGTATTAAGAAGAAGCTTTCAACAATTTACAATGCTATTGTTCTACATGGATACTACTCCCATGACTAGCTCGCGACCACTGCTCGATGAGAAAAGGTAAGCCACAATGGATAGAAATAGAGACAAGAGCTAGACACAAGCTCATGTTATTATCACCACCTTTCTAGTAGCTATCGAACTAACACTCCTCATGCCACCAAAGGTTCCTATTTGACAGGACAACATATGATAGAAAGCTACCTTGCAATGGCAATGCTGATACCAAAATAAGAGAAAATGGAGTGAAAGAGAAGAAAAGAGAAGGAGCGGCTGGTAGATAGAGAAAAGGTATAAAAAAAAGGTTAAAGAAAGTTAGCAGGAATAGAAGAAAAGGGAAGGAAAGGAAAAAGAAATTATAATAGCTTTAGGTTTTGATTTCATGGGGTATGGTACACAATAAGCCTATGACCCTTTTTAAAATCTTACCTATTGATTCATATCAAATTCAATCTTAGCTACCTAATTTTATATTCTATAAAACTCATTTCAATTAAATGTGAGCTCCAATTTGAATATTTCAATACCCATATATTTATTCAAAGAACCATATATATAATCTCACGTTTGTATGTGCATATATATATATACTTGAAATTCCTAGCATTTCAATTTTTTAAAATATCCTTAAAAATTCATAAATTCATAAGTAAAAGTTATTTACAATAACTAATTTATTTCAAGATATTTACACTCTCATTTCCATTTCCTATCAACAAATATATATATTTTAGTAACACTTTCATCAAGAAAATCCTAGTATTTAATCAAATTCAAATTTAAATAACCCTATTTTATCATGAATTAGATAAATATAATTTTACCTTTACTAATTATTTATAATAAATATCCCAATACATTCAAAGTAATAAAACTTTAAATATTACTTAAGAGTGTTATAGAATCTTTCTATTGAGGTTCTTTGATATCATGAAGCATTTATCAATTCATTTGCCATATAAAGTATTGGTAAGTGGTTTTGTTCAATATTAATTAATGTATCCCTATAAGAGATTTCTTAATAAGTTGAAGCAAAAAGTGAAACACAAAGCCCATCTTAAAAGATCCATTTGTGAGGCCTAATTGATTGAAAAAATAATACATTTTTATCAATATTATTTTGAGCTTCATGTACAAATAATTGTAACAAGAGCTAGATGGAATAATGATGGTGGTGAGGTTGAAATTATAAATCGTACTCTATCCATTTTCAATCTACCTAGCCAACCATTTGGTGTATCTATTGAATAATGGCTAGAACCTATAAGTTGCATGTTGCCCATTTATATATCTTGTTAAATTGCAATGAGGTTGAACCTTATAAAAAGTAAATGCTAATTTCAAATTATGCACATTTTTGTTAATTTTAAAGCTAATTTATAACATATGCTAATGTTTTATTAAATATCTATATAGCTTATTCATTTAGTAAATGAAGATGATGCATTAAAATATAATAGATTATGATATAGAAGTAACACTTGCTAACCATTTTCAAAAATGGTTTCAAGATTTTATAAGAATTTCCTTCCCTTATTTTATAAATGTAGCCAATAAAATAAGCTTTCATTCTTAAAATTAACTCCTTATGATTGTTTCTTATTTACTATAAGTTTTATATCCAATAAATGGTGTCATTAATCAATGTTTGCATGACTTAGCATATAGTCCTTCTAGGAAGGTTAAGATATGGTAATTTATTTTGTATATGGATATAAGTTTCACACTTTATCATACATTGTGAAGGGGAAAACACGAATAATAATGGAGTCTGCATGAAGGGTACATGGAATATTAACACGGGAGAAGATGACTTTTATAAAGTGCTTAAAGAGGTTATAGAAATTGAATATCTGAGCACTCCCTTGAAAAGTTAATCCTATTCACTTGTGATTAGTTTGATTCAATAATTGATCGTAGAATGAAAGTTTACAAAGAGTGTGAAATTATAAAGATCAAGCATAGTAGAAAATACATTAAATATGATTTATTCATCTTTACATATTAAAGTAACACAGGTATATTATGCACTATATCAAAAATCAATAAGAGAGAAGTGACCTTAGTGAATAGTAATCAAAGCCCAGCCAAGAAGTATGGTAGAAAATAATGTTATATTAAAAGGTGTTATCAAAATGGAAGATCTCTTCTATTAGATCATATTTGAGATCGAACAAATTGATAGTTTACATAACCTTAATGGAGGAATGGAAAAAGTTAAAACTCCCAATTTAATAGGAGATTATTTTGTAGAAAAAGATGATGAATCAGAAAGTGAATATGAAGAATCTAACTTTACAGGTTCAGATGATTCCGATTAAAATAGTAATAAAGATAAGTAAATAAACAACCTTGATGATTTTGATTAACAGGTTGTATAGTCAATTGAATCCAATTAATTATAAATCTTTAATCACATTGTGTATTACGCTTTTATTATATTTTTTTTACACAGTAGTATTATGCCCTCTTTATTTGATAGATATGCTCTAAATATTAAACTTTTTCAATGCTTATTTATTTAGTATGTTTCCTTAATGCAGATGTCATTAAAAAAGGTTAAAGAAGAGGGCAAGACAAAGCTAAAAAAAAACTAATCTACTCATACCTTATTTTAGCCACCCTCGGTTAGGATACCTTTTGATGGCCGGTACTTACTTAAATATATGTTTATGCCTACTCCCAATCGTAGTTAATAACTAAATTTTAATCAAATCTCACCACAGATGACTTTTAACATGGCTCTTGCTATACAAACTCATTCTGATATATGTCCTCCCACTTCGATTACTAGTATGCTAGCTCCAGTATATTCACCTTCTTATGTGTTATCTCCCATTTAGTCCCCTTCTCCTAGGTCGCTTTTCACCCAATCTTCTCCTTATAAGTCATTTATTCTATCTATTGATTATTTTACTTCCACTCAAACATCATTAGCTCCCATTGGGTTAGGCTATGATCGATTTCCTTTTGTACTTGGTGAAAACATACTTCCAATGCCTAGACGAACAGAAGTTAACATACTTGCTTATTTCATTATTTATACTTGTGTATAGTTTAAAACTATATGATAGATTATGATGTTTTTAAACATTGAAACAAGTTTTTCCCATAGAATAACTTATGCATCATATCAAGGACATTATAGATTCTTTATTAAACCATGGATAAAATGGATAAACATTCTAAAATTAACTCGATTGATGTGGTTTGATAGAAAATTTGAAGTGTTCTATACTAAGTTATAAATTTTATATATTAAATTATTTCTATCCATCTTTAAGGTCATGTCATTTGATGTGTTTTTTTTTTATCAATGTATCATTTGTAAAAATTCTACCAATAGAATCTTGTTAATCATGATAATTATGGCAAGCTTTTAATCACCAAAGGTTTAAAATGTTGTTTAATGTATTTAACAAGGCTAGAGCAATTAACAAAAAGCCTATTTAGATTATTAACCAAACTTAGGAAGATCTTCTATATCAATAGGAAGATCCAAAATTTAAGTAATTGCAAGAGCAAAATAAAAAGAATCAAGCTGTAAAACTAAGTGCATCCCTTCATTGTGAAAGTTCTATATCTATAATGGAACATGTCTTTAGTAAAGTAAGTAAAATCTTATCTATATATATTATATGTGTATAACCACTGGCCTAATCTATCTTTTATAAAATTTAAATCATTTAAAATAGGAAAAATAAACTAGTAAGAAAGTTGAATTTCATGAAATGTTTGTTGATTTACACATATTTAAGAAGAAAAAGGATTGTCTGGGGCAATAAATGGATCCTTATGCTGCTTAAACATTTATAAATTATTAGCTTAGTTAAGTATGAATTATGGTTCTTTTATATTAGTTTATGTATGTTTAACAATATTTTATTTATGCTTTACTTCCCTTTATAGGAGAATTTCAATAAAGAGAAGGAGAGATTGATGGCTTCTTAAATAGCATCAAAAGGAAGTAGTAGTGCATTTGTGCCATTTGATACCTAAATTTAGAAATAAGTTATGGAAAAAAATTGAGGTTGAATCTATGGGATAGGATCACAAACACATATAATATGATCTAAGTCATAATATTTTGAAAGGTCCTATACTTATTCTTTACAAGCAGATATAGACTAGAAATAGGAGGTGGACATAACTATGATAACTTTATTACAATCAGTTTAATTCATGATGCAGTAATTTGAAATGTAACCTCTAAGTGGCTAACAACCTTTTATACCTTGTGGACCATCTACTTAAATACATGCTCCCTGTATGCACATTCAAATGTCTATCCAAATGTTTTTTTGACATATAACTTCTTATTAAACCTCTATGCAGCCTTTTTCTAGATAATAACTAGTCTAACCATGTTGGATATATCCAAAATATCTAACAACATGGTCACAACAATATTCTAGTGGATCATCATAAGTTTTATAACAAAATTCCTCAAACCAAAATGTAAAAGTAGAAGATGAGGAATATTATGAATTTGCATTATGAAATAATTTTTTATTTAAATTATTCTAATATTTAATGCCTTTGATTAGGGCATTTTAGTTAAATTATATAGGCAATTGCTATATAATTTTGATTTTGATTTATAATATATTTTAATTTACATTTGCATATTTTAGATTGGATTTAGGGCAGGATGTATATATTCAAAAACTAATTTTAAGTTGTTTAACCATGTTGCAAAATTTTTTTTGAAAAAATATAATTTTTTTGATAAATTTTTTTGTCATATCGTACCTTTCGACATCTTTTTAATAAACAAGGACATCAAAAGTGTGACATGCCACATCTCAATTATAATTTTTAATGTTGTAAAGTGTTAGAGAAAATAATAGGTGTTTCCACATCACTAATGTAGCACTACCACATCAGCATTTTCGACATACTTGGCCATAAAAAATTTATGACATCTCCTGGCGACATCATTGCCATGTCATCATTTCTTATGAACATGGTTGTCAGAAATAAATAACGTGTTATTACTATATCAATATTATATAAAGAATGTTGTAATGTCATTCATTATTTTTGACATCTATGGTTGTCAGAACTAAATTACATGGCATTGCCATCTCATTAATATGTTTACATATTTTTGACATTTTTTGCCATCAGAAATGACGTCAAAAATTTTTAATGAATTTTTCAACATATTTAAGAATCAGAATTTATGATGTATATGGGCATTGGAAGCAATGTCAAAAATTTCAAATGGAATTTTTGACAGTTGGGGACATCAAAAAATATTCCGTCGAGTTAAATACTGATGTCTTGGTAGACGTCTAAAATTCATCAGAAATTGACGTTTTTCATGTGTTTGGACATTTGAAAATGACACTTTTCTTATAGTGAGAATAGTAATCTAAGAGAATAAGAGCCTAATTTGATCTCATGTGCAAGACGAAAAAAATAAATGAAGTTAACAGTGATGGTGATATGATGATGATGATGATAGTTGATGATAACATACAAAAAGTTTATGCCTACTATGAATGTGTGTACAAGTTTGGTATTCCTATAAATGATGAAGTTGTGGATAGAATTTAGTGAAATTTGTGACATTTGATTGAAATAAAGCTACTTGATTGGAAGATAATTATTGCAATTTGAAGAAATTATTATAATAGAAGACTCTAATAGTTGACACTCCATAATTGGTTTTATTTGATAATAAATAGAACATGAAGATTAATAAAAATAACATGATTTGTACCAAGGTGGAGATTTTGTAAATTTGATGTAAATTCTAATTATTATTTATTATAAGTTATTTTTGTACCCAAGTTATGTCTTTGTATTAAAGCAAGAATGAGATTCCTTATCAATCAAGTATTTTTAAATTACAAACATTTGTATTAGTTAATAATTTTAGATATGAGAGAGATGTGAAATGAATATTTGTAAATTTATATGAAAACTCATATAAAGATTTAAAAGAAATATAAAAATAATTGTTAAAAAATCATAGATTATAATTGAAAATTTTATACATATCATCCTATAATTTTTGTTTATTATAGAGGATCTCTTTTCATTTATAATTTTTTTAAATTAAATTTTTTTAATTAAATTATTAATATAATTTATTAATTTACTCTTATTTGAAGTGACCACCACAATATCAATACTAGTCACTACTTATACTATAGAGGCCGACAATTCCCAATCTATGCTGCTCATATCGCGTATAAGCACTCAAGAGTGAAAAATCACGATGACTTTGTCATGTATTACTTTTCACTGCCATCATGATTTTGAGTCCCAAACGAGTAATTTGTCATATATTAATATCATATTAAATTTTATTGTATATTAAATTTTTTAAAATTAAATTTAATATATTATATAATAAATTAATGATTAATATGTTATAATATAATAGTACATCGAAATGTTTCTTTTTTGGTAGAAAAATGTCATTAATACACTATGATCATCTCCTTAAATCAATGGTTTTTCATTTTTTTTTCTTCTGAAACTAATCTTTGGATGATGCCACACACACAATTAAATTTCACACGGAAGTAGATACTTATTTTCGTTCGTGTAATTTAATTGTATTGTCATATCTTTTCTTTTTTTGCAAATTTTATACCCAATTTATTTAAATTTATTTGAAAATACTTTTTTCAATTTTATAAGAATATTTATTCAACGTCATCCCTTTTTATCAGTTGACACACAATAATAAAAAGATAAAATTGGATGAATTTAAATAAGTAAGGGACTAAATTAATCTTGAAAGATAAAAATTGTATAAATTTAAACAAAAGAGAGATAAAATTAAATAAAAAAATTTCGTTGATACAAATTATATTTTCACGGAAAGGAAAATGAGTGTTTACTCTTTTGTACATATATTTCACGAGGCACTTATTTATTGTTTTATCAGGTGACATAATTTTGTTAAAAAAGAAAAAAAGCGCATGTCCATAACATTTTCCATTGTGCTGTATATATCATAACTCGATGCACATGAGATCCAGGCCTCACCGGCCGGTGACCGCCGTAAAACAAGAGGGTGCAATTAAGGTAAAGGCAAGACCGAACAATTTGGGCCAAACATGATCCAAGATAATCGTTTGTGTTTTTGGCACAGTAATTGAGGAAGGAACTGTGAAGCCCATATCTTCACTCATATTAGGAATGAGAATGAAATTCCAGGCTAGTCCAGGGACCCCTTGATCTTTGAGTAGAAGCCTCCCATGGAGCCATTTGATCCAAGAAAACCCCAATAATAGTAGGGCCTAAATAATTGTTGGCCCACAGAGACCATAATGAATTCTCTCAAACATGACAACATATATTAATGATCTCTACGTCTGTACACTCAATTACAATTTTTTTTTTGGTGAGATTTAACAGGATACAAGCCCAAGAGGAAAGAAACGAAGAAAGCATTACATGCTACTGAGAGTAGAACTCATATCAGTCCTAAGAAGCAGTAGAAGTTCATCAAATGGCCTTCTCAAATAATGGTCGGCTATTCCTCCTTTCGATGCTAACTTTGTAAGGAAATTAGCAATCCTGTTGCCTTCTTTGTACACATGCTACAGATGCACCTACCAAATTTCAGCCTGAATATCAATAATATTGCTGGTCAGCTGGTAGCACTAATGTTACCTTCGACAGCCACGTTCCCGTAGCGCCAAGGCCTCCACATATATACAGTCTGAATCCAAGCAGATTTTACAAAATCCCATCTCACATGCCAGTATCAATTCGTAGTATATGCTGTCTAGCTCAGCAGATAGCACACTTGCAGCGTCAATAATTTTAGTAAAGCCTCCCATCCATTGGCCCCTTGAGTTCCAAATAACACCTTCACATGCTGTTACTTCACCATGAGCAAGACATGCTCCATCTGCATTTATTTTAACCCACTCATCCTTCGGACCTCTCCAACATTTTTGGGTACCTAAACTATCCTTGGGGAAGAGCCCAGGTTGAGAGGAACGATAGCAAACTCTTGAAATCTATTATTAATTTCCCATGCTACATCTCCTTGTTGTCGTTCTGGATAAAAAATTCGTAAGTTTCTTCTACACCAAAGGACCTAGCATGGCACGCCAAATCCAAGGAAGGCATGAATGCTGGTCTCCTCCGAAAGCATGCATCTCGGGCAAAAATGGTTGTTGGTCATTTTCCTAGCTCTTCTATTTGCATTAGTTAACAACTTATGATGAACCATCAGTCATGAAATGGTCCCTTCCACTTCCGGATCATCCTTCACTTACCTGGCATGCTGTTAATAGTATCTCTGACCAATGGTTCATAGGTTGATTTAACTGTAAATTTACCATCACTTGACAGAGGCCAGCTAGCTGAGTCCATATTGTCATGCGATGAGATTGAAATAACCCCCAAAACCTTTGGACAAATTCTAGTGATCCCTCCCCATAAATTTGGATGCTCCTGATTTTTCCTCAATTCTAGGAATAAGATTCTCTTCGCAACCATATTTACTGCAAAGAATCTGCGTCCCCGGAGGACGTCGTTTTTCCCTCAAAATGTAGACTATCTTTATTAAAAATTCTTCATTACTAAGCTCAAGTTGTATATTGATCGGTAATTATAGCATTTATAAACCAGCAAACAGAATATAATTACGACAACAAAAGAAAAAATCTTTACTAATTCGTATGAATCATGAGGCAATTAACCCTCCTAGCAAACCGCGTACATACGACTTTACAATTGCGGGAGCAAAAAAATCCCATACACGTATTGCTTTCTATCTCAATTGCGTCCCCATATCACAGATTCACACTCTATAGTCCTGCCCGTTTTTCTAGTCGTCTTCCCAAAAACACTTTGTCAGCGATGACGTCATCCGTAGCCGGCCCTTACTTCCGATTAGAACGATAAGGAAGGGACGGAGAATGCGATGATAGGCTGCTAGGTTCCCGGCGTCCGTGCAGAATGTGAGATAGGTAATTTTCTATATTATTGGGGTTAATTGTAAATCTCATGACTGAATCCGACCTCAACCCGATGCGATGTTTCTCGTAGAATTCACTGTAACTCGGCAGCAGCTTTTGACCCACCGAATGCTTGATCTCATCTCGGAGTTTCGGGTCGGATACGACCCACGATACTTGTTTCTCGCATGCTTCATTGAACGCGGCGTTGAAACTCTCGAAACAGGCCTTGGCTTGCTCCGCCGGCATTTCCGCCGTAGGATTTTGCGGGATTGCCGAGAACACCTTGTTCCACCCCATGCGTTCATACTTGGAGACATACTCCTTCACCTTTTCTTCATGTTTCCGCAGCCATTCCTCGCCGAAGAGGAAACTAAGGTTCGATGAACGGACTTTACCGACGACGTATTGGAGGTTGTTGGCCAGGAATAGGTAGGAAAGTGCCACATCCTTGTAGAGCTCAGCTTTTCCGTCTAGTTTGCAGAGAACGACGAGTATCAGCCATGCGAGACGAACTGATATCTCCAACGACGGGCTGTCATCGGAATCTGCGCTGCGGAAGTAAGACTCCGGCAACGGAAATTGTAACGTTAATGGCCAATCGGCGACGATATCGGCCAGTATACCACTGTAATCGGTGAGGAATGTGATGTAGTTCATTACATAACGAGTGAGAGGATGGACACCGCCTCCTGGAGCTGCTGATTTTGAAGTGTCCTTCTGAATCGCCGATTCAAAATCTGTGAGCATTGTTCTAGCGGACTCGCCGAGTTTTACGAGGGAAGTGACAGCCCGTGATTTCACAGCGGAAGTTGACTCATACGAGAAAATGGACTCAATCTGAGTCCAGTTACTGGAGATTGCTTCGTACAAGTCCAAAATTCTGAAAATTTTTTCGGGTGTTTTCTTGCACTTTGCCACTAGTTCTGGGAATGCAAACAAAGACATCGCACCATCTTTTATAACCTCAGCAAAGCATGATTCTGCGATTTTCCCTGAGATCGCGAAGACATGATCGCAGAGGATCCTCTCACCGGAAAACAGAGTCCCGACGGCCACTTTAATGGCATTCAACCACCTTTTAATCTTCAACTCGATAACCTCCCAATCCATTTTCTGGACTTGAGAGAAACTCAATCTCTCCACTCCAAGATGATACAGTGCTTCATCTACAATGGATTTTCTCATTATCTTGTAAATTTTGAAACAATCTTTGCCATAGCCAGTAGAACTCATGCAATCTGCAATGGCTTTCAAATCCTCCATGGCTACCATGGAAACCCTTTCCGTCTCTGAAATGGAGTCACTGGCGCCAGACTCGTCCTCCGAATATTCATCGTCGAGATCGGAAACACTGATCGTTGACGAAAGAGTTGAAACGGATTCGGGATCCATTTGGTCTCTGTTTGCCGCTAAAATCTGATAAAATTCTTTCCCAAGCCTCCTCATGGCGACTTGCATCAAATGCTGAGCTTCAACGAGCTTGACGGAGGTAGAATCCTGCGCAACAAGGTGACGCATGGCAGATTGCAAGCCCCTGACAGCGTCAAGAAACTGTCTGGCCTCATAACGACTATGATAAAAAAGAGAAGTGATTTTGGCATACGAAGATTGATCAGGATCCCATCTGGATATAAGGACCCGAGCGATTTCAATGTTTTCTTCCATTAACGAATCAGAGAAGCTCGGGGGAGGCGAGGAAGGTGGCAGAGACCGAGGATGCGAAGGTGAAGTTAAAGGTGAGGGAGATGAAGACTTGAAGAAGATATTTCTCATTCCTTTGATTGGCATTTGGAACAAATTGGTATCAAATATGATTCTCGAATTTTGTCTTTTTTCGATCCTTAGTTTGGATTTCAACTGCCTCACTCTCTGCGAGCAACTTTGTTGTTACAGGAAAATAGCAGAAGTAAAATAAGAACTTCTCTACGGTTAGGAATAGGAGTGGGTAACGGGAGGTTATTTATGGGGCCGTGGGGGATCCCAAATGGTTTGACCTTGTGAACGCAGGGACGGAAGATACGCGGTTGGAAAATACGCTCCTCTCTCCTGTTGCCGTTCACAAGCAAATGTGATAGCTGACAATGGCCTACCTCTTGAGAAGCATCTAATTGAGCACAAGGTGTTAAAATGCAGAAATTGGAAATTTAATTTTTCGTGTTTTCTTCTGCACTCCCTTGAAAAATACGAGGAAATATAAGATTACAGGCCATTTTTAGGTAAGACTTAATTATTAAGGAAAGGGGTTTATTAATGGCATGACTTATAAACCGCGAGGAATTACTGAAGTTATATCAAAAGGCAGCACCAGTGATTATTAAAAATTTCAGTAATTTACTGATACTTTATTGATATAGTAATATTTTATATTATTTAAGAAAATTTTCTATTGTATTTATGATATGAATTTAGGATTATATATATATATGTATTAAATAAATTATTATTTTTATTATTATAAAAAATTAAGTAATTTAATACAAATATTATATTAAAACTTTTTTATTGTTTATTAAAAAAAATGAAATTACTTTTTCATAATTTGTCTAACTCAACAAGAGAATACAGAAGAAGGCATACAAAAGTAACTAAGTAGACAGTAAAAGAAGCTTTAATTAAGTATGCGTGTGAAGATGTTTTTATTTATTTTTAAATAAAGTGTAAATATAATTTTAGTATTTCATAATGAAAATAGATAGAATTATTATATTCCTCAAATTCTATAATTATTATTAATTTTTTATTTTTATTATAATTATATTTGTCCTTCTTTTTATTTGTAAAAGTAAAATAAATGATGAAAATAAAATATATAATTAAAAATAAATATATATTAAAGGTTTAAAACTTAATAATTCACTTCAATATTTTTTATTTATATTAATATTGTAAGAGAAGGAAGTAACAAATGATTATGATAAAATAAAAATAAGTGTTAATTATAAAATTTAAGAAATAGAACAACCACCATATTTTATAAATAAGAGATTAGATGTCATTTTTAGTCTTAAATAAAAGTGCATGTTAATAGGTTAGATGAATTTATCATCAATCTTGAACTCATCACATTTTCATCAATGTTCTCAAACTTGGATCGATTATTGATTCAACATGGTGAGTAAATTAAGATTGGACCAGTTCAATTGGTCGAATTGAATGGTTGAACCGATTATTATATTTTTATATATAATAAATTATATATTATATATATAAATAAATTTATTTAATTAATATAAATTTATTATTATATTTCAAAAATACAAATAAACATTGATCTTATTAAAATTTTAAGTAACACAAAAGCAGTAGGAATAATTAATAGGAAATTTTATATAAAAAAACCATTAAAACAACTGAAGCATAATGTATTATATTCAATTTGTAAGGATATTATTTGCTAAAAATTTATATTTTAGTAGATTTAAATATACTAATAGATTATTAGTTTTCATATATATTTTAATATAAAATAAAAATAATAGCAATTCATATTATAATAAATAGATGATAAAGTCACAAATGTCAAAATATAAAAAAATATAAACTAAATAAGATAGTTTAAGAGATAGTTGTATTTTGAAATATTTCATAATTACTCACTAAAAATTTATTTCAAATAATATTAATATCTATAAAGTGCTTTAAATAATATAATAGTTAATATAATTTAAAAAATTTCATTCATTTTATTTTTTAAACATATAATAAATCTTTAAATTTAGATAGGTTTTTATTTTTACATTAAACTTTTCAATTGGATAAAAGAAAAATAATAATAAATAAACCAGGCCATTGAGTCAATGAAATTGATGATTTAACCAACTTTTTTATTAGGTTTAACTGGGTTAACCTAGGTTTTTTCTAAATATAAATTTATGGATCCATCCAGATCATTTTTTTTCTTAGGTGTCGGTCTGTCTAATTGAACTAGCTAAGTTGGTTCAAGGTTTAAAAACATTGATTTCCATGTGTTGTATTCCAATTGATTCCTAATGTGGCCTAGACTTTAAAATTGTTTGGTAAATAATTGATCAACTCATTTTTAACTCATTTGAAGGTTCTTAAATGATTAATTAAGTTAAATATTTATTTTTATCAACTAATTAATTTTCAATCAATTAATTTAAAAAATGTTGTGGAACTCAGTATTTTAAATTAGTTGACTTATAAAAGTTATGTAAAAAAATAAAACTATCCCTAAATTACATAATTATATACACTTATTATTTTATTTAAAGAGTTAAAGAGAATAGTTGAACCTTAAACCTTAAATTACATAAAAAAGAATTTAACCATTAAACTACTAAACACTTTTAATTATGCGAGTACCAATTTAATATACATTATAATGTAATAATTTTTCATAAATAATAAATAACTATTTAATTATTTATTAATTAAATTTATATGATTAATGTAAAATAAATTAACAAAATAAATATTGCAATATGTTAAATATTATATTAAATGGTTATTTAATGAATTTAAATTCTTTTTTCTATGGAATAATTTAATAAGTAATAAATTATGATAATATATTTTTATAAAAAGATTTAATTTAATAAATAATATATAATTTAAAATATTATTAAAATAAAATAATTAAATAAATCATAAAATATACTCATATTTTATATATAAATAATTAATAATTAATAACTAATTTTATCAAATATTTTCATTTAAATAACTAATATTTTTAATTAACTAAATTAAATAATATAATTAATTATTAATAACTTATTAAATCAATTTGATTAACAAGGCCCTTGGACCTTTTCAAGAGCCTTGACTTTGAAGTTTACCCTTAACATCATTTTGGTACTTTACCAAACACTACAGATAAATATGAGCCATTTTGCTTAGGAGTTGACTCTCCACCCTTACATTTATGGTCACATGGTACTCTATACTTTTCTCCAAAGGACCTGTATTGATTTAGTTACCAAAAAATTCTTTGTTGTTTTAATTGTAATCATAATATTAAAAATTAGGCTGGTTAGTTAGATTGATAAATTGATTTAGTTACGGCATTAAAATAAATGTATATATAAATTGGTATGAATCAATTAAAATTAATGAATTAGATCATTGTAAATATTTTTATATTATTTTTTAAAAAACAAAAATTTATAAATTTCACAATAATTAAGATGTAATACTTTTATAATTTTATATCAATTAAATTTATGTTGTTTCTTTTAATATTTTTACCATAAATTATTGATATATTACTTGCATTTTACTACTTGTTTATCTATATTATTATCCCATACTATATTTTTTTAATTTTATTATAATTTTTTATTATAAATATATAATACTAATATATATATATATATATATATATATATATATATGTATATATATGTATACATATAATTAATGTTTTTTAATATATATATATATATATATATAAATATATGTATATATATAATTTATATTTTTAATTCAAGAATAATTTAACTAGTAAATTAATGATTTAACCAATAAATCGTTAAACCATTGACTTATTCAATGGTTCGTTCAATTTTAAAAATTATAATTGCAATCACTTGTTTGGACTCAAAGGTAGTTTCGAATGCCAAACAGTAGATTAAATTAAAAAAGGAATTTCGTGTTTATTTTTTTTACCTAAATTAAAGGAATTGGTTTAAAGGTGCATTACTCATTCAATATTTTTTATTTGCAATAAAAGACATGAATTCGAATAGTCGAAATAATTAATTAGACTTAATCAATGAGCTCAATACCCAGTCTCGGTCGGATACGTAGGTGAAATGTTCCTTCCATGCAAAAAATTATGTCCCCCTTAATTGAGGTAGGTTGACCGTGACTATTAGGGGATTCTTGGCTGTAAGCCCGTAAGCTTGCCTAAGTAACACTGATTTGTACGCGCTACATTGGACGGGTTGTGAATTAACTTTCATCTAAATAATAGATTATTTATATTAATAAGTTTTAAATGAATTTAATATTATAAGAGAGAAAATGTTATAAAAATAAAAAAGAATACTTTTTTCTCTTTATACTATATTATATATATTTAGACTTTTTAATAAAATTAGTATCAAAATTATAAATTATAAAAGAATGCTTAAAAAAAGATAAATATATAATAGAGTAAATAAGAAGAAGTTAAATATTGTATTAATCGTAAAGTAATAAAAGTTTAAAATAAAGTCAATAAATTTAATTAAATAAAATTTTAATATATTTAAAATATTTTAATGATAAAAAATATGTTATATTATATCAATATTATTCAATGCTATCTAAATTGTAAATAATATAAGAGGATTAAAAAATGAAAAACATATAATATAGTATACAAAAGGAAGCGAAACAATGTGAAAGATATAACATCATAGCAAAATCTCAATTATTGTATATTTAATTTAAAATATAGCATGGAAAAATTGATGTAAAAATGTTGAAAATTTTTAAATAAATAAATTTCATCTTAATTTTAAAATATTTTATTAAATAAATATGTAATTAACTAACTTAATTTATAATTTTTATACTAAAGTTTAATTCATAAAAATATTTTTATAAAAAAAATAAAATATTTTATATTATATTCATATTATTTGGTGATGTTAACATTTGATTTGTACACAACAAAAGTGGATATAAAAATGAAAAAAAAACATGCAAAGTACTAAATAAAAAGAAAAGACAATGCATTATTTGAAAAATAATAATAGTTAAAAATATATATATAATTAATTAATTTAATTAAACAAAATCTTTAATTTATATAAAGTATTTTTCTAATAAAAAGATAATATACTGTGTTACATAGTGATATTAGAGTTTGAAATGTAAACAATAGAAGTAGATATAAAAGAAAAATACACATGACAAAACAAGTAGAAAGAAGAAAATTAATATATGAATTGTAAAATAACGAGAGTTAAAAATAAAATAAGTAACTAATTAAATTAAATTTTTTATTAATTTAATATATTTTTAAAATAATAGAAAAATATAATATGTTATACCAATACAACTTAATAACATTAACTTCTGCACTTTAAATTGCATAGGTGGACACCAGAATGAAAAAAAGATAAGCATACAATAGAATAAATAAAAGTTTATAATAAAAATATATTATGTTATATTTATACTGTGTTTGAATTGTAAATAATAAGATAAAAAAGTATAATGAAATAAATGAAATAAAGATAAAAATATGTAAAATGAAAATAATTAAATAATTCAACTAAAGTTTTAACTATTTTAAAATACTTTTATAATAGAAAGAAAATATACTATATTATGTCTATACTATATTGTAATATTGATGTCCTGAGCTCTATATTAAAAAAAGAAAAATGTACACTTAAATAGATTAAAAGAAGAGAAATAATATATGAGTTAAAATATTTAATAAAATTTTAATTAATATATAATATATAATTTAGAAAATAATATTTAAAAATTGATATCAAGAAAATGTTTATAAAATTTAAGTAAATAAATTTATATTGAATTTGTAATATTTTTGAAATAGAATATGTAATTAACAAATTCAATGAATATTTTATGTATTAAAATTTCAAATTATTTAAAATATTTTTATTGTAAAATAAAAATTATATATATTTTTATTTATACTTCTTATTAATATATTAATACCTGAATTATAAATAATAAAAGTAGACAAAAAATTATATATAGATAAAAAAAAGAAAAATAATGTGTAAGATATAATATATAATATATTAACATCTATATTATAAATAATAAAAATAAACAGAAAAATATAATAATAAAATGTAAAATAACAATGTATAAATTATAATACAATAAACTTAAAAATTAAAGAAAAAGAACAGTAACTGCTCGAAGAAAACAGAAAATGCGAAGTGGTAATGATCAAGCAAGAGATTGACACCAGTCAAAATGGAAAGCATAAAACTCTGCCGAGAAACGCTTAAACATTAGTGTAGAGATTTGTCGAAAGATAAAAGTGACAAGCGGTCCTTCCATGAGTTACTTTTCTCTTTTTTTTTTTTTTAAACTAATTAATTACAGTGACATTCATAAATTATTTAATTTTATAAAACTATCATTGCGGAATTTAAATTTAAAAGAATAAATGATGAAAAATAACGTAACTGCCCCGTCAAGTCAAGCTAAACCAAATTTAAGGTTGTACTTTTTCTCGACATAGACGAGGAATCCATAATTTTACGTCGTTTAATAATAATCAATGTTAACGGACCGAAAAGCGCCGCACTTTAATATAGTTTAATGGATAAAGAAGGAGTCCAACCAAGTTGACCGTCAAAATGGCCGGGTCTCTGACAATAACAAGTGCAAGCTCAGGCACACACGACGGTCTTAGACTCATGAAATAATAAAATAATGAAAATGTGATGGTAGCTCCATCTTTTAAAAAATTAAATATTTTATTAGTATATTTTTTTAAATATTAAAATAAATAAATTATAAAATTTAATATGTTAAATATAATTTAATAATAAAAATATTTAATTTTTAAAAAAATAAAACTACTTATAATATTACACATGAAATAATTGTTCACAGCAGTTGCCGGATTTTACCGAATTGTTCGTTATGAATTGAAGCCATTGGAACATAGCCAAGTCAAGCGTTGATTAGGAGGATGGCCAACTTATTCTCCCAACTGTTTCTTGCTAACGTATATAATATTTCTGCTTTTATTATGTATTCCACTCAAAAATTTTCAATTATTCGAGATGTGATGTATACATAAATTTCTTAATTATGAAAATGTATAAATAATGTTATTCAAATTTATTAATTAAGAATTTAACTTTTTATTCGTTAAACTTATTAAAATAAGATATTTTCTCATTACGTCACTAATTATTTCTATACAATAAATTTCTATCATTCAGATCTGCCTTATATCTTCATCGCAAAATTCACCAATTGTGAATATCGAAAGTTCAATTCTAGAAGTTGAAGATGTCCATGAATACTAATTCTTTTCATTATACTGAATTTTGTAAGCAGTATTAATCAGTCATAATTTAACACACGAATTATTTGTTAAGTTCTATGAATAAAAAATTAAATAAAAATATAAATTACCCTTTCAATTTTAGGATGATTGAATTTTATCATCTCAATTTTAAAAATTTAAAAATTATCGCCTTAAATTTTATAAAGTTAGAGTTAACATCTATCATTCAATTAATTAACTATTTTACTAAATTATATCATTTTTTCATGAAATTTTTAAACAAAAATTATAGTGTTATAGTATACTGAATTTTTTTTACCATTTCTTCCCTATAATTTTTATGTTATATAATTAATAGAAATTAAATTATATATAAATAATTTTAATTAAATACTTGTGAATAAAGTTTGCAATTATATGTAAAAAATAATAAAATAAATTAAAATTTTATGATATTGTAATTTTTATTTGAAAATTTTATAAAAAAATAACATAATTTGATAAAAAAGATTAATTAAATAAACAATAGATGTTAATTTCAATTTTTATAAAATTTAAGAAGACAATTTTTAAATTTTCAAAGTTGAAAGAAGCAAAATCTAAGCATTTAACTTTTTTTTAAAATTAAATATATAAATAATAATTTATAAAGTATAAATAGATTATATCGACATCACGAATAATTGAAGGTATTGAATGTAATTTATTTTTATTATTTATGGTTTCCTCCGGTTTGTTGTTTTGTAGCTTTAGGTCTTATCCATATGGGAATTACAGAATCAAAGACCGGGCTAAATTAGCCCGCTTTGTCACTGTTATAGTTTTGGATTTAAATTTGAATTGCATCCACTTTTAGTAGTCTTAAAATTTTAATTGGAATACAATATCAAAAATAAAATTTAAAATTACATTTAAATATAAATTTAAAATTATTAATTAAATACAAAATAATAAAATAAATTTTTAATTTTTAATTTAATAAATATAAAAAATTTAAAATTTTAATTTTACATTTTTGTGCGTATAACATGTTTCTTCTGTGTTACTATTATAGCCGTCGTTTAGTTGTTAATACATTTGATTGTGTCTTTTGAAATTTTCCCGACCCTTATGATCGATGTTCTGCCATATTTGATCAAGTCGTAGCACATTGTTAGCTATGGAAATTATATCTATGAAATGTTATTTACAAATGAAGTTGTAATTTTATATAATTTAAAAATTATTTTACTAATCTTCTATAATTTCGTAAATGAAAATGAAATTATTAATTTTATCTTTTTTTATATATCATTTTGGAGAAAAAAAATTGTTTTAACTATCAATTTAGAAATTTGAAAAAGTATTAATTATTTTTTTCAATTATATCCTTCTTATCTCCACGCATTTATAGAGAGAGAACTAACGAAATAAAAAAAAAATAACGAATGGAAATAAGGGTAATTTTGAAAATAATAAATGACTTCAAATGTAATTGAGGCTACTTAATAATTTTTTTAATCATATGTGATCATCTTAAACTATAGATAACAAAGAAGTGAGAACAACATTTGAGTTGTAATATTTAAATAATATCTATAAAAGTAATTAAAATGTGAGGGATCCTATCTGTTCCGATGCTTTTGCTTAATTCCTAATCTTGCGGGCTTCAAAACCTTCTAAACAGGGAGGCGTTGCATCTTTCAAGTAATAAGTGATGCCTGTATATCTACTTCTCACAAATCGGAGGTCATTTTCATTTATTAGCATGGAAAATTTTATTTTTCAAAAAATGAAAAAATTATTTAATTAATCATTATTTAATAAATTAAAAGAAATAAAATTTTTCAAAAATCTTATTTTTTACAAAGCATGAAAAATTATTTATCCATTTCCTCCAAATAAATTCTACTTTTAATATTATTTATAAATATAATAAAAAATCATTCATATTAAATTCAATTAATGATAATCAAAACTTATTAATTTATATTATAGTAATATTAAATTTATAATAATTATTCTATTAATATTTTTTAAAATATTTGAAATTAAACTAAATAAAATATAAAAAATTATTTTTTAGAAAGCATGATTTTTAAAATATTCAACCAAATAATTTTCATTATTTCTCAAAAAATTTATATAAGAAATGATTTTTTTAAAAAATTAATTTTTCACAAAAATCATTTTTTGTATGAATTAAACAACTCCTCGATTTTTTTCTTTAATAACATGGGAAATATTAAGGTTTTAATGCATATTAAATAAGTATAGAAATTAATTGGAATATATATATATATATATGAGAGTATGTGAGAAACGAGGTGATTAATACATTGGAGATGGAGATGCATATTCATATCTTGACAAAATTTGTCTTACTACGGATGGCAACTACGAAGGTCCAAGTATCCAACGTATACGAATGTGTTGCTGGGCATGTATTTTATTTTTCATTTTACATCGTTTGTAAATGGGTTTGAATCTAACGTTTTAATAAACTATCCAATACTTCACCACTAACGACTACCAAAGGGGACATTGCTTATCATGTAATTAAAATAACAAATAAAAGCTTTTGGTGGTGCGATTTTAAAAAGTGAGAATGTTTTTCATAAAAAATAAAATAATAAAATAATAATCCTTCTTGCAGAAGTACTTAATTAAGAATCGAAAATAAAAAATGCTCATAAAATAAATAAATAAATAATAAAAAATTATGTTGCCCAAGAACAAGCCATGCAATATTTTGAAAATTAATCCTGATATCAAATCGGACAGACTTTCGATTTATAGTTTAATTAGTTAACTTAATAGCTAGATTGAATAATATTATAATTAAAAAATTATATATTATATAAAATTTTATAAATAAATCAAATACTTATTTTCAAAATGTAAGTCTTAAATAATATAAAATAATAAATTTAACAAATAAAATTATTATAAAATTAATAAAAATATCAAATAAAAATTGTCTTTTTTTTAGTTTAGTGATAACTAAAAGGAAAACATATTTATGAAAAAATATTGTAAAAAAATGACAAAATACCCAAAAAAAAGCTTAAAATGATTTTCAATAACTGGATCGATTTTTTGGTTCGATTCGATTTTTGTCGCATTTTACCAATTTTCTCATATTCAAATCATTTTATATGTCGGTTGATGATCAAACTAATTCAATTGTTCATTTCAATTCAGTTTTACAAACATCAAAACCATGGCCCACTTCGCCATATTTTGATCCACGCAACACGTTCCTTTTCAATGTATTAACATTTTAAGGTAATGTTACGTAAATTTTACCTTTTAAAATTTTAAGTATATTGTTAAATTGTCCTTGTTTAATATTAAAATAAATAAAATAAAATCATAAATATAAATTTCAATGCTCTTAAAAGGTAGTACTCCATATAATATTACTCGAAATTTAATAAAGGTATCAAATGAAAGAGGAGAATAGCATTCAAACAAGTGAAAATATGAGTTCCCGCCCTTCCATTGCTATTTGCTACCTTGAATTTTTGGTCTTAATTAAAGCCATAGCATTAAGTATATTTGTAAAACATTATTTGGGTTTTTTTTTTTTTGTGCACTTTAAAACATTAGTGTATGAAAAGAAAAATAAGATAGTGCAGTGTTCATACTTCATATGTTTGACACACGGAATAGCCATCGTTGGACACACACAATGCATATAGAAGTTATCCCTTTGCTTCTTCCGCGTTTCCGAACCATTAATTAAGGTATATGTACCTTTTAAAACTTGTGTATATTCAAAGCAAAGTTAAAGGTATGAATGAAATGTACAAAATCAGATCATGATACAGTAAAATATTTATATACATCTAAAAAATATGGTTTGAAATAAAATTTATTATATATCTTTTAAAATTTTTATAGATTTTTATTATAATTTTTAATAAAATTTGAATAATTTATTTGTTACAACATTTATAAATAAATTTCTATAATTTTAATTAATATTTTATAATTTTTTTATTTAATTTGCAAAAAAAATATAATTCATCAAATCAAAATTATTAAAAAATTATATATATTTTTTACAATGGATCAGAATAAATTCCATTCGGTTATGGTTGACCTTAAACCAAAGTTTCTGGTTCCACAACTAGCCATAGAAATATAGATTATTAAAAAAAAAATTTATATATTCAATATTAAATATAATAAATTTAATTAAAGATAACTTTATTTTTTTTTAAAGAGGTTATTTTTCTTTATTACTATAGTTGTAATGAGCTTGTGATTTTATGTCGCGCAAATAATTGACATTATAGCAAAGTATCAAATTTAAAGCGGCCACCCAAAATTCTTGTAGGGAACAATATGGTCACATTGTCTAAGAGTTTGAAAACCTATCTTATCCATTTTGAGGCGGCAGAGATCACTTCAAATAGCCACCCCAAATTTGCTATGTAAAATGTGGCCATACCAAAATTGAGTTTTAAAAAAGTGTAAAGCTTTTCCTCCCCCATCACACTAATAAGTTTCTTCTATGTTTTCTTTGCTTTAAAACCATCTCACCAATCCAAATTCTTCTATCCACCATCCAAATAAGTTATGATTGTCTTCAACCTTAAACCGCTAACAAGTAAAAGGAATTATTTACTAGTAATAAGTTTATCATCTATTTTTTTATCTTTTTGATTTAATTTTTTTGAATTGCTTTTTGTTACAAGTTTAAATAATAGATTTTCATATTAATACGTGAACTATCTTTTTATATTTATTGAAAGTAAGAGTTTGGTGCTATTATATAATTGTCATGTTACACTTTTTAATTTATTTTTATTTTTTAACCATTGTTATTATAAAAATATGTGAATTTTTTAAAGCATTCTATCTGTAAATTATAGCCAGTTAATGTTTCAATTTGGAAATTATGATGAATTTTGTGTATTATTTGGTTAATAGGAAACAGTTATAAGCTTACATATATGGGTGAATGTAATGAAAAAAAATTATGTAGCATATTAATTGTATTTTTTTAATTATGTAATTAATAGTATTATTGCAATCAACATTATATGATATAAAACTTTTAAAAGTAAATAAAGAACTATGTGTTGTTTTACAATATGTTTATACAATATGAGAATGTCAAATTAAAATTAAATAAATTTGATTGAACTTATGCTAATGTTAAAATATTTGATTAATTAATTGAATTTTATAAATTTCAATTGTAAAAAATACAATTTAATTTTTTTTTATAATTCTATTGTTCTTCTACATAAATTTTTCTTGTGGTTAGATTTGTGTGAAATTTGTATATTTAAGAAATAGTTGAGGGTTACTTATGTGAATAGATTTTAATAAAATTACAAATTATACATATGAAGTGTAATATTTTTGCAAGTAATTAAGTGATGGCAATTTATTATATATATATATATATATATATATATATTAGTTGCTTAATATTTGATATAGATTTATGTGATATATCATAAGGTTAATTTATATGACAAATGGAGATTCTGAAGCATAAAAAATAGATGCATAATAAATTGGGTCTATATAAAAAGGGGTGTACGAATGAATTCATGTTACAAGTGAAACATTTTATTACATTTACTTGTCAACAAAAAATCTTTGCTAGAGAAGGTATAATTAGGTACCCATGTTGATGAGAATCTAAGAAGGCCCATGGAAGACAAAGACTTAAAGGTATTGGAAGAGTTTCAAGGACCAATGACAAGAGTAAAGGCAAAGAGGATTAATGAAGATCTAGAGAAGATGGTTGCTTCCATATTTGAAAGAAGGCCCAATTTGGAGTTAGAAGAGTCCAAGATGCTCAATTACGTGTATTTGGAAGACTTGGGCTCCAATAAATCCATTAGATTGAGAGCTTGTGACTCTTAGGTTCTTGAGTGAGCCAATTATCCTTGATCTTATCAAGAGGCCTTCTCTTGTGGCGATATTTCCTTCGGCTTATCAATCCGTAATTGTGGCGCCTATCCTCCATCTTTTTTCATTTTTATTATTTCAAATCCAATTCAAGATCCGTCTTTTTTTCATCACATGTATCCCTTTGAAAGAAAATATATTTTTCTTAGTAATTACCTCACTTTTCTTACATGCATCATATATGTCATTATTAAGATGACTAACTCATGCATAATTGTAAGTTCTTTAACAAATTTAAGAAGAATGTTAGAAATAAGGTATATGTGGAAGGAAGTATATGTGAAGCATATTTGATTGAAAAAATAGCATAATTTTATTAATATTATTTTACACTAGATGTCCTAACTATGAGTACTAAGGTTAGTAAAAATGTAGATTGGTATGGAGAACCTAATGAGCCAACCTTTTCAATTTTCAACAAGTCTAATTGAACATGCAGGAAATACACTAATCGATATTTGTTGGACATGGCTTGTCACAACAACATTATATGTTTTATTGAATTATGATGAAGTTCAACCATATTTAAAGTAAGTGCATAAGTTAAATAAGTTAGTAATTACAGCATATTAATTGGTTTATTAACCTTTCTTGTGGCAATTCATGCAGTATTTTCATTAATTAGTTGCAACAAATTGCATCGAATATCACATATCAAGATGTTAAAAGGATGATTAAGGATAACTTTGCCATTTGATTTCAAAATTATGCATGTCTTGGACTTCTTCATTTGTCATTTTAAGTTTTTTTTTTACTAATGATCTAATTAATAACATGTCATACTTGATAGGTTCATAACTTTAATGTCATTGAACAAGACATTCACCTACATGATCTTGCTTGAAGCCTATTATAAATAGTGAAAATATGACCAATATATTTTATAAATGGGTACAAGTTGCATACTAAGTCATGGAGTGAAAAGATAAAAACTATTAACTATAGAGTCTCTGTAAGAGATATATGAAATGTGAATGACAGTGAGAGTAAATTTTATATTATCCTTAACGAGATCATTCAATTACAATATCCTACTCAAATTGAAAAGAAGTTAGTTTTTTTTTTTGCTATAATTGGTTTGATCCTGTAATGAATTGTGATATGAAGGTGCATCCATTATATGGGATAGGTAGGATAAAGTACACTCGAAGGTATGCGAAGTATGACATCTTCATTTTTGCTTAACAAGTTGTTCAACTTTATTACATACCATATCCTACACAAGCAAGAGATAAATTGAATTAGTAGGTTATCATTAAAACAAAATGGAAAGGTTTAGTCGACCATAGCCACCAATTGGAGGCTACGTACCAAGATGAGGAAATGTGTTATGCGAATAAAATTGTTGATGATAATCATAATAGCACATTATATGACATTGAAGAAAGCTTCGAGGAAATCAAGTTATATATTAATCTTATAGGCCAAAAAAACTTCAATGACATAGAGGAAGATGGTTTAGCAAATATTAATGATGAACAAGCTATTACGGTTGATGAACATAGTGATAATGATGAGAAAAAAGATAATCCTAGTGACAATGGAAGTCTACAATAGTGAAGAAAATTATACAAGGAATTAAAGACATAGTAAAGTATAGAAACCATATTTTGTATGGTTATATACAAATTATCATTGTTATGTTATGTTGACATATACAAGTTATATATTAAATTTTGTACCATAAAAGTCATAATTCTAAATTGGACTCTTAGTGTGCATGACCCTTGTTATGCACAAGTTCTCAAGCTTGAATCTTGAGTCCAATTTTTTTCCGTCATTTCCATTTTACAAAAACATGTCTTTGTATTGGCAGCAATCCATAGCCTATTTTCCCTCTTTTCTGCTACAGAATAAATCCACCCCCAAAGCATCTCCCATTATCACATTTGCTCATTTCTTCTCCCTTTTCATCCAGTGACTTTGTCCTTTATATTATAGCTTTTTAGTAAACTTTTCATTTCAGCAAGTTCATTTGATAAAGTTTTCATTTTAACAAATCCCTTTTCATTTTTTATATTTTTAGTAAAAACGAAGATCAGGTGATAATGTAAAAATGTTGTAGAATCAAGTTGAATGCGGTATTTAGGATGATTTTAAACTAACTGGAAAAATGTACACGAACAAAGAGTGAACATTATGCTTTAAGTGTAGTTATGCTTTAAGATTTGCCTTTTCTTTGGAGTCAGTTGATTTGGAAATATCAAATCTAATTCTTCTTTTACTTTGCTCTCTTTTCTTTTTCTTTTTTTGGTGAGTTTTTCTTCTATTTCTTATTTTTCCATAGTTGTATTTTTGTTTAGTTACAAAGCAAATGGTATATAGCTAAACATATAAAGGGAAAAAATGTGAACTTTGAGCATTTTATACACTAGTTTAGCTAAACAAGTTGTTATGTGATTTCTGGGAATTTCCCAAAGTGAAAGTTGAAGGCTTTTAGGTTTAATCATTAGTAAGTAAGTAGTGTTGTGGATTATTTGTCAAAGCTTTACTGTAACGATTCTAGTATACTCAGGAAATGGCTACAAATGATGATAGGAATTGAGAGATGGAATTTGATAGCATTTTTTGGCAGTGAATTTTTAATATACCTTAACGATGGTAAATAATTTGGTAGGGATGTATTATTCTACTCTCTTATTATATAATAATTTCCTTAGGTTTTGAAGTATACTAAATTTCAATGTACGATATTTTTCTTAGGTATTTCTTTCATGAAATTCATGATACTGGAAAAACAAAATCTAGGCTCGAGTGATATGGTTAGTAGTACATATATATGTGGTATTTGAGTGTCCTTACTTATTTTCTTTAGTTCAAATTAAATAAAAGGTCTAATAAGTAAGTATTTTCACTATTGTTATTTGTAAATCATCGCTGCTACCTTTGCTTGTGACCTTAAATAGAACCAAGTGCTTTTAATAATTCATTCAGCATACAAGGTTAGTATTAGATTGGTGTACATTAAGTCATGGCTAACAAGTTTTGTTTTCAGTTGTTTTGCCAATAAGGACAACTTTCTCTCTTGGATGCCCTTCCTCAAGTGAAATCTAGATTAGTATAATCCTAATCTTATAAAGTACAACAATTTTTATGATTATAGTTATTTGTCCTATTATCATTTATTTTTTGTATACTTGATAGTATAAGTTACAAAGTAATCATTTTTTTTTATTTTACTAATATAGAAAATGCAAACAACGACTTTAGGAGTATGATTCTTCATTTGAAAGATGTATTTCATTAAGTAATTTGTCCATGTGTTTGAAAGATGTATTTCATTAAGTAATTTATCTGTGTGTGCTAGTTTATAGTTATCAGGTAAAGAATTATTATAATGTTTCAAGCAATAGAAAAGATGAATTTAAGAACTATCATATTAACTAATTGTAGCTTTATACTTTCTAGTTAGTGGCTTTTATCATTAAACAAAACTTGTTGTGGTTAATTTTTATCTTACAGAGCTTAAGTACTCACTTGACTAAAAAGCATGTTGAATATTGTCCAATTTCACCACCATTAGTTCTTTCTATTGATCAGAATAGTGATATGTCATGCACATTAAAGGTTCTAACTCCCAATTCAATTTCACATAAGGAAAGCTAGCATTACTCTATCCACTATTAAGAATTTTACACCTTGTTCCACCCCGAAGGTAATCCAATGAATTCAGTTCATTCCATATCGCATATGCAACTATTTAGATAATTAGAAAAAATTAAATTATTATTTGAATTTGTTAATCTTAACTAAAAAAAAGAATAGATCACAAATTAAAAATTATATCTTGGGCCTCCTCAAATATGTTTAATCAGTTGCATTTGAATCTAGTCCTTTTTTATCTATGCTATTTGTCCTATTATATTTGTGGGCTAATCAAATCTGTTCTTTCTCTCACTTAAATAAAATAAATGATAATTAATTACTGCCCATTTGAATGCATTTTATCTGCTTTTGTTTAACTTCATTTTCATTTAACTTATTGTGATTTTGATCATAATTTTGTTTAATTCATAGAAATAATAGGGAGATATCAGGGTTATCGTTCAAAATAAAATCCTTCACAAGGATGGGAAAGAATAGAAAATAATCTCTCACTGCCTACGCTTGAAATTGAACCAAGTAGCCAGTCTTCCATCCCTTCAACTAGGGAATATGTCATTGCACCAGTTGGTTACCCCCTAATGCCACCACTAGGGCACCCCTCCATGCAACCACATGCCCAATCCCATGTTCCATAATTAAAATTATTTTTAATAAATTTTTTAAAATTATCATTTATGCTAAAAGTTCAACACAATTAAAAATAAAAAAGAAAAATATGATGAAATATATATAAAAGAATTAAAAGTATGAAATAATAAAAAATTTGTTAATAAAAAATTAAAATATATATTTAATATTTTATTAAAATTTTAAAACGATAGATAATTTTTTTTAAATATGACAATTGAGGAGGAAATGGAGGGTGCATGTTTTTATGATTGAAACATTAGCAAATATGCTTGTGGTGGACTCTGATGTATAAAGCAATGTGCTGTGGTGATCGATCTTGACGCATTAACCTTTTTATTCTCACCAATTTAATAGATTGAAATCACTAACTCTGCATGCCGCTAACATCGATAGGACTATGCTATTTATAAAATTAAACTCGAACAATAATGCTATATATATATATATATATATATATATATATATATATATATATATATATATATATATATATATATTATATAGCATTATTGTTAAACTTGAACAATAATAAATACATAAAGTATTTATGAAACAAAATCTTTATTAAAAAAAGTATAATTTAATCATAATATTAAGTAATAAAATTTATATGTACTATCACATCAAAATTTAAATTTGGATAAAATAAATACATAAATAAGCAATTATACTATTTTATAAAAAGTAAAATTTGCGTGTAAATCCCAACATTTTTCAGATACTTAACGAGAGGAAATGTATCATTTTGAAGTATGTTCAAGGTTGTCTTGCCATACAAAATTCGCCAAATACCGTGTGGAACAGTATTCGATGTTATTCTCCTGTAGCAGAAATCATGTCAAGGTTCAAGAAGCCAGTCCGATTTATCCAATGGGAATCGTTGACCTCTATAAGTTCATATTTTTATGTAGGGTTAGCGATCTTCATTTTTTAAATTGGACCAAAAATTAAATTAATAATTTAATAATAATTAAATAATAAAAGATATTAAAATTGATTCATTATTATCATTAATTTCTTAATTGATAAATACATTTATCATAAAATTGATTTAATGATTTTAAATTTTATATTCATTTATTAAAAAGGCTTAAATATCCTTAGTTATTATATTATTTTTAAAATTTAAAAAATTACTCCAAAAAAAAGAATAAAAATTGTTAACCTCACATGAGATAATGAAGGATAGCAATCCCTTATTGTTAGCTCATTTTAACAAAAGTTCGACTAATCAACATACTCGACTAAAAGCGCTCCAATCACATCCGGCAAGGTTCAACTGGTATTTTCATTTTGGCCTGGTTCAACCGGTATTAAGAACTAAGAATTTGAAGGTTTGTGAAAAGACCTTAAACATTGTTTGAGATGTCAAAGTGAGGTCGCTTCTTAAGAAGTATTACCCAAATAGCATCATGAATGAATTTTGCGGAGGAAGTAGAGATCATGACCCAAGGGCCAAGGCTGTTACCATCACGAACTCCCAAAAAATGCATCATTATGCTCAAAGATGTACGAGAAATGTGCTGATAACCAAGTAAGTTACCGCCACGTTTACAGCAAAGGCAAGCAACTTATGGCGATATGCTCTATAGTGTGAATATCCTCAATCCAAAGGGTTAAAAGTTTATTTTATCAATTCTGCTCCTCAAGCACATATTTGGCATTCTGCTAACCTACTTACACAGTAATTCGTTGTTCTTTATTTTGTCTTTCTACAATTCATTGTAACTTGAACATTATTTTATATACGAGCAAGGGTTTTAAATTTCAAATTATGTCATTCGACTCTCATTAATACACTCTCAAATGTAGTCTTTACAAATTACAGTAAAGATTATACTAAATTGTTTATTTTGTGCAATTTTATATATTTGTATGCAGTCATATTTACATTTATGTCATTTCTGTAAGCACTTATGCACTACTTCTCGTTAGTTACTTAAATTGTGTCAAAGATTTTGAAACACTGCTAACAACCATTTGTAAACCCATCCACGAAAAAGAGTCGAATTGCAATGGCAATTTCAATCGATAAACACGTGCTTAAATTGGAAGTATCTCACTCCTTTTTTATCGTCACACTCTTTAAAAAAAATGAAAAACAATGCAGAATATGTTTTTCTTTGCCGGACAGCTTTTGTTTTTAACTGCGCGTTCCTCCATCCGTGAAAGACGGAGACATTGCCAGCAAAGACGAGTTCGTTACTTCGGAATTTTTCAGGAGTCTCTGTTTTAACTTGAGTTGTCAACTCGTAAAGATTTGATGGCAAAAGAAGCTTCGGCTTCCAAAACATCCCCCGACCAGCTCTGTTGGAGTGTGACATATATGGTCGGCTTGCTTTAAAATTTCCAACCCAATTCATCCGCCTGATAGCAAGATCCCATTTTAATTCTAGAATATGTTAAAATTTATCCACCTACCAACTTCCATAACAAGGAGATCACTTATATAATATAGACATTCTCTCGAGAAAAAAATATAGACATTGTTGAAAGGGTATAGACATTAGTTTTACATGCAATAAAATTTAAAATCCTATTCTAATGTGTAAGAGGATTCATAAAAAAAAATAAAAATACTGCAAATACACTTTTAAGATTAATACCAAAATAACCGACAAAAAAGAAGACCTAAATCGTAACTACCACACTGGTTGATAGATTAAGGGAGTTATAAATATGAGAAACCTTAAAACATGTTGTTATGTCATGCTAATTGCTAGTTATTAACCATAGTTAATCCATGTTGATAAGTAATGATACATTATACTAATACAATGTTCGGGGGAAATCAGGAAGGGGAACATATTTAACTTCAATTGCTTTTAGTTCATTTTAAGTAAAATATTCTTATTTTGATTCCTTTTACATTGCCCTCGAGAAAATTCGAATAAAAAACACCTAATATGCTGTCAAAATCCATCACCCTTAGCCTAATCTTTAATCGGCTTTAAACTAACGATCTTTGTAAAGAAAACACCTTATTTGACTATTAGCATCACATGATTGACTAATTTAGCTTTACAGCGGCAATCTTTGAGAGGAAAATACATTATTTGGTTATTAAGATTGCATAACTGACTAATTCCCCTTCTAGTAATTAAATTTTCCAGCCCAATTTGTCTTTATGTGCCAATTAAGGAGTAAAGGAAAATATAAAATTTTATAGTTAATATTCCAACTTCTTACAATACCATCCGATACCCATCTTTTCACATTCCTCTCCTTCGTAATGTTGTTAAACCGAGCAAACTGGTCTGATCCATTTGTTAACCAGACAGGTCCACAAAAGTTGCACAAAGTTGCGCATCACTTAAATAGAATCCCAGGTCCTAAAGTTAGATTTTTTTCTTTTGAACAAAAATATTTAAACATTTTTTACGTTTAGAATAACAACTATAAATTCAAAAATTACAAATATAATATATTCTTAATCCAAACTAACAATTCAAAATCAATTAAATTACAATAAAAAGTTAGTTAACTATAAAATTATTGATTTAAAAAATGACTCATTAAATTCAATTAAATTGAAAGATAATGAATTATGTTTAAAAGAAAGCTTTAAATTAAAAAATGACTAATTATATTGAAAGATAATGAATTATGTTTAAAAGAAAGCTTTAAATTGATTGGGTGAAAATTAATTTAATATAATAATTTATTTGAATGTAAAGATATATTAAAAAATGTCAATCCATCCATGAACCATCGGATCCAATCAGCACAGACCAAGAAACCAAACTGCTTTAAATTTACATTTAAATAAACTTATTTTTTATGGTTCTTCAAATGATTCGACCCATCCAGCAGATTTTCGAGAGTTCTCCATCTAATTTATTTAAACATCTCGAGTGATGAAAATTTACTTCTTAATCATTTATTCCTCTCCATTTTATTGCCTTTCTTTCTCTCTATCTCTTTCTCTTTGCCTTCTCTTTCCTTTCCCTTCTAATCCTAACTCCCAACTCCCACAAGTGACTATAGTCATGCAAACATTAGAGGATAACTCGTGCAGGAATGATGTCCACTTCTGTTTCGGTACCATCAAACAGAGAAGCAAATATAAAACCAAGCAGCCAAAAGAAATTTCTTAAATTTACCCTCCAAATAACAGATGGAAAGCGATGTCCCCCAAGAAAAGAAAATATTCGATATTGGATCCAGCATTACACCTTAATTGCATATTTCCTCATTGGAAAGTACAGTTCCTTCTTCTTCTCACGCTCGGTCTTCAAAGAAGCCTGCATGAGACACAAGCAGAGTTATTCAACCATTATAAGGAAACCCATGCGCCTTACACTCTTCAATTTTTTTTATTTGTATATGAGAAATTGAAGCAAACTAGCTATTAAACGATTTCTTTAGTTTACTATAGACATCAACATATGATATGTAATTCGGTGGAAAAAAATGCTTTTCCTAAGGATTCTTTCAAATTGAAAAGAAATAGTGAACGAAGTAAGTAGAAGAAAATTTTTATAATTTTTCTTCTATAGGGATCATCTAAAAAGCGGAATGTTTTGAATGCATTCAGAACGAAAGGCTGACATAGATGTTATGGGTAGAATCCATTTCATTTTGTTCACATCTTCTCCATTTGTTAAATTTATCTATCTCTCTCTATCTTGCATAAAGGAGCCGAATGAAACCAAAGTTTCATGTTCGGTTTTGAATTAGAGACGTTAAAAATGATAAATCAACGTCGACTATAACCCCTAATCAGTAAAAAGGTAAGCAGCAGAATTAGGATCTCATGGATTGTATACATGTTCAACAAAACACAACATTGAGATAGAATGGACAACCCGAATATTGGGCATAGTTGCACAAGCAGGACATATTAGCAGGGAACTTGAAAGTAACAGGAACCTACATCATCCCATCATTCAGGAGGGGAAAGAGAAGATAATCTGACTGGGGTGGAATTCTCAAACAAAAATCTGCCCTAGTCATTAATCCCTTTCTACCAATATAAATTAAGACAACAAAACCCATAGAGAAAAGTGGTCACACTGCTGTCCCCATCAACCAGCCAACTGTACCTAAATCCATTTCCAGTCATAATGTGATCAATGCACAAATAATATAACACGCTATGTGAAGAAACTATAAGTCAACACTTCATATTTTGCATGACATTGTGGAACTGCGTCCTGAATCTTAGTTCTCAAGAAAACCGTTGAGATGGAAAACATGCATACCTTCTTGCCCAAGGTTAACTTGGATATAAAGATTTCACACAATACTACCAGTCTTTGTATGCCCGTCTGGATAAATCATACTTTGGCACCACCTAATAATAATTCTTTAGTCCACCGGTCTCCGGTACAAATCTAAAAACTAATTATAATCCAACCATCTCTGTAGCTTACAATACATGTTGGAACTAACTGACGGGTCTAATAAGAAAAGCATCGATCCTAAAGGGCCACATTGACATAATAAGAAGCTTAATGCAGCATATCCTTAGTATGTAACTGTAGCTTTCATCAAATATAAAGCCAAGACAGAGTATTACTAAGAGAGCAGCTTTCATATTTCGCAAAGAAAAACATTCATTACAGGAGATAGCACCATATCCAAAATGAAACAGCAGAGATTGATACAGAAAATATACCTGGTGCTTTGTGAGACGCCTTCTAATGGCTCTGGTCTTCTTAGGACGGAGATCCAAAGGCAAATACTTCTTATTCTTGTACGCTTCCCTCAAAACAGCCTTTTGCTTCTGTGAAATGACAGTCAAGACCTGAGCGATTTGAAGCCGAACCACTTTTCTGCATCCAAAAGCAAAAATCAAAACGTTAAAAAAGAATTAAATCCAGCAAAATTTGTGTAAATTCAAACTGAACAGAGTGAGTAAAAGAGAAAGCACATTTTGGAGAGCTTGTTGGGGGCTCCGCCGGTGACCTTGGCGACGCGAAGGAGAGCAAGTTCGGCTTTGAGATCCTTCAACTGGTTCAGAAGCTCTTGCTTCGATTTGTTCCTCAGCTCGTGAACCTTAATCCTCGCTTTTTACATATTCAATCAATAGAGATTCAGAATTCAAATTAAACAAAAAGAACCATTATAAAAATGCATCGCATGGAGTAGTAGTTTCTTCCTACCCATTTCGATGAGATGCAAAGCTCTACGTGCAGGGTGGAATGGTCGGTCGAGCTGATTACTCTGCCACAAAACCCTAATTTCGGAGATAATATATTAAAACTGCAGAGAAAGTATCAAATGGATCTGGGCCTCGCACAAATTAAGAGAGAAAAGACAGATCAGGCCCACTAATCGGAATATGTTTTCAATTTGATAATACACAATGGGCTTTAAATGGTGTGAGGGAGTCCAAGTAAAATGGGTAATGAAAAAGTGATGCAGAAATCATGACCAAAAAAATAAAGAAAATTACCACCATGGGAGGGATTTTTTGAAATTTTCAGCAGAGTACTAATACACAATGGGCTTTAAATGGTGTGAGGGAGTCCAAGTAAAATGGGTAATGAAAAAGTGATGCAGAAATCATGACCAAAAAAATAAAGAAAATTACCACCATGGGAGGGATTTTTTGAAATTTTCAGCAGAGTACTAATTTCATCGTGTACTTTTCGGCAAAGGAAGGACCCTAGTGTTGTGTGGTAGGAAGACAATTGAAAGCCCTATCCTGTGAGTTTGGTACTGCTTTAATCTTTTATTAGTAGTTTATATTAATTTAATTTTTATAAAATTAATTTTATGTTAAATTTTAGTTCATTTGTGTAATAGTTTAGCAACTTCATCTTATATATAGAAAGATTAAAATTTAAGATAGAGTAAATTTTATAAGAGTTAAATTGATACAAACTTTTAATAAGAGATTAAATTAATGTAAATTTAATTTTATAAAAATTAAAATATAATTTTAATCTAAAAAGAATTTATGAGATTAAAAAGGCATTTAGAGTGTACAACTACTTGAGTTTTATTAATCTTTTAGCTTTTTTTTAATAGATCATCTAGATAAATAATCATTTTAAGAATTACAACATTAATAAATTTAATTGCTTTCCTTTTAATAAATGTCGTTTTTAAAATTTAAATCCTTAATCATTGATAAATAAAATGCTCCCGAAACCAGACTAACCTTTTTAGCTTTTATTAAGGGAAAAGCTATGATGCCAAGGATGTTGGTTGTTTCTAATGACAATAAACCAAATTATAGTCTCTACTTTCTTCCACACAAAGACTGTCTGTTTAAGGCATTTGGAAAAAAGAATTAATAATTTCAATTTTAGAGAACGATAAAACATTTTTCTTACACATAAAATTCATATTTTTTTTTTATATAGGATGCAAGTTAAATGCAAGAAGTGTCAATATCTATTTACAGAAGAAAAAAAAAAAGGAAAAGAAAGCAGTCTATTTCCTTTCAATCAATAGTGTCCATTTATTTTTATAAAGAAAAGGAGGTGATCTAAATTAATGTCTTTTACAATCCATTTGTTTTATCAAAAAATATATTTTATAAATATTATATTTATATATTGATGAATAAGTGACATGTTACTTGTATTTGTAGTTAAAAAAATAATATATAGAACCATAGATTCTATTTTATATAATAAATAAGTTAACTTATAATTTATTATGGTTAATTTATAAAGTTAGATGTTTTGTCCACTAATTTATTAAATAAAATAAGTTCTGATTTAATAAGTTATATTAAGTAACCTATAGCTTATAAGGTAGTGGTTTTAATTTTTTTTAAATTTATTCTTTTCCTTTTTATTTACTTATAACTCAAGCCTTTAATACACACTTATGTTCTAATTTTAAATAATCAATAAATAAATATATAATATAAAATTTTAGTATAAATAATTATAAAATAAATATATGATGTCATAAAATATAACTAATTATATTTTAAATAATTATATTTATATTATAAATAATAATTAAATAAAATTTATGTAAGCTCATGAAACACAATTAATTAAATTTTAGGTAATTATATTTTTTGTTGAATATCTTGATTACATTAATGTAATTTAATCTTTAAATAAATATAAGTTAATTCAACATATATATTAACATGTCCTTTTATGTCATCTTCTATTTTAAGTTAATTTAATAATTAATTTTGTGAAATATTTTTTATATAATCAACTAATTTATTAATTATTAATTAACTTATCAATTAATTAAACGAAATAAAGTTATAGTAATAGGAGAAAGCATGTTCTTCTTTTTTAAGGAAGAATTTGAAAATCCTTCATATTTAATCTTAAATAAATGAAATATTCTCTTATTTTAGTATTTTTTTAATTATATTTTAGGAAAAAATACATTTTCAATCAAGGAAACGGGACCTTGAATGCTTCTTATTTTGATGTTATATACTTTGAAGATAAATACCTGCCCAATTGGGAAGGCAAAAGGTTTGGCCTAAATCTTACCAAAATATTTATTTAATCATTGATATCTTATCTAAGTTGAGTAGTTACGTTACTTTTGCATTGTGGTATACTGGCATTTGAAAGCCTTTGTAGTTGGTGTAACTTTTAAGTTGTGCTAACTACGCCTGTGATATGGTGCTTAAATATTCTTGTAAATTAAGCACTACAACAAAAGTTCAAGTCTTAATTTGTTTAATTCTAAATAATGTGGTTTTCTTTTGCTCGTGAGTGTCATCTTGCAGAGTAATGCAGACGAATTTTTGTTACATAAACATGAGTCATTGTTGAATAAATAGTGTCGAAAGGAGACGTGCTCACTGTTACTTTATTTTCATGAAATTTATTTTATAAAGCATAGATTGATGGAATGAAGATAGTGTCATTCTTAATTCTTTGTAGGACACAGAAAGTTAAGCAATGCCGTCTAAGATTTTGTCTATTTGTGATCTTTTGATATTTTTCAAGAAGAAACTGATAGAGACGGAGAATGGAGGAGTTCCACCTTAGTACATCAATGATAATTTTAAATCGGAATATGCTATAATTTTGTATTTTTACTTTTTATAATAAATGTGGTATAATTTTTTTAATTTTATGAGTATGAAAACTTAAATGAAGTTTTGTAGTTATTTGCTGCAAAACCCCCAATCACAATTTTATAATGGAAAACATTATAAATACTAGAAATGGATTTTGAAATTAAATTTTAAATTTTTTTATATTTATTGGATTGAATTTTATAAATTTATATTATTATTCTATATTTAACTATAAGCATTGATTATTTTTTAAAATCTAATTTTAAATTTCATTCTTAGTGTATATAATTTAGAGTAGCGATTTAGCATTAACACTTTCTTTTCTCAAAATCACATTAATAATATGATAAAAAGGAATTAAGTAACTTATACAAACTATATATACAAAATTATGTAATAAAATAATATGATAAAAAGGAATTAAGGAGAAGAAAAAGGGCATGAATCCCTTGAGTGATGAAAGAGCGGCATCTTTAAACGCGTGATTATATAATAAAACTGATTACCTGAATCCACAAAGAAGACGCACAGTTTGATACAGCATTTAAGTAATGAAAGGACTTGAAGCGATGCGGATTGTTGTAGATAAAAAAGAAGACTTTAGACTTTGGAGCATTTTTGGCGCCTAATTGCTGGAACGGCAAACCACGTGCTCTCTTATTTTCCCCACACTACTTTATCATATAATAATTAACCCCCGTCAGATTGGCTTCAGTCGAACTCATGGTTCCAAAACCACCCGCCGGATGGTAATATTGAGGAATTTGAACAATATCTTAAAAATTTTCATATTTAAATTTCCTTATAATCAATGTATTAAAAAAATTATTGTTGTAGTCATGGATAGAATTATATTGTGATTAGAAAAATTATAAGTGAATATAGAAAAATATAATTATTACTTATAAAATTATGAAAAATTAAAATTTAAATATAGTTCCAATGGTAATATTATATATGATATAATAATTATGAATAATTGTCTAAAATTTAATAATTAATACTTTAAAAATTGAACCGGACTACAAACAGAAAAAACTATCAATGTTCAATTGTTTCAATTGGTTGAATTAATGGTTGAACCAAATTATATATATACATATATATAATCTTATTATATTTTACCTTTAATATAAAAATAATTTAAAGTTATAAAATAATTATATGTCACAGTAAAATATTTTATTCAATCATAATTTTTATTTTGCTAAGACATTGTTATATTATATAAATGTATAAAAATTAAAAATTAAATTAATATTTATTATTTATGAAAAGCTGTAATTTTATAATATATATTATATTTGTGAAACGGTTTCTCTCTTTTATTATCTTTTAGGAAAAGAATAAATGAGAGAGAGATATTGTAGATTTCAATAAAAAATAATGATTCTAAAATAAAAATCATATTTTTATTTTTTTGAAAAATGACAAAAGAAAAATGAGATGCGTCAAAAACTTAAGTAAACAAGGATGCTTGATGGCCATTGGCCGGTGGTTAAACACTAAGCAACTTATTGAAAGGGAAAGGGTTCAAATAGGCATCTTATAAAAAGGGATAGGATTCAATTCTACGAAATTGCATTTTTCAATACAAGTATTGATGAGCCAATTCTGTTAAATTGTTACCGGTTCAACGGTTCTTCTATATCAAATCGATTTAAAATGGTTATTATTGGTCTAATTCAAATCTAATTGCTGATGACGACTCAAGATATAAATTAAATTGGAACCAAGTTCGGTTCACAACAAAAAAGATCGAATTAGCAAATTCAATTCAATTCTTTAAACAATATGCTAATAGTAAGATTTGATAAATTTATTTATATATAGTTTAAGACTAAAATACAAATACTCCTGAGAGAAGCTCTTTTATAAATCTTTAGTGGCTCAAAGAAATACATTAATTAGAGACATGAAACTGGAAGGTAAAATACACCTGAAAAAGAAAAGAGTAAAGATTGGATTCATTTGCAAGAAATTGAGAAATTATTATATATTCAAGGCCGCATTGAAATTAGGTTTAGAGTAATTTTAGTTATAACATGATTGCTATTCTGTGGACAATTACAACTTTAGAAGCCACTCAATTCATTAGTGTAATTGTTTGGTTTGAATTTTGATATCTTCTTATAATAGTGCTATCCTTTCTCATTGTAATGTTCAAAGCAGCGGAGTTTTATTTTTGAAATATTGAGGGCCAGGGTTGTATTCCCTATCTTGCGGCCGGCTCCAACAACTTTTGTTAGGCATGCATGTCAAATTATTAAATTCCTATTCCTATAATAACAATCTCTCAATAACAATCATCATTTTGTTTTTGCATAATTACAACTCCATTATATATATTTTCATTTTTTTATAAAAATATTAATTTACTAAACTTGCACACACAAATTTTAAAATTAAATGCGGGACAAAAAGATAAAATTTTTAAAGAGATGAATTCTACAATACTTTTAAAATTTTTTAAATTCAAAGTGATATGATAAATTTAAAAATTATTAAATTAAAAATTTATCATATCACCAGAAATTTTAAAACTTAAAAGTATCACTTAGCCCGTTATTCATGGCTTATTGATGTCATTTTGTTGAATTTATGCGCAGACCACCATATGCGCAGTCCGGGATCGATCAAGATTCCCGTGTCTTGCAAGATTGATAAGTTTATGTTGCACAATAATTACCAAGAGTACATTGGCTGACCCAAACCAGAAAAGAAAAGATCGCATTTTGGAAGTCAATTAATGGATGTATATTGCTCAGCTAGGGTTGACGATGCAGTTTGCAGTGCAGTTTTCGAATCTCCAGACAATAATTTCATGATGAGACATGGAAATGGGCACATTATCATATATCAATTTTTTTCTGGTAGGTTAGCACAATCACTGAAAATTAGGAACCAGAAAGACTACAAAACTAGCTAGACTAAGAATAAACCATCAAATGTGACATTTTGTTGACCATCCACTGCCCTCCAAACCATAAAATGCAGTAATATTAGTATAAAATAATATAAAAATGATCGAGAGCCCACCAAGTTGCAGAACAGAGTCCAGTGTAACAACAATGATGTGTCAATAATAGAAGGTGGCTGGTTTTGATAAAGCTTTTTGAGGCCACAGCTAGTGGTAGTAATCATGTCCCTGCAAAAGATGATCCCAACTTCTTAAGATCCACAATTCAATAATTGAATATAATAATATTAATATTAACAATAATCAATAATAAAACGGAAAAGATAAAATACAACTTTGAATATCCAGATTAATCACATACCTTCCAAAGGTACCATTACCCACTTCCTTCTTGCGGACCACATGCCTTTTTTTAAAAAAAAAAAATAGTATTTAATACGATGAATCAAGTGTTAATCAAAATACACGACAGATTTTTAATAAATTAAGAAATCAAATTAAAATATTTTTTTAGTTAAAATAAGAATTTATGAGATGAGATAAGGATTTTTTTCCTTCCTCTCTCCCATCGACCAAGTTTTAAAACAGTTAGTTGGCCTCTTTAGGAAGATCTTTCTGTCAATCCCTTTGCTCTCATAAAAAGCCATTCCTTCCGCTTTCTTCTCCATAGCTAGCTTCCAGGCAAGCAAAAACCACAATTTTCACTAACAACCATGAAAGGAATGGACCTGTTCTGTTCTTCCCCTGCTTCTACAGCAGTAATTTCCAGCATGAACAAGCGTTCTACCTCACGAAGAAGCCCAACAAACTACCCTCATGATCGAAGGAAAACCCAACTTCACGTTCCCTGTTCGTCTCATTTGCCCATTAATCCTAGGCCTTACTTTGAAAAGCACAGAAAAAGCTCAGCAGATCATAATAAGCAAAACGGTACGACTGAAGTACGTAGAAAAAGCTCCGCCGATGTTTACGACCTTTATGCTACTCCTCCTATTGGTTCTTCTAGAAGATATCTTCTCAGTGAGGCACCCTTCATCGACTGGGTATCAGAAGCTGATCAAATCCCAACAGTGGTTCCTGCGAATACTGTAACCAAATCTAAGGACATCATCAAAGATGCTTCTCCTACTCCTGCTTTGAGGTCTTCTTCTTCGGCTCGATCCAGGGATCAGGTTTTTTTTTTTTTTTTAATTCTTTATTTATTAGTATTTCTTGGGATGCGGACAGAAGAGGTTCTGTTTATTGGAAGATTCATGAATATATCGGACTGTTATGCAGTTTTTTTATTTATTATTGTTGTTTGTTGACTACGATGACGAATGACAATATGTCTCCTGCGTTTGAAATTTAACAGGTTGTGGTTTTGAGGGTGTCACTGCATTGCAAGGGCTGTGAAGCAAAAGTTAGGAAGCATCTTTCGAAAATGGAAGGTAAGTTCTGTTATTTAAATACATATTTTGGCCTAGAGTAGCTAACTTTTAAACAGTGGATAATTCACTCCATAGCAAGCAAACATCAACCTTCGATGTTTGTAACTTTATACATGCATTCTTCTGTAAGATCATAATCTGTTGTCCTAAATGCAAGATTTTTTTTTATATGGCTAATTGTGTGTAGGAGTGACGTCGTTTAGTATAGATAGGGAGACAAAGAAAGTGACGATAATCGGAAATGTGACTCCGCTGGGTGTACTGGCTAGTGTGTCGAAGGTGAAGAATGCGCAGTTATGGCCATCTCCAACATCTGCATCTTCTTCTTCTTCTTCTTCATCATCATCATCATCATTGTCATCATCACAGTTGTCGTCGTCATCATCTGCACCATCTTCACCCTGGTCGACATGAGTTATTGACAGAGCTTTCTCTCTCTCTCTCACTTTTGTTTTTCGTCTTCAAGTTCGAAACAGTTGCCGGCAAGTGTGTTGTCTGTATAATTATTAGAAGTTTGATAACTCATCATGATTAGTGTTTGTTTTGTAAATGAAAGCTCCTGCAGTTAGATCTGTGTACTGAAGCTTACTTTCACTGTTACTGGAACAGGACCTTCGGAGGTTGTTCGGTCATTCTTGTTCCCTAGGTCTTTTATCCCTGCGATTCCACTTTAGTTCTGTTCTTAGCCGCCTGTCAACTCTACGGATGTTTTCTGGTTAATTTCAGAGCCGTATATAGTAGACATAACTTTCGTATAATTCTTTTTTTTTTTTCACGCTTCGTAAATATGATATGACAGTTTAAAATTGATTTGTCTATTTTTAAATTGGAGACGTCTATCTTGAATAGGTTGTATTATAATTGTATGGGGTAAAAAATTGAGTCAGCGAGTGAGTTGCGAAAGATTTCTGGCTTACCCTTCCCATATGAGACCCATTTGCTTGTGGGGAAATATTTCATGATTATGAAAAAAAGCAACATAAATACTGAAAAAGCTAGCGTGTCATACCCATCGACCCACATTTGATACTGGTGATGGGGATTATCGATCCATTATGTTAACAACATGAACGACCTATTAGATAAGTATTAATATTTTGTTATAACATAATTACATGATAAACTCTCCATTCACCCTAAACTTGATTAATTATCTAATTACCTATAATGAATTATTCAAATTACTTTTATTATTACATTTTTATTATTCAAATTATTTTTTCTTTATTATACACAAATATTGACTTGACACTTATTTAACCATTGGAATCTCCCCGAAGGCAAGCTGTGCTCCAGTCCCTACTTCCTGTTCTTCTGGTGTCACCAAAAGGGAAAATCTTCACTATTAAAGTTTGAAAACTACCTCGTTCAGGCAAAAACAATCGTAATTTGCTCTGTTAAACGGGTGAACCAAATTATGGTATCGGATCTGTTGCATGAAGCTAAGATATCGAAAGTAAACTGCTACGAGCAACTTGTGTACATCAGTTTTAGATCCGCTTGTACTAGGGTTCTTCAAATTGATTAATTTTATGTTGTAAAATGACTTGATAAAAAAAATTATGTCCACCTCTTTGCAGAAAATAATTTTTAGAATGATGCAACAAGATTCAAATACTCGGGATGTTTAGAATGCTGCACGTTGAGCATGATGAGCAATTGAAAAATAATGATGGGTCTGCATCTGAGAGTATAAAGGCATGAAGAGTTTGCACTAATTTCTTTGGAATTGAATGTGATGGTTGCGCTTTAAGATAACTTGTGCAGAAAAGGTAATGCATGCGGGGCAGGGGTAGCAGAGGCCGCCAAGGCCAACCTGCTCTTAGACGCTTACTTCACCAAACTTGTCCTTCTATCCCCATTCTTTTCCTGCTTATGATGTTACCCCAACAATGGTGAGTCATAGTCCAGTAATTTTCTGCTCTGACAGGCACAATTGAGATTGAGAAATAATTATTAAAATTATCAAAATAGCATTGCTATATATATATATATATATATATATATATATATATATATATATATATATATATATATATATATATATATATATATAAAGTAAGATTCAAAATTAAATTTTGAATGTAAATAAATGATTGTCATCGATTGAATACAAAATAATGGAATAAATTTATAAAGTTAAGAGATTTAAAATTTAATTTCGCATCTCATTTTTTATTCGCATAACATTTTTATTGTAAAGAAAGGTTTAAAAATGTTAATAGGAGATTTAAACTTAGAGTCTCATGAAAAAAAAAAAATTGAGATATTACTGTTTCCCATTATTTATGGTTCTAATAAATTGAAGCAATCTTTGTTCGTTAGATAACTTATATTTCTCTTATCAATGAAGAAGCTTAGTACATGATTTAGTTAATGAGGCAAGCTCAATGTTGCAGGCTTCACCCCCCCCCCTCTTTTTTTTCTTTTAATTCCTTCCGGTAATGTACCGTCCTCATGGTTAAACCAAATGATGCAGCAGAGTACACTTTATGGCTGCCCAGTCCAGATCGAATTTTCCAAGTTGTGGGGCTGACTTAATCTCTTTCTCTTGCATCTTTGGTTTTGCTTTTGTTTGGAATTCTACTATCTCTAACCAAATTATGGGACAAAGGGCATTTGGAATCTCAGTATATCTGGAGTTAAAACACGACTCCTTCTTTTCTATCCATATCTTCATGATAGTTGCTTTAATTTCTTTTGACTAATCTTGAACGGCTATTAAAAAAAAACAAACCAGAATAAGAAGCCCAAAAGCTAACATCCACGAATGGTTGTCATTATAATATATATCTGGTGAAGAAATATGGACATTGTGTCGGCGCACTGTCCATTGTGATAAGAGATTTGGAAATTTGGACATTTTCTTTCCTTATGAACAAATATCCTTTTCTCACTTGTAAGTAGATGTTTGGACTCAAGTTAGTATTAGCCATGATAAAAATTCTGGTTGAACTTGTTTTCCATGTTACAATTCTTGTCTCTGAAGACCATGTTTTCCCTCTTTTTCACTGTGAAAATTTTTAATAAAAAATTATTCAATTTGGAAACAAGCAGACAGAAATTATAATATTAAAAGAAAAAGGGTTATTGACGAAAATCCTTTTTGTCCAAGGAAAAATCACTAAGAAATGAGAATTCATAATCCCAAGAAGAAAAAAGGAAAAGAAAGATTCTATTTGCTTACTTGCTATCAAACAAGCATGAAAAAAGGTTGAAAATGATGGGTTCTGGGGAAAAATAAAAGAGAGCTAATGGTGAAAACATGAATCATAACTTATCTACATGTGATCTAAAGGCTTTTTGTTGGGTTCTCCTCCTTTGTGAGACAAGGGGACAATTTTTTATGAATTAAAATCCATGGGGTTGGGTCAGTTTGAACATTCTCCAAAACCTTAGAAATGTATGCTACTCGAATTGAATGCTCGTCAATTTTGCTACAGCTTCGCTCGGAATGACGGCATCCAAACCAACACTTGTTCCAATTCTGAGCATCCCCTGTTTCTTACATTTATACGGCCTAAATTCAAGGAATGTTAGATGTGAATGTCACACTGCCGAAACCTTTGATTTAGGAAAACAAGAACGAGAAATTTCAAAATATAATGTAAACATTTCGGTGTCTACCAGTACCTCTTCATTTGAATAGTTTTGGGTATCTTATGCCAGTTCTTTATCTTAGATAACTTCAATATGTATAGCCAATTACGTTAAGTATTTTCATTTTTTTCTAAATCGTTACTTCGACAAAATATTGCGCTGAATTTTTTTCCTTTACGATCAAGTCATGGCTTTACTTTCACATTTTGTATCTTAAAATTTTTTATCTTACTCTTGAATAAGAAACAAGAGCTAAAACTAGATACAACACAGCAGCGTTCACAATACTATATCTTTACTCTTTGTTTAGATTTATGAAAAAATGTGGAAAAAAGTATGTGTAAAGTAAACAAAGGTTGAAAATAAATTTTTTATGTTTAGATACTATGAAAAATTAAATATGAAAAGAAAAAGGTTGAAAAAATGCCTTGAGAAATAGCAAAAACTTATCTCACCAAATGAGCATAGAAAAATGGTAAAAAACCTTACAATGTTAAAATTATCTTTTTATAAAATTTATTAGACAGCTTTGTTGGTTTGTTATAGCAGTAATTTTATCATTTAATAAATTAATTTTTTTAATCAAATCAAATAAAAAATATTTTATCATTTTTTACCTATTTTATGTACATCTAAACAACAAGTGAAAAATAATTTTCCATATACTTATTGTTCCGCCTCTTTTTCTTTCTACATATTTCCTTTCTATACTTCTTCTCACCACATCCAAACAAAAGTTTAATGTTAACAAAAATTAAAAGAAGTTAATGATGTATTTGAATATATTTTTATTTATTTTTAAAAGTTAATTTCAAATTTAATGAAAATAAAGAATAGATGGTGTTTGAGAAAAAATAAAGAAATTTTTCATTTTATTATGAAACTATTATTAAGAACAAAAAAATTCAAGAAAAAATTTCAAAGTTAATTTTTTTATATTTTTATTTTACATATTTAGAGTTGTAGTTTTTAAAAATAGATTATAAAAATCATTTATCAAACATTAACTTTTTTTTTCTAAAATATAAAAATAAAAAATATTTTTAAAAATAGTAAACAAATAGCTCTTAAACTTATCATGATATTGATTGTTTTTATTATTAGATTCTTTTAATTCAATTTTCAAAAAAAAATAAAAAATACAAATATAAAAGTTAATAAAATAGGCAATCGTGATGAAAACACTAAAGATTTTCATTTTTTTTAATCATAGAAATGATTATATCACTGAATTATATATAGATGGATCAAAAATTGAATTCTAAATTAAGCAAAAAGTATAAAACTTTAAAGAAATATAGAATGTCACTTAAGTTAAAAATTCTTAACAAAGACTTTCTTATTTCAAAATAAGATAAATATTATCTTATCTATCCGATATTATTTACAAATTGCAAGCCCTAAAGGAGAAGACAAAATAAAATAAAATAGGGAGAGGTATCTTCCTGCGTTTTCTTCAAAGATAATTTCACAGTTCTCCGTCCTCTTTTCTCATTATCTCCCATTCAGACAGAGGATTAGGGTAATGAAAATATTTTATTTGGAATAAATCTGTCTAAAATTGAATTTATTTTATTTTAATTTCTTTGCAATTCAATTTTATTGTTTAACAATTGTATAAAAAATATTGATATTAATTTATTCAGAATGAATTCTTTAAATGAAATATATTAAAAATTATATAAAATTCAATAATTAAAAATATTTAATAACATTTTGTTAAATAAAATATTGGTATGAAAGTAAATGTTTTTATATAACATGGAGTTTTTGAAGCACATAAGCCCCATTAATTCACTGGGAAAGGATAATGGTGTTAAAGTTCCGCATGCGCATGCGCATGCGCATGCGAATTGGAACCTTCTCCCTTTTTTCAATGTCAGGAGATATTTTCAATCCAAAAATTTTATTGATAATAAAAAAAGAATATGAAATTGAATTTCTAATTTTTTATATTTTTGATTGAATTTTATAAATTTATTTTATTATTTTTATTTAATAACAATTCTTAATTTGTATTTGTAATATTTCATTTTTAGTGCATATAATATTATTATTTCCAATATTATGGTAGAATTGTAATTTCAATACTATTTTCACTTACTTTATAATAAGTAATTTATTTTTATATTTTGGTTAAGTGATTTCTAAAATTTAAGACATGATTTGCTTATTTATTAAAATGCAAGTGACAATACTAAAATTTTAAGTATTACAACTAGATTAGAAATAGTAAAATATTATAAGTATTGAAAATAATATTTGAAATTGAATTTTGAATATTTTATATCTATTAGATTGATGAATCTTATAAGTTTATTTAACCATCTTCTATTTAATAATAAATTTTAATTTATATTCAAAATTTAATTTTAAATTTTATTTTTAATATATATGATATTATTATGACAAATATTTCATTTCAGATTTATGTAGTATTGCTGAGATAACCGCAATTGTAAACAACCAGTCAAATTCGGTAATAAGATAATGAAAGGGGAAGACTTGAGACAAAACTGCTCCACTCAGAAAGCAAGCAAGGTTTAGAAACCAACCCAATTGACGTACCAATACTTAACTGGCTGCTGTAGCAACTCCCGTATTGCCCAATCTTAACGTCATTTGTCATCTGCTCCACTTTTAAAGCACATTACTAATTGAGCTTCCCCATAAAACAACATATACTTAAGATCTTAAATCTTAATCCTTCTTTCACATGAATCACATCCGACAACACCACAATGAAACCTAACTAGCTCGCGATAACCCATAATGTCCCAAAAACTCCCATTCCACTCTTTTCCTCTGAAATCAATCCTCCACCTCTCAATTATAGCTATCACAGTATTTTCCAATACAGATGCCTATTATACTGAATCACCACTGGCAAGTCCCTCGGCCATTAATACGAGTCATTCCTCCGTAACTAACCTCAAACACCCTCCGTTCTCTTTCTTCATGCATAATGTTATTGGCGGATCAGCTCCTTCTGAAAGAATCGTTGCAGGAACAATTGTCAACACCCAAAAGCCTAATCTTCCTTTCTCAAAACCCAATAATAATGTCTTTCCCATTAAAGGCGGCATCCCACTTGTTGATACCAATGTTGGCAATAACGGCGGAACCACAGGCACTGAGATTAAAGACATCGGCCAAAACGTAGTAGTTTTTGATAACAACAAGCTACCATTTGTGAAACCCGGTCAGCTGCCAGCAGGAGCCATACTAGACAAGCTTTTGTTCGGAAGAATTACTGTTATTGACGATGAAATTACAGAAGGGCATGAACTGGGGTCATCTGTTATTGGTAAAGCGCAGGGGTTTCATCTAGCCAGCTCAATGGATGGAAGTAGCCTCACAATGACATTTTCAGCGTTGTTTGGTGACGGAGATCATGCGGATGAGGACACCGTTAGTTTCTTTGGAGTGCACAGGACGGCGGTGGCCGAGTCTTTTCTTGCGGTGGTTGGAGGAACAGGGAAATATGAGAATGCTAGAGGGTATGCCAAAATTGAGAGGCTTCATTTGCCCGATCAACACACAACGAGCGGCGTGCATGTTGTTGATCGGATTACTGTTTTTATTACAGGGTAGTTGACTTGTTGAAACCTTATTCGTTTCATTCCTTTGATATGCAATGCATGCATGACAGTAAGGAAAATTATATTGTTACTTACCCTAAAGCTATAATCATTTATATAATATATTATTTGAGTGCTAAAATTCTAGCTCATAGCTCCCATGCCTTCAGATTTTGTTTCAGTTAGTTTACAAGTATGCATAAACCGGCAGATTTTAAACTATTAACAGTAAGACTTGAAATGACTGGCCTCGATGGTTGCATTTACATTAAACAGTGTATCCCCTGATGGTGATGTTCTTCCCGAATATAAACCGACTAGAGTAGATCCTCATTTTCACTTCAGTAATACCTATTTTTTTTCTCACTTCTATTCTTATAAAATATTTTTTATTGATTTTTTTATGTGGAGTAATAATTTATTTAATTTTGTTCCTAAATTAATATTTATATAAACACAAGTAAAAGAGTAAAATCGGATAAATTTATATTTCACTGAAAAAAAAGGAAATTTACTATTTTTGCAAGAAACATAGTTTAGCATGTAATTTTAAAAAAATAAATACTACGGTGTGATGCTCGAAAAAATAAGAATAAATTATGCATTATTATAGAATCATTATCAACAATTAATAATTACTTCCCTTCGTTCTAGTAATAGATAGACATTACCCCAAATTAATTAAAAGTCGATTTCATCGATCATAAGATTGATTAATTATCCTTTAAGAGCCCCTGAGAACACTAGCTAGCATTAATCTTGATCCATTTCTGTATCAAACTTTTATGTCATTCTAACTAAACTTTTTTCTTGCTTAATTTTGTATGTGGCTTTGCAAAATATGTGAAATTCTGAGATAAGTATTATTACCTATGCTTGTTATTTAAACGCTACCAAAAAAATGCTAACTGGTGACAAATTGCTAATAATAGAAAATTTGTCATTAAAAAAATTAGCGATAGATTATAAAGTGTTAGTAAATAATGTGTTAGTAATTCAATTAATAACAAAATTTTGATATTCATCTCTAAATTCCATTGCTAATTTTGTAAGTCAATGACAACAAAAAATGAACAATAGTTGAAATTATCAATGCCTTCATCCATCACTAAACCTTATAAATTATTGATGGAGTATCCATCACTAAACTTTTATTTAACAATGGAATTATCTGTCACTAAATTTAAATTTAGTGACAGATTATTTTATCACTAATCTATGAAATTTTAAAAAATTATTAATGTCATCATTAAAAAATCCATCACTAACTGGAAAAATATTGACAATTTGTAACTTCTTTTCTGGGTAGCCAATACAACAAATAACCCTACAAAAATATAATTCAACTACATCAATAGTAAATTCAATCGATAAATCTTCAAAATTGAATTTCATAATAATAAGTATCAACTATCTAATCATTTAACATAAAAAAATTATAATATAAAACAATGAAAAACTTATAAATAAATTAAAAATTGTATCTAATATTTCTAACTTCTAATGAAAATCCTAAACCCTATGTCATTATCATGCTTATGTTGACACTTCTCAATGTGCTATTCTCCATAATAAGATAGTGACTCATCATTTGAAATTAGTTCTTAAATGTCTAATTTTTGAAAATAGTATGCTACAATATCAATCATGTTGCTCAATTTAGGCTAATTGAAGACTTATTAATTTACAACAAATGAAAACAATATTAAATCAATACCATTTGCATTGATCACCTAAGATATATGCATGCAAATCCTAATTTATATATATCAAAGGCAACTTAATCTAAAATAAATACTTTGTGCATCAATTTTTTTTATTCATCTTCATCAATTTCTTTTCCATCATCTTTCTCTTCATTTTCCTCATCTTTATGAGCTTTTTCTTTATCATTAAGGTCATCTAAGTCATCACATATAGTTTATTTAATGCAACCACCTTAATAAATTAATCTTTTAATTCTCAATGCTTATTGGGAATTGATTACATTGTTTATCATCTTAGAAGACAACTATGATAACATTTGTTGATAGAACATTAGATTATTTTTTGTGATGTCTCCATCATTTTGTGTGATTGATGCTTTCTTTTTTGCAGGTCATCCAATTGAAGCTTGCTTCATTGAAAAATTGTTAGTATTATAATTTTGTCTTACCTTTTTATTACAATATTATTTTTTCTTCTATTGTTAATCACACCATAATATGAATATAAATATAAATATGAACATGAACATAAACATAAACATAAACATTAATATGAACATACCTATATGTGTAAATAATAAACTCAACAAATATAATTAAGAAAATGTTTTTTAAGTAACCACCTCAAATCTTTAAACTTACAAAAGAAAATTTAAAGAAAAATATAATACAAAAATTAGATATCATAATTTCACAATAAAAAAATGAAATAAGAAATTAAAAAATCAATACACATATAAAATATGAATAGATTCCAAGTTAACACAAGACCAAAATTTACTCTAATAACCAATTCAAACATAGAATATGACATTTAATAAAAAAATAGCACAATTTATTCTAAAAAAATATTAACACATCATAACATAGTTTGATATACAAGTTTAACAACAATAAACAAAAATTTAAGTCTTCAATTGCTATAATTCTAATTCTACATTTTTAAATAAAATAATGTTGCAATATATATTTTTAAAATAATAAAATCTCAACTCTTATAATTCTAACTTTAAAACTAAATATCACCTATATATCTCCTCATCAAAAGCTAGATTAATTATAATGTTGACAAAATCAATAAATCAATACAAATTTAAAACAAAAAATTAAAATAAACAATATAATACCTTAATCAATAACAAATCATCCTACTCAAATCAAATCAAAATTGAACAAACTCCAATTACATATAAATCCCAATTTCACTTCATCAAATCCTAAATCATTAAATTAATAAATTTAACTCATAATCAAAGTTATAAAACATTTTAATATTTAAATAATATATGAAAAATATAAAATAAACATCAATTATTAGAGAAATTAAAGAAATTTCTCATAAAACAACTAAATAAACCTCAAGCATAACCTTTCATAGGAAAACAATCAATTAAAAGAGGAAAGGTACAAAAGAAAGCTTCCAAAAATGGCAAATGGTAGTGGGAAGGTTAGAGAATGACAATATGAGTGATAGTAGCTCAATAGGGTAGGAAAGAGAAGTTAGACATTACAAAAATGGGAAGCATCTATTACAAATTAATTATATTTGAAAATTAACAATAAATTTAGCAACAAACTATTCTATTACTAATTTAATTTTAATAATATGATGCATTTAAATTAGTGATGGATTTAGCAACATATTTATAATTATTTCATCTCTAAATCTATTGTTATTTTTTATAAAAATTTAAATTTTCTATCAAAACATTTTCAAATTTTCATAAGATATTTTGTTGTAAATTAATTTTTTAAAAAAATTTCATCACTAATTCCATTGTTATTTTTGATGAAAAATTTAATTTTTTGCTGAAGGATTTTCAAATTTTCATACAATATTTCTTTGGTAAATTAATTTTTATAAAAAAATTCATTTCTAAATTCATTAATTTTTTTTATAAAAATTGAAATTTTCTACCATAAGATTCTCAAATTTTTGTATAATATTTCATCAATAAATTAAATTTTTTATAAAAATTTTGTTACTATTTTATGATAAAAAATTAAAATTTTAGCTTAATTTTTTTTAAATTTTCATATATAATATTCTATCAATAAATTAATTTTGTTTAAGACTCTTCTGTCAATTTTATAAATAATTTTTTTATTATTTAATGACAGAATTAGTGGCAAACCAAAAAAATCATCACTAAAATTAATTTTATTTCCATTTTCAAAATTGAGAATGAAAATATATTTTACAACAGCTATTTCGTTGCTAAGTGAAGTACTGAAATTGAAGTATTAACAACTATGATTTATGACTTTATTTCATTCATGAGTTATTTATTCAACATCTTTAATTTGTATTCATGTTTCAAATTTTCGTGAAAATAATGTTTGTCTAAAGATTTTTCAAAAAATATTGTTATATATCAGTCTATACAAAGGAATTCACGTCAACCAGCGTTGAAACAGGTCAACCTGAGCTTAAAATTTCAGAATGCTTAAATTGGATTCATAAACGAAGGAGGAAGGCAAATGTTTAAGGGGGAATAAAAAGTGCTTCCTCACACTCATTACATTACAGGAAATATCTTTTTAATTACTTCAAACTGAAACCACATTGTTCATGGAGCTGGAGTCTAAGATACAAAGGAAGAAGAAGTAGAAATTAACCCCATTGATCAAATTCAACACACTACTTAATTAATAGCTAAGATACACAGTGAGCTGCAGCAGAGTCTCTAATCCATCAGTATCGTGTTGCTGACCAGTAACTGGAAATATCTTGGCAATAGCATACCCCTTCGCATTCAAAAACTTTCCGGTCCCTCCAATCACGGCAAGCTGCGACTCCGACACCTGAAACCGGTGAACTCCAAACAAGCTTATACTCTCAGCGTAACCATTCTCGGCAAACATGGCCGTCAGAGCCAAAACCTGGCTCGTCCCGTCCACCGCGCTCGCCATGTAAAATCCCTGTGCCTTCCCGATCAAACCCGATCCCAACTCTTGACCTTCCGTCAGTTCGTCGTCAAATACCGTCATCGTCCCAAACATTACTTCCTCGAGGGTCATTCCTTCAGGTAAAGAATCGACGCTTGTTACCGGGAAACCAACGCCGCGGTTGTTGAAGTTGTTATTGTTTCTGAACACAGCGCCCGGGTTTCCGCTGAGGCCAGTGAGGAAGGGGAGTTCGTTGTTGTTGAGAAATCCTTCGTTGTTGTTGTTCTGTGGGACACCGTTGTTAAGAGGTAGGTTTGCTCCGTTGGGCTTTGCAAAGGCTATTTTGGCATTGAGTGCCGGATTTGTGACAACTCCTGTCACCGCCCTCGCGGATGGGTTCGAGCCGCCGACAATGTCGTGCATGAAGAAGGTTAGCGGGTGGTGAGGATCGGCGTCAGCCACTGCAGGACCACCGGCGGCTGCAGCCGGGGTGGAAGGCACCACGGGTGGGACACTTGAAGCAGCATGTGTCTCAGCAACACCAGGTTCCTCCGGGGGTGTAAGTGGTAGCTGTTGGGCGACAGAAGCGCCGACGGCTGCAGCCGGAGCAGCGGGAACCACCTGCGGGGCAGTAGAAATGGGGGTGGGAGGTTCATCTGGTGTTTCATTTTCAAGGTCAGTAAGGATTCGAGTTGGTGCAGTGCAAGTGAATGCGAGGCATAGAAAGAGCAGAAAGAAGATGGCGTTGATGTGAGCCATGAGTGAGGGAACAAAAGATGTAACCCAATAGATTAAGAAAAGGGTTTAGTTTGCGATGAGATGATTAGGAGGAGATTGATGTATATATAAGATGAGAATTGGATGGCAGAATATAGACTAAGGAAATGATGGAGTTGATGAAAGAGGAGCAGGTACTTTCATTTTTCCCATTAATTCACTCTCGTTGCATTAGTTAGAATTAAAGAGAGAACGTGTTACAGGTAAGCCTAAAATAAAGACAAGTTCCCCTTTTATTTTTTATTTTAATTTTCAGGTCGGGGAAGGGTAAGGAAAGGTCGTGGGTGTAATCGAAACTCTGTACCGCACCTTGGCATTAGGGATGAAAATAAGTGAGGCCGTCTGCAAAGGCCTATAACTTAATTTTTTTATTTACTGATAAATAAATTTCTTTAAATAAATAGATTAAATTAAACTTAAATTTTAATTTTTTAATTAATAAATTAGACTCATTTTAATCTTATATAAATTAATAGAATAGATTTAAATCAATAATTTATAAAATAAATTTATTTTTTTAAGATAGAGCCTAACTCAATTTATTTATACATACTTGGCAAGTACGAAGTTGTACCGGTTGAACTAGGGCAGGATAAAATATCATTTTATTATTTTTTACAAAACTTATTTCCGTTTTACCGTGTTTTGAAAACTTATTACCAAAATACGTACGGAGGGGGGAGGCACCATTTGGGATGGCGCCAATTGGGGGGGCGCCATTCAAGGTGGCGCCCTCGGTCCTATTTTTTACAATTTTTTATTTCAGAAATAATTAATTTTGATATCATTTGAAAATAAAAATTTTAAAAATAAATAATATATGATTGTGACTTAAAATAAATTTTTAAAAAAAAATTATTCATTTTATAATTATATTTGATGTCATATAAAAATATGTTAACTCCACTTTGATATCTAATACATAAATTTATTATAGGAATTAAATAAGAAAGTAATTAATGATAATAATATAATGAATAAAAATAATAAATATTATTTAAAAAATATAGGATCAATAAAGAATAATTACGTAATTTATATTAATATCTCTCAAAATTTGATCCAATGATACTTAATATTTATCAATTTTTAAAATTATAAACTTCCAACGTTTGGAATTATATTATTACAAGTAATTATTACTTACGTTATTACACATAAGTAAATTTATTGAATTGTTCAATAATATTCTTTATATACGAAGTTGAAGATTGTTAAAAATGAAAAGAAATATAACGAAATAAATATATTTTTTTATTTTGTATTTATTCCAATAATATTCTTGCCACTTTGTATTTATCTCAATAAAGTTATTTTTTTTTGTAACAAAGTAAATGCGAAATGAAGAGGTTGAAGATAGCTGAAAATTTAAAAAACTGTGATTATTTCGTTACAATAATCTTTTCATTTTGTAATGAAATTAAAATTATAACATGAATTAGTTATTTTTTATTTCATCACAATGATAAAATATTTTAGCAATGAGAGGGAAAAATACCAATTAACTATTTTTTAAGAAACTATTATTCATTTTATCATTCATTCGAAACATTTTATCGAAATAAGCACAGAAGATATGCACAGCGGTGGAGAGACGCCAAATGACGTGTAAAGGTACGCTAGACGAAATGGCGTCATTAGCGCTGAAGGGAAGGGATGGCAGGCAATATGACGCCTTTGGCCTACGGCACCCTTGCTCCTCATTTCTAAGTTAATTAGCCAGTGACCGTGTCGACTATGAATCCAAGAGACTTGAATTTTGGTACTATACATGGGCAACATCCCCATCTACGTTGACAATTGTGCTACGTATTTTTATTCTTAAATGTTTGGTGAACTCGACTCATAACGTATTGAATAAACACAGCATTTAATGTCATTTACAAGGATGATGGTTATTTATCCTTCAAATATTATAATTAATATTATTAATTTTTTGATATTTAAATAAATAAAGAGAAGAAAATTTAATTAAAAAATAAATATATATTTCATATTATGAATATAAAATTTATTAAATTAATTTAATATTATTTATTTATTTTCACATGGTAAATAAAAAAAGAGTAAATAATTATAACAATTGTGAAAATATGATAATTAATAATGTTAATTATTATATTTGGGAGATGTCATTATCATCATTTTTTTAAAAAAATAAAATATTGCAATGATTTTGAAGTTTATTATTATTTATAATTATTCCTACGTAAGCAATTAAAAATGTCGTAGTAATTAAAATCATCCTAAATATTGATGTTTGGCAATAAAGTAGTAAAATCATCCTAAATGTTGATGTTTGACAATAAAGTAGTAAGATAAATGTACTTAAATATATAATAAACATGGAAAAGAAAGCTAATGTCTACGTAAGTGATATCCAGTCCCACATCCAGAATCGGTAATGTGGCGACCGTATCTACTAACCCTCTGCGCAGGCTCAGGAGTCACATCCCCGGTGTTTGTGTCTCCTCTACCTCGAGCTCCCGCTCTGCCTCCACCTCTACCTCTATCTACAAGCTCTGAGTCGTCTGTCATCATGCCACCATGTGCTAATCCTTGATCCTGAGTGTGCTAATCAAATGCAGGACGATATGGCTGCGATGGACTAGCATCACCGGAAGGAAAGGCATAGAATGAAGATGAAACTCCTGGTATGTGTGGAAATGCCTGGAATGTGTGGAAATGCCTGGAATGTGGATGGAACACCAGGAGGAAACTGGTACATCTGGGATGACGATAGTCCATATAGTGCAGCCGAGAACATGGTCGAGGATGAAGGATCATCAGGTGCAGTAGGGTACACATGAGATGAGGCAGTAACATTAGGCATCATCGTCATGGTCTCCTGGGCAGTCGAAGGTAGAATCTGCTGCACTGTCGAAGCGGACGGCACATCAGCTTGCGACGTATGTCGTGGAGCAGTGCGATGTCGTCAGCGAGAGCGAGGCTGATCATGGTCACCCTCCGCAGGGTCTGGGATATGATGGGTATGAGGAGCTGGCTCCGCATGTGAGTCAATAATCATATGATTAACCTCCTGAATGGCATGAAGGATGGACTCCATCGCTGATCTAAGCACATCGAAGGTGAACATAGCCTGCCCCTCAGAGGTAGTGTAGAAACCTCATCTACCTGTACAAATTTTTGACATTAAAGTTTGTTATAATACTAATGCATTGAAAGAAAATCAGATACAGAAAACTAGCACGCAATATTACCACAAAGTCTAGCGCTCCCCCAACGAGTGTAATACATCGCTTGGTAACCTATATGTACCATGTCATGTAATCGGATCGTGGTCCTAGAACTAGGCGTGTGGTCGGCTCGGCGATAGCGCACAAGTCTCGCTGGATATCCCAGAGTGCAATATACGGCTGATGGCGGATGTGCCACTCCTCATCATGCCGACCGGACAAATGAAGGCAATGAACCTCCATCACCTACTTCGGTAGCTCTAGAATAGCCTGACGTAGTCCAAACTGCCACAAAACCCTATCAGGCTGGTGCCACTCGACAATCTAAAAGTGAATGAGCGGCACCACTGCGTCCACGTGTCACTCCCGTCAAAACAGTACTAAGGCAGTGATGCGGTGACCTCCTCAGTGTACGGGATCCAGGCGATCTGAAGTTGTAAATTTAGGTTGTCATTTAAATGCGATAATGGAATGGACAAAACCCTGAAATAAAAAAATCCATTATCCCCTACATACTTGGTTAAGTCGAAGACGGTCCAGCACGTATCTGTAATGGGGTAGGCTGTGTGCCGAACTATCCTGGAACGTCTTCTGATAGTGCTACCTGCCAAGAACAATAACAAAGTTAAATAAATTCGTAGTAAACTTAATTATAAGTAAAAGTTGAAAAATTTTCTAACCTGCGTGCTAAGGGGCCAATCCCTGCATCCCCCTCTGGTATATCTAAAACAGCTATCGCGAGGGTGATAGTAGGAAATCTATCCCATGCCCAGAGCTGCAGTAATAGGCAACACCCTCCTATCTCCCTGTAATCCGAAGCAGTGGCCTTGTAGAGCTCTTTGTACAGATAGGCCGGGCAAGCAGATCCCTAACTGTACGTCTCAGCCTCATGTAAATGTCCAATCAAGGGTAAGTGTATGAGGTGGACATATGTGCCGGAATGGTCTGGAAATAACATCCCACCAATGAGACGTAAAATGTAAGCCCGGGAGAATCTCTGCACTGTCACGTCATCCGCATCATCTAGAAGATGAGTGAAATGCCTCTCCAACTAACTCATCCTCAGTCGCCCCCCTCTGATGACATTCTCATCCACCGGTAACTGGAGTCCCAAATACTCCTCTATCAGGGCTCCCCATCCCCACACAGTGGGCCCTGTCACTACTCGACCGTCAATGGGTAGGCCGAGCTGAAAAACAATATCCTGCAGGGTAATAGTCATCTCTCCCTGCGGCATGTGAAAGATGTGTGTCTCCGGCCTCCACCTCTCTACAAAAGCATTGATTAACTGATGATCGATCGGCACAAACTCGCACATCGCCAAGCCGTAAAAGCCTGTCTCTCGTAAAAAGGGGACAATTAACTCTGGCGGCTGCTGGTGATGGTAGTGATGAGCTCGTTGAATCCTGAGCACACAATCAGGCTGCAAAAGAAAAAAAAATCATCAATTATCACGTCTAACAATTCAGAAACGGTTTAACCAAGTTTATTAAGATCTAACTATTTCCATACATGGCCTGCCCAAATCAACTGGGATATGTGTGAGGCCTGAGCTGTCAGCAGTGAAGGATCTCGTAGTCCAAGATCAACGCGTCGAGATATGGATGCCATCTGCCACGACAAGCATTGCATTAGAATGAAATTTAAACACACACTAAGTTAACAGACTGGTGCAATTTAAGTACAAAGTTCAACACAAGAATTTGTATGGTTAAAATACTAAAATACGGATATTTTATAAACTTTTTTCCGCTTCACCACGATTTTGAAAGTATTTCCCAAAGTACGTAGGGCGCCGCACTGTATGGCGTCATTAGGCGTCCGCTGAAGGTGCCTTTCAACATTGCGCCTCCCAGCCCCAGCAATGTTTTTGAAATCGGGGGAAGCGCCAAGTGAAATGGCGCCTCCCAACCAATAGGTTAGGTGCAGCAAAGGCGCCATGTTGAAAGGCGCCTTCAGCGGACGCTCAATCACACTATACAGTGTGGCGCCCTGCGTACTTTGGTAAATACTTTTGAAACCGTGGTAAAGCAAAAAAAAGTTTATAAAATATTCGTATTTTGGTATTTTAACCAATTTGTATACACTTGGACGATTAACTGATGGTCGGTTCATATTACTAGTAATGGGGTAACATATATATACATAATGACGTGTAATTTTACAACCATAAAAAAAAATACATCATCCGATCATTTCACTTATGATATTGGTTAACATACTTTATAACATATATGCGAAAGTAAATAATAAAAATCAAGGTATAGAAGGGCTTTCCTCCCCATGTAGCAGTGGGCAGTGCCTACGATTATGTCCTTCCATCTTACAATGACCGCATTTTTGCTTTACACCGCTCTCTTGAGGCTAATCCATCTCATTTCTGATCCGGGTCGACTTTGGTCGTCCCCTTGCACGTAATCTTCCACAATTTGGAACTAGGACAGGAAATGGTGGTAGGTTATGCCATTGCGACCACTCCCCGATAGGCCACCACTCAGATTTGTAGCAATTGAGTAGTGTGTCAAGCCTGTATACATCATCGACATATAGTTCCCACGATATGTTGATTGAGGCGCAAGTAGCAATAATATGAGTGCAAGGATACCTATATGCTTGGAATTGTCCATATTCACATTGCCCTTTGTCTAATAATACTTGGACGACCTTTCCACATGACCCCCTGGCCATATCAGGGCCCTCCACCACTTCAAACCTAGTCCCTATCTATTATAAGCACGAACGTGGTAAGAAGAAGCACGTGATTAGATAGTCGCAAGCTCCTGTCTGAATCTGCTTGCGTATATGTGACCTTATTGTAGTTCAGCATATGCTTCTTTTGCCCTTTCCACAAAGTACTTGACATATCTATAGTATGTTTGTTGAACAAGGCCGGTGATTGGTAGCTTCCTTAATCCTTTGAAGAGGCCATTGATGCACTCTACAATGTTAGTCGTTATATGACCATATCTTCTGCCTTCATCATAAGCAAGCGTCCACTTCTCCATCGGAATAGCGGTCAACTTCTTGTGGATCTCCTCGTTGACTTTGCTAAGGTTGTCCAATCTCTCCATGGCCTTTTTCCAACTGGGCTAATACGCTAAACAGAAAAAGACAAATAGGTTAACCGAGTTAAACTACCAGATACATAAATTTATAGATGAAAGGTTCAACAAAGAAATTATGCTATAACGCATACCAATCTTAAGGACAGTTTTCCTCACATTGTCATCCCTGCACTTCTTGCGAACGTTGCTGGTAATATGTCTGATACAGTACCGGTGAAAAGCATGAAGAGGCTGTCATCCCAGGCCTTCAGTGGCTACAGCATCTTTTATAGCTCGGTGCCGATCTGATATCAAGCATATTCCTTGCTTGTTCGTAACATTTACCCGAAGTAATACTAAAAACTAGCTCCAGTTTTCATAATTCTCCCTATCAACAATGGCAAAGGCAAGAGGAACGGGACATTTGTTACCGTCCTGGGTCGCAGCAATCAGTAGCACGCCCCTGAACTTGCCATACAGATGTGTTCCATTAACTTGTATGAATTGCTTGCAGTAGGGAAATGCGGCAATGCATGGCTTGAAAGCCTAGAAAACTCGATTGAAAATATATTTCTGTGGATCAACACGGTTGTCAACTGTGACTAATTCTTGTGACTCCAACTTGGATAGCGCCTGGTCACAGTAGCCTAAAATGTCCAACCATTTGGGAAGCACTTCATACGATTTATCCCAATCACCGTACACCTTGACAATTGCCTTTTGTTTCGCCTTCCATGCTTTTCTGTACAAAATCTTATACCCGTACATGCCTTCCACCCTCTCTTGTATAAGCGAGATTGGAACATCTTGCTTCGCTTTAATTATCTCCAGTATCAAGGAACTGATATACTTGGAGTCCAGAGACTTATGATCCTGTGTCAAACTGGCATTAACACATGTGTGAGGCCTTGAAAATCTAGTTATTGTCCAAGTGTTACAATTCTTTAGTTTGGTCACTCTGAGGTGGAAATTGCATTGGTCCCCGTAATTATCACACTTCACGCTTAATCTTCTGGTATCCGACTCCTCCACGTAATAACTGTGGTGCCTTCTGATGTAGTAATGCTTGGTTGCAGCAATTAAAGCCTCCTTGCAATCGAACTCTTACCCAACCTGTAAGTCCTCCATGTCGTAATCATAGTTTGGTTTCATTATTTTCAAAAATTCATTAGGATTACGTATGGCATCCCAATCAATGTGAGAGAAGATAGCAGCTTGAGGGACACCACATGATGTCTGTGCAGCATTGTCACTCCTCACCTGCCGCGTTGCAACACTATTTCCATATGTAGTGGCGCGTTCTTCGTCATCAGTGTCACGATCATCATCGCTACTGCAAGACACCTCATCGTCCTCAAAACCAGACTCAAGGTGGGCATCCATCAATATAGGATCAGCGGATTCTTCCTCTACGACCGGTAAGGCACTTGTTGAACCCATCATGGTATGTGATATATTTCTCAGGAAAACACCGGCAACAGATGAGTCCAATGCAGGAGTATAACTATCAGAAATGTGGAACTCGATTCCACCCGTGTAAGGAAGGCCTTCCCGCACCATCGAACAACTAGTACTGACATTAGCCGTTGGAACCATAGGTAATCTAGTTGGTGGAACTCTTTCTTGTGAACCCAGGTTGGCAGCGTGCAGTTCGGATGTGATCACCTCCGCGTACAACTCCATTGCTGTCATCGTCAAATGCTGTTCGTAGCTTGCTATGGCACATGCCAAGTCTTCATCGTCGTCCAATTCGTATGCCATGTATTGAGCCTCTGTTTGATGCTGTGAAAACCTGTAAACAATCTTCCCCACAGCTTAATCTTTGTGAAGCTTCAGTCGGGCATGAATTCTCTCCCGCAAAACATCCATAGTGCTGCATCCTCTTAATTTCAATGCCTTTGGGGGAGGTCCATCGTACATTACTCCTATTGATCCCTTAATAATTGTACCATTTGAATACATAAAAGTAATTAAACTTTTCTTCATCTTCTTACTTTTGACTACAAAATACTCACTGCACCCCCATAACTGACAGATAGTCTCATATACAAATTTTGTTCTCATAAACGAGTGTACTAGTATTTAATACTATAATTAAAAATGAACGGGATGTATTACTATTTTACAAGGTATTCTATTAATATTACGTAATAATAGGATTATTTTTTCGGCCAAGCAAATGTTATTTCTTTTCCAAGACTATTATAATATTTGGCTATATAATATTATCTATGGTTTAGTTTATCTCTTTCAATTATCATTTTTCTTAGTTATTTTGCACAAATTATACTAATTAAATTAGTTAACATTTTTAATACACTATCTTTTTTATTTTTATGACTTTTTTCTCTGTTCACACCTACTACCAAATAACAACCAAAATTATGTACACATTATTATTGCCAATACCTCCACATATATTTTAATTCTTCCTAAATAAACCTATGTATAGTATAATTTTTTAAGTACGTTTACTATTCTTGCATTTATAATATCTACTATTTAAATACAAAAAAGTTCAAATTTTCAATAACAATATCCTATTTTTTTAAGGCTTTTGGTTAGATTCACATATCCTAAATTTTTTTTTAATACCTCTCTTATGATATATTAAGATTTCACATGAAAAAATTCTCTAAATATAACTTTCACCTAGGTCGTAAGACCTATATTAGGACACCCTTCTTTATCTCGTTTGTTGTTCTTTTAATAGCACAACCTATCACATTACATATAAATTCTTACAAAATTTTCATAAATCATAACTTCACATCTTAAATCATAATTTCACATCATAAATCATAACAATCAATATAAAATAAACAAATCTATATTATTTATATCATAACATTCTAAATAAATTTCTCTACCAATATAAAAAATCTTTTCACTATGACTAATAAAAATTATAATATAAGCATAAATTTTCTAAAAATACTAACCGGTAAGTATTCGGAGAAGCAAATAGAAAAAAACCTCTATATGAAAGAAAAATTTGTTAGATAATTTAATAACTTTAATCTCTAAGTAAAAGTTATTAAATATTATTGTATCAATTAAAAATTATGCAAAAATCACGCTAAATTAAATATATTTTGTAAGATAATATATTAAAGGAATAAAAATAACAATATATATAAAATTTTATTGATGTATATTCAATTTAAAATATAGTATTTGAATTTTTATATCAAGAAAATATTAATAAATTTTAAAATATAATTAATTTTTATTCTTAACTACTATCATTAAAACTAAAATATATAATTAGTTATTTCAATTAGCGTTTTCCATAACATAAATTTTTCAAAAAAAGATATTTGATCATTAAAAATAATTTTATGTCAAAAATATGAAATTATATTATATTAATATTATTCAATATATTGCATTTCAACTTTTAATAGAATGATTGAAGAAGTAAAGAAAAAAAAATTCAGCAAAGTACATGAAATGAAGAATAAATTATATACGAACTGTAAATCCTCTGAAAACTTTTAGTTGATGTAGTTTAAATTTAAAATATAATATTTAAAAATTATCATCAACAAAAATTTAAAGATATTTATATAAATAATATTTAATTTAATCACTAACTTTTTTCTATAGAATATAATATGAAATTATTTATTTTTGTTAAAAAAATGTATATTACAACTTCAATTTACTTAAAATATTGTAATAAATTAAAAAATATAATTAATGATTGTAAAAAAATATTTCTAATAACATGTTAGTTTTCTAAAAAATATAATATAAAAAGCTTCAATTTTTTCTAAATCCTAGATCATCATTTCACATTATAAATCATAATAATCAACATAAAATAAAGATTATAATATAAATATAAAAAATATACAAATACTAATCAGTAAAAATCACAAACTATCACAGATAACATAAATTTATATAAATTTTTTCTAAATCCTAGATCATCATTTTTCATCATAAATCATAATAATCAACATGAAATACAAATTATAATATACATACAGAAATTATAAAAATACTAACCAGTAAAAAATATAAACTATCACATATCATAAAAATTTGTACAAATCTTTTCTAAATCCTAGATCACCATTTCACATCATAAATCACAATAATCAATATAAAATAAATATTATAATATAAATACAAAAATTATCAAAATATAAACAAGTAAAAATTATAAATTATAACAGATCATACAAATTTGTATAAATTTTTTCTAAATCCTAGATCATCATTTCATGTCATAAATCATAATAATTAATTTAAAAAAATATAACATAAATACAAAAATTATAAATATACTAACCAAGTAAGAATTGAAAGAAGATCAGATTTGTTCCAAAGCAGAAAATGCTTCCGAATGAAATGCACAAAAGAAAGAACAGACGATAATTTGTGAACGAAGGAATATAAAATATTATGAATGAAAAGAACTGCGGGAAGTGGCTGCAAGATTTACAAAGAAAGAAGAGAAGAAGAACGGCTGCGAAAAGGTTTGGAGTTGGGGAGTGCGGAGAGGCGAGGGGCGGTATATATAGAAGGGGGGAGGCGTCATTTCATTAAGCGCCTCCCAATTCGAAATTCGAAAAAATGGCACCAAGGGCGCCTTTTCAAATGGCGCCTCCTCCTTATGGAGGGCGCCACTTTGAATAATGGCGCCTCCCGCCTAGGGGGCGCCACTTCAAAAGGCACCTCCAAGGGGAGGACGCCACTCTGAATGGCGCCTCCAAGGCTCACGGGCGCCATTTTGAATGGCGCCCTGCGTATTCTGGTAATTAGTTTCTAAATTACGGTAAAACAATAAATTATTTATAAAATCTACGTAATCCGGTATTTTTGCCACGTGCGGTGTCGAAGGCAAGTTCTTTAATTTTGATATTTGACCCAAATGTAAGAATTTGGAATATGGGGAGCCTTAGTTGCGGGGCCATGGGCTATTCTAACTGTAGGGGTGCAAGCGGAAGGGGTTGGTGCTGCTTATAGGTCATGTTTTGGTTTTGTAAAAGATTTATAAAAATTGTAATTATAATTGTGCAGGTGGAAAAATTGGGAGGAATTTATCCTTCTGTCACAAATAGAATTAAACACATATTTAACAAAAAGAAATATAAATATATCTCGATATGAATAAAAAATTATAATTTAAAATGTATAATTTAAAAATACAAAAATAAAAGTAAATTTTAATTATTTTATACCTGTTTTGTACTATTTATGATAATTTTACAATTAAATAGAATAATTTTTAATTTTCTTCACTAATTACACTTTATTATTTATTTTTTAAAATTTGAAAATAATTTTTAAGATAAAAATAGTTTTTAAAAATAATTTTTGAAAATAAAAAAAGAACATATCTAAACATACACAATTATTTTGTTTGTTGACTATTTTTAAAAATTACTTTCTATTTTCTTTTGCATTTAAAAACAAAACTCCATGTTTGGTAACAAATTTTATAATCTATTTTTAAAAATTATAATTTAAAAATAAAAAATAAAAATAATTTATGAATATTTTATTAAGTTATTATTTATTACAATTTTATAATTGAATAAAATATTTTCTTATGAGCTCCATCAACTACTCTTTTTATTTGATTTTCTTGAATTTTTTAAAATAATATTTTAAAATAGTTTCTTAAAAAAATTCAAACACATCTATTTTATAAAATATTTTTTGAAAATAAACTTAAAAGGTCTTTGGTTACAATTTTCAAAATCAATTTTGATTTTTTTAAGCATAAAAATTCCTGCTTGGTAACTATTTTTGTAATATATTTTTAAAAATTGCAATTCCAAATATACAACCTAAAAATAGAAAATAAAAACAACTTTTTAATTTTTTAATTAATTTTTTATTTTTTATAGTAATTTTATAATTAAGATATTTTGTTATTTATTTTATCAACTATCATTTATTTTTTATTTTTCTCAAATTCAAAAATATTTTTTAAAAAAGCTTTTAAACATAAATTTTAGAACAATTTCTGAAAAAAAAAATCCAATTAAACTCAAATATTTTGATCTCATCACACAAACTAACCAAAATTGTGTTGTTTTGATTTAGGATGTTTCGGATGATCGGGTATAGTTTTTTTTTTTTTCTTTTTCATCCAGCATATAAACATTAAATTTATAAATTTAAAATTTTAATTGCAAATACGTAATAAAACAAAACTCAAATATTCATAATATAGAGAATAGTTCCTAATTTCAATCTAAAATTTAGGCAAATTTAAATTTGATGTATTATTAGTATAAAATATTTTGAAATAAAAAATATTATTAAAAGTAATAATTAAATTTTTAACAGTAAAAAATATCAACAGTTTTTTTTAATAATGTGAATTACATTTAAATTGAATGTCTATTTCATACAACTTAAATGATATGGCTCATCAGTCATCATAGATTGATGAAACAAGCCTCGCGAATTCTGTCAATGATGCTTAAGCAATATACATACATACACGTTTTTTTAACTTCTCTTAAAAGTTACACCTTTTTATTATTAAATTATATTTAATATATTAAAATTTATATTTTTAATTTTAATTTATTTATTTTAAAATTTAAAAAAATAATTAAATAATAAAATAATCAACCTCTTAATAAATTGAATTTTTTATAATATTATATATAATATTTATAATATTATATATATATAACGGGACAAGGATCAAGATATAACCTATGAATGTTTAAGCAGTAAAAACTTCAAGTTTTTTTAAATAATAATCGAAGTAATAATTAACATCCACACACCCCCCCCACACATATATATATATATATATATAAAAGACTTTGCATTCAAACTTTAAATATAGTGAGAAATAAATTTTTTAAAGTAACACCGGGTGGTATTCCTCTACTAAACCACTGGCTAAGGATTGTCTTTACATAAGATTGATGGAACATTGAAACTTGATCAAGGGAGATGTTCTGCACTTGCTGCATAAATTGTTTCTTTGTCAACCACTGTAAAATATTTGTAATCTTGATCATTGCAGCGTTGAAAGTTGAGCGTTATTATTCATTACATTTTGAATAATAATGTATTTTAACATTATAGATAAATGAATTTTAGAATAAAGAAAGTAATTTTTTATCTGATAAAAAAATGAATGATAATAATATTAACTTTATTATTATAATAAGATAAAAAAATATGCTGGAAGCGTGTGGCTTTTTGAGAGTTCGATCGATTTCTTTATTACGTTAGAATTCTTTAAGTGTTTAAGTGTTTTTTCTTTAATTATTGTAGAAAGAGTAGTTAATCACTATATATATATATATATATATATTAAGAATTAGATTTCAAATTTAATAGAAGGTATAAAATTTTTAAAAAATATTGAATATTACTTAAATAAAAAAATTTCAACTGTGTTTAAGTGTTTAATTACAGTAATTTGTCTTTGTTTACCTATTATTTGTTTCTATATAAAATGAATGGAAAGAAAACTCAAGAAAAGAAAAGGAGTATAAAATAATGTTTTCTCTTATTTGATTGTAACATGAAAAAAATATAAAAACAAAAAGAAACGGACTCATAAAAAATTTTATTAATATATATGAGTGGAATGAGTGTAAAATTAACTAATTGCAACTTTATCTTTGATTTAGTTTACTTTAAAAACTGACTTATTAATTTAAAAAATAAATTTGTTATGAAATTTAATTTAATTTAATTTATTCTTTATTCTTACTTTTTATTTAAATAAATAAAAAAATTATTTTATTCAAATCTAAATAAAAAAGACAACATTATTTTTTTATTATTTCATTCTCTCTCTCTCTCTCTCTCTCTCTCTCTCTCTCAATTCTTTTTGCGATAGTAAAGAATCGTAAATATTTAATCTAAACCTAACAATCATAACCTATATCTATTTATCCATCTATATCTATCCTTATTTTAACCCATTCATATCCATCCATTTTAGCTTTAAGGTAAATATGAGTTAGATCATTATTGACCCATTGAAATAAGGGTCATGTTGAATCAACTTATGGATAACCATTTATCCATTTATATTTATAGGAGGTAAATTTGTACATTATATAAATAAATATTATAAAATAAAAAAATATTATAAATAAAATTATTTTTTATCAAGCATTTATTATGTGAATGTTAAAATTATAAAATTAATTAACATGTATTTTTTTATCTCAAACTTTGTAAAATAAAGGCAGTGAAAAGTTCCTCCACATAAAAATAAATTATTCAAACAAAAGATTCTTCAAATAAAGATAATTAAAATGAATTCAATTAAAATTTAAATATTTGAAATTCCTTAAAATTTTCAAATCCCTAGTCCAAACACAACCTAAGGATTTTGGTACTCGTTCTATAAAATTTTATTAACCTATTATCAGTGGTTTAAATTTTTAGTGAGTTTATTTTACTAGGCTATAACATTACGATTGAGGTGGAGGTTATAGTCACTAAATTTAAAATTTGATATTTATTATCAATTTTAATGTCAACATATAATTTTTTACCATATAGATGTGATTATAATATTATTACAATCATATTTTAATTCCTTAACTATAATCATGATTTTAAGTTACAACAAGAGTAATGATGGTAGATGAGCAATAATGTTTAAAATTATAAAAAACTGTGGGTACTATAAAATAAAATTATGAGGATAAATAACAAATTTAAGGGAACGACATTATATTTGAATTGTAAACTATAATTTAAAATTATAATTTTTTTACGTGTTTGATATGAAATTTCACATGAAAAGACATGATAAAAAAATGATTTAACAGTAAATTATTTAAGTTGTTTTAATTTCTAGTATTTGTTGTCTTCATTGTTTATATTATAAATTTTCCATCACTCATATTTTAAATTTGAATTTTACAACTAGAAAATTCAAAGAATTAAACGATTTATTAATATTACTATAAATTAAAAAAAAAAGCATGACATGTTATATCCTTTATGTGAATAACTAATTTTTTGGGGTTAAACTTTTCAAGAAAAACATAATTTAACTGATTCTTCATTATTTATATTGTAAATCTTCTATCACTCATATTTTAAAATTTTTTATTTTAAATTAAATAAGTTTTATTTAATGTATATTAAAATTAAATTATTTAATCAACTACATTTAATATTAAAATAATTTTTAAAAATTAATATTAAGAAAATGAGATAAAAAACTATAATTTTAAAAAGTAAATAAAAATAAAGAATAAAAAATTTGATAGCATAAATTTGTTTTGAAATAATACTAATAAATATAAAATAATAGTGAAAAATAATATCAATAAGAATAATAAAATATAAAATAATAATAATTTGATGGATAAATGGATGGGTCAAATTAACCATATATTCAAGAGTCATGGGTTATCTATGACCCATTTAAAATTTTATATTTGATCATAAATAAATAAGTGGATCAATAATGACCCACCCACTTTTGACCCAATTCATATTCATCCTAACCCATCCATTTGCCACCTCTATTTTACTCACAGTTGTATAACTCCAATAACGATGCATGCGCAATGTAATTATATAGAAAGAAGATACGATAAAGTCAAGTCATGGTATCAAATTAGCAAGTATAATTTAATCATAGACAAGATCAATTCATAGATAAATCACCCAAAGCAAGATCAAATTAACATACGCGTTACCATAATAATAAAATAATGCGTTAGTTGTTGACAATAATAAGGAAATGGAATAGTATAGTATTACTGGCAAAAACGTTATCAAGCAAACTAGGTCCTAGCAAGACCCTAAGCTTGTTTGGTGACAATCTATAGAATAACTCAACAATGGATAAATCAGTCTTGAATAATTAATAATAAAATGGAGAAAGGGTAAATCCATGCATGAATACTAATAATAGAAGGCAAATGGTAATAATAATTAAAGAAAAGACAAAAGAAATTTTTTTGAGAAATATATTCTTGATTTCTCTCTTTTAAAAACAAAACTAAAAATTTTAGCAAGATTGTTCAAAACTTTAGCAATAGTTTGAGAATTCTTTAGATCAATTTTGGCACACAAAATAATATTATCAACTTAGAACAAGTAAGAAAAACTCAAGCCGTGTTTAGTAGTTTTAATTGGATTCCACAACTATTTCTCCCAACAGTCTTCTATCAAAAAATGTAAATATTTTAAATACAAAATAAACATATAAAAAGATAAAGGATCTCTTTGTCTTAGACCCTTTGAGGGAAATATAAAATTTAACTTACGCCTATTAAACAAAATCTCATAAGAAACACCTATAACTAAGCTCATAATTAAATCAATCCAATTTTGGAAACATTCAAAAAATAATAAAACATGTTTGATGAGAAAGTATCTAATAGAATCATATTTTTTTCCAGATTAATCTTAATAATCATAAAACCACTTTTAGCTTTTAATCTATCAGTTATGCGGATTAATTCCCTAAGAATAATAACATTGTCACCAGATTTCCCATTAAGAACAAAGGTTGATTGAAAAAGAGATATTAGATTTTGAAGAAATGGTTTAATTCTAGCAATCATTTTTTTTTTAAAATAGTATTGCATAAACTGATAGGCTAATAGGCATAGTCATTTCATGAACTTGGCCTTTTTGAATCAAGGTAATAAGAGTTTTATTCAACCAAGAAGGAATAGCAAAATTTGAAAAGATTTACCTAATAAAATTTATAACAGATTCACTCAATTTAAGAAAGAAGCACTGAAAAATCTTGGATAGAGCCTATTTGGTCTAGGGGGCCTTGTTGCCTTTTGATTTTTGAAAGCTTGAAATTTTTCTTCATTGAAAGGCATTTGAGCTAAAAAAATTTTAATGTTAGGATTAACTAAAACAAACTAATTTGAGGGTTTGGGTAAATGCCATGTTGAATAAGAATTTTTTTATTGATATTTATTTCCAAAAGTAGATAAAATATGAAGTTGGATTTGTGATCCATTCCCTAACCTCATTTCTAAGAGCAAAAATTCTATTAAATTTCCTTCTAATAATTATAGAGACATAATAAGTATAGGTATTTCTATTGCCATCAACAATCCATTGCATTCTAGATTCAATAGCTCAAATTTCCTTTCCTTGTCTTAAAATATTAAGATATTCCTATTGAAGCTCTTTATCTAATCTAATTAGGGATTTTGATTTAGTATTAAATTTGAACTCATCTAATTATAGCAATTATTCTTTCTTTTTGTGAAAATATTTCCAAAAACAGTTAAATTCCACTAGGATATATATTGAATGAAATCTTGAATAGCTTGATTAAAAGGGGGAGAGTTCATCCAAATATTGGAGATGATTTGATAAATATCAAAGTGAGACAACCAGCATGTCTCAAATCTAAAAGGCTTAAGAAGAGTAGATTAAGATTTATGAAATAATAAAACCAACATTGGGTAATGATTAGATAATAGTCTTGGCAAATTGAAAACTTAAGCTTTAGGAAATAACAAATGCAAAGATGCATTACAACAATCCCTATCAAGCCTTTTCATGATGAGATTATTAGTGTTTTTAGAGTTAGTGCAAGTAAAAGTGGGTCTAGAATACCTTATATCAACCAAGTTGCAATAATTTAAACATTCATAAAAAAAAGATTAATTCAATATTGGTTAACTGAAGGTTTATCAAAATTTTCAAATTAAGATAAAACTTTATTAAAATCACCTAGTACAAGCCAAGATAAATTATAAGAATTAGCAATACTTAAAGCAAAAATCAGCTTCGTAGCATGCTAGGTTCACCCTTAAAAAGATGATCATGAATCATTGAGGGTTTGTTTGACATTAAAATTTTCTAAAATTAATTTCATTCCATTTAAATATAAATGATTAGAATTTATTTATAAATAAATTTATTATTTAAAAATTATATTAAAATAATAATTTCAATTCATTTACAAATAAGTTCTTTAGTTTAAAACGTATTGAATAGTGTATGAAATTTAATTAAGAAATAGATTGTAATGGTATTATGATAACTAAAATATTAGAAAGAAAATGTCTTTATATAATATATATTTAGGTCAAATAAAATAAATTTTGTGAAATTCTTGTTAAATTTATAGATTTTATGATGAAATAAATGTAAATAAAATAAAAATTGTAAATGAAATAATTTTTTTTAAGCCAGATATCATTTAAAAAATTATTTGAAAATAAGAGAAAATCTTTTTTTTTTAAGTTTTTTTTTTCATTTCCCTGGACTGGGGGATGTGGCAACTTTTATTAGAGTGGGCTCTGATGCAACTCTCAACCACAGTGTTAGGCCTATACCAAGTGAAGTAACCTTCAGTAGGCCCAAATGGAAGTTGCGGGGCCATGGGCTACACCAGCAATAAGGGTGCAAGAGGAACGAGCTGGTGCCGCTCACAGGTCATGTTTCGTTAATTGGTTTTGTGAAAGATTTTATAAAAATTGTAATGTAATTGTAATTGTGCAGGAGGGGAAATTGGGAATTATACACATTTAATAAAATAAATATAAAAATATCTGGATATAAATAAAAAATTATAATTTAAAAGGTATAATTTAAAAAAATAAAAATAAAAATAAATTTCAATTTTTTTAACTTGTTTTGTATTATTTATGATAATTTTATAATTAAATAAAATAATTTTTTTATTTTCTACACTGATTACACCTTATTCTTTACTTTTCTTAAATTTTAAAATAATTTTTAAAATAAAAATAACTTTTGAAAATAAAAAATAAAAAAAATCCAAACACACTCCATGATTTTATTTCTTGACTATTTTAAAAAATGGCACTCTATTTTATTTTACATTTAAAAACAAAAATCCATGTCTGGTAATGATTTTTATAATCCATTTTTAAAAATTATAACTTGAAATATATAATTTAAAAATAAAAAATGATTTATAAATATTTTATTAACTTATTTTTATAGTAATTTTATAATTAATTAAAATATTTCCTTATCAATTCCACTGAATATTTTCTATGTTTTATTTTTATTAAATTTGAAAATAATTTTTAAAAATAATTTTTTAAAACAATTTCTAAAAAATTTCCAAACACATCTATTTTATAAAACAATTTTTGAAAAAAAATAAAAACATAATCAAGATCTTTGTTTACAATTTTTAAAATTAATTTTATATTTTTAAACATAAAATTTTTTTCTTGGTGACCTTTTTATATTCGGTTTTTAAAAACTACAATTTTAAATGTAGAACTCAAAAATATAATATAAAAATAACTTTTTAATATATTTTTAAATAATATTTTTTATTTTTTATGGTAATTTTGTAATTAAGTAAAATATTTTTATTTATTCTTTATTTTAATCAAATTCAAAAATAATTTTAAAAAATAACTTTTAAAAATAATTTTTAGAACAATTTTTTTTAAAAAAAATCCAAATAGACTCAAATATTTTGATCTTATCACACAAAACAACCAATATTGTATTGTTTTGATTGAGGTTGTTTCGGATGATCGGGTATATATATATATATTACAGTTATTCTATACCCAAACTAAAAGTTTAGGTATCAATACCTTTATAAACAAGCCAATAAATATATGACACTTATTTATATATAAAAGAGATTTTTAGATAATTCATTTATTTATAAACCTTACAACTTGAAACTTAAATTTATTTGAATTTTACTTTTGCCCTAAATTTTTTTATAAACTTATGGGTTTATAAAAATAAATTGGGTTAAAATACTTTTTTCTATATAGATTTAAAGATTTGGGCCAAATTTTATTTTACATATATAAGAAATTTTTCAAGAAAAAATCAAAAATTTAAAATAAATTTTAAAAAGAAAATAAAAATTAAAAAATTTCATTGTAATCTCAGAATTACTTTAACGATGAATAACTCTAAACTTTCATATATTTCAATTATCACCTTTAAATTTTCAAATATATGCACAAATACAATAATATATTTGATTAGTTATTTATATACATTAATGATCTAGTCTCATTGACAATAAAAAAAGTAAGGGGAAATACATGGCTTAAGCTTTCTTTTAAATTCATTATTTATTTCTTTTAATAAAAATATGGACTTGATCAATTTCTAAATATTTTATATGTAAATCTCAAATTTAAAAATATTTAGAGTATTTTAATTTAAATTTAAGGATTATATATTGAGAGTTAAGATTTATGTAATATATATATCAAATTTAATTTTTGAAACAATGTTTTGGAAATTAATGTTTTTATATATATAATCCAATTTTATATGTTAGATTTTAAGGATAGTGTGCAAGATTATGATTTTAGTTTTTTTTCTTAAAAATAAATTTTTAAAAATGGATAAATCTTCAGAGCCATGGTGGTGATATATACATGCATTTCGCTTCTAGGTTGTGAGAGTAACCGCCTTTGTTCTTTTATATATATATTTTTAAATAATTATTTTTTAATTTCAGTTCTATTATTTTTAATAAATACTGAATTACTTTATACATAGAATAAATTTTGATAAATAATAAACTAATAAAATGCTACTCTTTTTTTGGGAAATTGAAATTATCTAACATTCTACTTCATCTTTGTACATTTTCTGTAAATGAGAAATAAAATAATTACCTCATTTCCTTCATTCAATTTGTTTTATGGTAACTCTAATTAAAACTCTTGGAACTACGAGATCTTAACAAAATGTTCTTGTGAGGTTTTAATATTACAGTTCATCGAGGTTTCAAAGTTGAGGAAAAACTTCTTCTTAATTTTTATGTGAAAAAAAGATTATCATGTCATAAAAATTTTTTCATTAAATTTATATGTCTAACGAAACAAAATAATGATATCACATATGTTAGTAAAAAAAAAAAAAAAAACTCTTCTACTGTGAAGTAATGGATATTTTTTTTAATGTAAAGAATTTAATAAGACATTAACTAAACAAAATATTTTTTATAATTTTAATTTTATGTGATTTATCATTTTGGCCTAATATATATAATTTATATACAGATCATATATATTGATTATTGAATGTATTTTATGACTCAATAAATAATATAAATTACTACTAATTCAATAATATTAGCTTAATATTGACAGTCTATTATAAAAGCTCATTTTAAATTATTACTAGATATATAAACAAGTTAAAATATATGGGTAGAATAGAAAAAATGTCATGTCATTATTTTTTACAAATTAACTCCTTTTCCCACTTATTTTTATTGATAATAGATTTAAATAATATTTTAATTTAATGACAAATATAAAGATAAGTGTCTTAAGTATCGAGTATATTAGAATTGGCCCTTTTATTTTCATCAAGCATATAAACATTAAATTGATAATATTAAAAGTTTAATTACAAATACGTAATAAAACAAAACTCAAATATTCATAATATAAAAAAATAATTCATAATTTTAAATCCAAAATTTATATAAATTTAAATTTGATGCATTATCAATATAAAATATTTTAAAATAAAAAAATATTATTAAAAATAATAATTATTTTTTACTGTATAGAATATCAACAGTTTTTTAACAATGTGAATTACATTTAGATTGAATGTATATTTCATACAGCTTAAATCATATGGCTCATCAGTCACCATAGATTGATGCAGCATCGAGCATTCGGTCAATGATGCTTGATGCTTTAGCATATATATATATATATATATATATATATATAAAATAATAAAATAATTTTATAATGAACTACCAGTAACAGACCTCAGTAATATACTATAAGTTCAAATCCGTTTATCATCAATATATTAAAAAAAATTATAGAAATAAATTAAAAAAAAAAGGAAATAATTAATGCCTTGACAGAAGTCTATCATAATCGATCAATGTAATACATGGAGAGGAAGTCATCTTTGTATAACAGTTCAATTAAGGGACAGTGGATAATATCATTTGATACAAAAAGTCAATGATTTATTTTCTGTCATGAATTACTAATACTTTTAATGCATCTCCACTGGCAACAATTTAAAGACGGAAATTCATCCTCACTGCAGTGTCATGGATGATATATGACGCATTCAACAATTACAGCAAATATAAATTATATCTTTTGGGCTTAACGTTCACAGCTTGCTTATCAAGATGAGGCCAGTTTTAGTTGAAGTGACGTGAATCTAATGGCTGACATTAATTGGCCGACGTTTTTGGTTATCTGTGTTATCTATCAACTTATCATTGCTGTTATGTGTGCCCTCTACGTGAGGCAGTTGAAGGGTGGATGTGGATACCTAAACTGCTTGCCCTACTTCTTCCATCCATTTATCCATAACTACTACTTACGATAAACTTTATATATTCCTGTCCCAGTGTCTGCATAAGTTACTGATCCATCTCAGTCAGTGGCCATGCAATTATCAGAAGCCACGTTATGTTTGGGGAAACTGTGAAACCACTTATTTTTGGAAGAAAATTGACTGATAGTGTAACTGTAAAAGGAAAGACTCTCTCTTAAATATATATATATATATATATATATATATATGGGGATCATATATATTAATTATTTTTTATAATTTTAATTTTATGTGATTTATCATTTTGGCCTAATATATATAATTTATATACAGATCATATATATTAATTATTGAATGTATTTATGACTCAATAAATTATTATATAAATTACTACCAATTCAATAATATTAGCTTAATATTGACAGCCCATTATGAAAGCCCATTTTAAATTATTACTAGATATATAAATAAGTTAAAGTATATGGGTAGAATAGAAAAAATGTCATGTCATTATTTTTTACAAATTAATTCCTTTTCCTACTTATCTTTATTGATAATAGATTTAAATAATATTTTAATTTAATGGCAAATATAAAGACAAGTGTCTTAAGTATCGATACCTAAATTTTTAATCTGGGTATAATAGAATTGCCCCTTTTATTATCATCGAGCATATAAACATTAAATTGATAATATTAAAATTTTAATTACAAATACATAATAAAACAAAACTCAAGTATTCATAATATAAAAAAATAATTCATAATTTTAAATCCAAAATTTATATAAATTTAAATTTGATGCATTATCAATATAAAATATTTTAAAATAAAAAAATATTATTAAAAATAATAATTATTTTTTACTGTATAGAATATCAACAGTTTTTTAACAATGTGAATTACATTTAGATTGAATGTATATTTCATACAGCTTAAATCATATGGCTCATCAGTCACCATAGATTGATGCAGCATCGAGCATTCGGTCAATGATGCTTGATGCTTTAGCATATATATATATATATATATATATATATATATGTTTCAGGGAATTTGATTCCTTTTAAGAAGTTAAATATTTTTATTTTTAAATTATATTTAATATATTAAATTTTATATTTTTATTTATAATTCATTTATTTTGAGGTTTGCAAAAAACAATGGTGAAATATTTAACTTTTTAACAAATTGAGCTTCCTATAATATATATATATATAATTGAATACATAGGGATCAAGAAATTTGCGGTTTTTTTTAACAATAATAGAAATGATAATTCACAAATACATATAAAATTTTACATTCAAACTTATAAAAAAATAAATTTTTTAAAATAACACCGGGTGCTATTCCACTGCTAAACCACTGACCAAGGATTGTCTTTACATAAGATTGATGAAAGTCAATCTAGAGAGAGATGTTCTGCACTTGCTACATAAATTGTTTCATTGTCAACCACTGCAATGGAAATATTTGTAATCTTGATCATTGCAGCGTTGAAAGTTCAGCGTTATTATTTACTACATTTTAAATAATAAATTATTCTAATATTTATGGATAAATGAATTTTAGAATATGATAGAAAAATCAACGATAACAATAATAGCTTCATTGTTATACTAAGGTTGACAATATGCCGGAACGGTGCAACTATTTGAGAGTTCGGTTTCATTATTACGTTAGGACTTTTTGGGTGTTTAAAGTGTTTTTTCCTTTCTGTCCGTTATAATAAGAATGGTTAATCATTAAATATACACACATAAAAATAAAAAATTAAATTTTAAATATAATAAAAAGTATAATTTTTTTAAAAAATATTGAATTATACTTAAATGAGAAGTTTTTTACTATATTTAAAATTTTAATTACAGTGATTTATTTTTATTTATCCTTCATTTGTTTCTATATGAAATGAGTGGAAAGAAAACTTAAGTAAAGAAAATGAATATAAAACATTATTTCTTCTTACTTGATTGTAGGATGAAAATGAAATGGAAAAAAAAAGGGAAAATGAGATCACCAAAAAAATTTCTTGTTATATATGGAGAAAATGAGTATAAAATCAACTTATTGTGATTTTATCTTTGATTTAGTTTATCTTAAAAAATAACTTATTAATTTAAAGAGTAAATCTGTTATGAAATTTAATTTAGTTTTCTTTATTTTTTATTCTTATTTTTTTATTTAAACAAATAAAGAAAAATTATTCTCTTCTTTTTTTCTATCTCTTGTTTTCTTTGGATCCAAATTAAAAAAAACAATACGACATTATTTTTTTATTATTTCATTTCCTCTTTTCCTTTATTATATTCTCTTTGCGACAAACTAAACAATCGTAGATATTTAATCACCGTTGTATAACTCCATTAACGATACATGCACAATGTAAGTACATAGAGAGAAGATACGATAAAGTCAAGTCATAGTACCAAATTAGGAAGTATTAATTTAGTCAAAGACGAGATCAAGTCGTGGATGAATTACCCAAAGCAAGATCAAATTAACATGCGCATTCCCATAATAACCATAATAATAATAATAATAATAATAATAATAATACGTTAGTTGTTGACAATTATAAGGAAATGGAATAGTGTAGTATTACTGGCAAAAATAACTCCCAGTGGATATATAAATCAGTCATGAATAATTAATGAAATGGAGAAACGGTGAATCAATGCATGACTAACAATAGTGGGCAAATAGTAATGATAATTTTTTTAAAAAAAGGACGAAATAAAAGGGAAAGATCAGTTTTACGTGTAAAATGCAGAAAAAGAGAGAGAGAGAGAGAGAGACTTTTGGAGCACTTTAATGGTAATCCCACCAACCTTAGTTCCAATAAAAAGGGATCCAACACTTTTAAGTTGTGCGTGGGATCGACTTTCATTCTTCAAAGCGCGTTTTTCTATGCTTTTATTCCAAGCCCATCTTCAGCAACTATTATGTTCAAAGTCTAAGGAAGAAGGAAAAGAATCGTTTTCAAAGAAAATACGGCATAATATACGGCAAGCAAGCTAGGCTGTCAGCTGCATTGAGATATGATTCATTAATATTTTTTAAAATAATATATATGTAAATTCATAGCCTGTAAAATTATACTAGCATATAATTAACATCGCGATATATACATTACTAATATTTTTATTGGTGAAAGCCCTAATTGACAAAAAATGAGATAATAAGGTGATTAATTTCAACTAATTATACAAATATAAATTTGCATAGCACAAGGTGATTTATAAATTTACGTTGACACGGTAGACAATAGAAGAAGACAATAACAAACTGTAAAGATGTTTGAAAATCTGTAAATCAATTCAAACTTGCCTGCACCGCCAAAGACCAATCTAAATGAACTGGACATAGTACCTGCAATGATATCTTTGGTATTAAAACCCTATCCTAGGTTTTCTAAATAGTATATTTATATTAATTTTATTTTGAAAATAAGATTTTTATCAATTTATTATTGAAAATTTTAAGTTCAATTAAAATTTGCATCAATTTAATCTTCATAAGAAATTAAAATTTTACTTAAATTTAAAACTTAAAAACTAAATTAATACAAATCTTACTTTATAAATGAAATTAATAAATATCAAATACTTCAAGAATTAAAATAGAGTTTTAATTTATTCATGCTGAAAATATTTTAGAGAATGAAAAGAATATCATATTTCTTGATAAGAAAATTAGAGGAATTGGTAATTTCAAATTTAAATATTATTTTTAATTTGTTATTTATCAAATTTTAAATATTTAATTTTAATATTAATGGTGTTGATTTAGGAGTCTTTTGATTTGCAATAATAAGATGAGAAGTTTCATTTCTCTAAAAATAGAAAAAGAGTGAATTATCTAATTAACCATTATCTAACAAAATGTTTTTACTCATCTTCCCTAAATAAATTCTACTTCTTATAATCTTTATAAATATAAAAATAAAATTATTATCACTAAATTTAATTAATAATAATTAAATTTTATTTATTTATATTATAATAATATTAAAAAATATAGTAATTATTTTATTAATATTTTTCAAAAAATTTAAAATTAAATCAAATAAAATATAAAAAGTTACATTCTAGATGAGAATGGTAAAAATATCTATATTTAATGAGTTTTATCCAAACTAATAAATATTTACCCAATGAATTTTATCTAAATGATTTGAGTATCACATTAAATATCCAACAGATCTTAAATCCTTTTTAAATATCATATTAGACTCATTACAATATTAATTTATGTAACACATGGATTTATCTCTTGTAAAATATTCAATTAGTCTTAGATTTTTTTTAGATATCACATTAAATTTATTTAAATAATATATTTTATAATTAACTTATTATTATATAAAAATTAATGTTCACTCATATATATATAAAGATGTTGTGATAATTTATTCAAGATAAATAATGTTAAAATATTTTATTTATCATAAAATAATATTAAATACTTTAATTTATATTAAATCATAAATAAATTTTAAAATAATATTTATTATTTTATAATATTAATTTATATAATATATAAATATACCATAAAAATATAAATTAATAAATGACTATCCATAAATTAATTCAATATGATCTTTTTTTGATAAAATCAATAATAACATAACTCACATTTATCCTAAAGTTAATATGGATAATATAGATGAGTTAAAATAAAAATGGATGTGAATGAGAAATGAATATGATCATTCATAATTATTAAGTTTAATTATTATCAATAAAAAATAACTTTTCATTAATTTGTATAGTTGTCATGTATTATAATTATTATAATTTATATAGTTAAAAAATCACAATTAGAAATATAAAGATATATACATATGTAAATATATATCTATATATTTCTCTCATTCTTTAAATTTTATATAAAAATTTTCTATTTTATGAACAATTTAATATAATATACTAAAATTAAAAATCAAATAAAAAATTAAAGTTTGAAAGATTAAATACTCAATTCGGTCAAATTTTCATATTTTAAAATTAACTTAAAAATATAATAGTAATTTTTTTAGATCATATTAAATTTTACTTGAGTAGATCCTATTGAATTTTTTCAAAATTTGGATCTAAAATAAATTTAATGTTTTGAATTGCAGCTAACGACTCTTGATTATATATTCTTTACCTAAAACATTAAATGATCCGATCCGGACCTGCAATATCTTTTCGTAAATTGAAACATTATTCGACTTTGTGGTGATCTTCTATAAGCCGTGGCATTGTGGAAACCCAATAACTTGTCAATAATTCATAGATTAGATGCTGTGTGCGTAGTCAACTCTCTTAAATCTGTAGTAGACGGATAAGATTAGGTACTTGTTCGGCAAACTAAAATATAAGTACTCAGTTTTCTCTAGCTTTTTTTATATTCCAGCAATTTTTTTTTTCAAATTTTACAATTTGATAAGAAATAGTCGCACATTATCGTTAGTTTGACCCAGCAAAATGAAAAACTTTCACTTATATAAATTTAAAAAATAAACTAAAATGCAGCAAAAGTTATTATAAAGGTCTAAATCATACTACCAACCTTGTTATAAAATTCCAGTTATAATTCCCATATATTACAATTATATATCTTGATGACATGTGTTATTGAGTATTGCTGATTATGCGTTTTTCCTTTGGGTAAAACCTTTTAGGACGTAAATTTAAATTTAATTTAATATTAACATAAAATAACTTATACTGTTAATTGAGAAGAAGACACATAATTAAAAAGAGCATTGATCTTGACTACGAAAGAGGTTAATACTATTTTTATCATATTTACAATTAAGAAAAATTACACAAGTAGCCTGCTCTTCCTTAATTAAGATAACCGATCACGCCATTTTTAATTTAAATTATCTGCTTTTTCCCTTCTTGAGCAATATAATCGCAATTAATAATTAATTTTTTATTTGTAGTTTATTTTTGGTGATATATATTTGTACTAATTGTTTTGTTTCTATGTAAACACTGTTATTCGTTTTTGGAAGTGCAGGTTTAAATTGCACTGCTCCAAATACAATCTACGTTGCTAAATTGTAAAAAAAACATTATCAAATGTATGTAATGTACCAGAAACTCATCACGAAATTAATATACAATTAGTAGATGAACTCATATGAAATGGCGAAATTGCTTATATCTGTATTGTTTTGAATGGAAACATCTCTGTTACACCATTCCTTTTTTACAATGCATCACTAAATACAGAAATATATAACAACAACTTCTGTGTGCTAAGGTCTCTTTGAAATTCACATAAAGGAATAAATTTAAAAAAAATGAAAGTAAAAAAGGGAATATCTTAATTTATGCAGCTTTATATATTCTTACTGGAATATGTTAGGCTCACTTTTTTTTTCCCCTAACCTAATCTCACTTAAATATATTTGTACATTCAAGTGAGATTGGTTGAGCGAATCAACATGAGTGAGACAAACAAATTCCTCATACTTCAAGGAAAGGAGTTGGATCAACGCGGGCAACCGGGACGCAGAAAAGATCGCGGGCCCTAGGAGCAGTCAATCCTGGCCGTTCACCCATATCGAGGGACTTTCCATCACCGATGATTTTCCCATCCTTATCAAGCGCCTTCCATGTGAAGCACTGAACCAAAGCTCCAACAACAGTGGGCAGCTCTTGCATGGCCAAAGGCATACCGGGGCAACCTCTTCTTCCGGTTCCAAAAGGCAACAACTCAAAGTGATGTCCCTTGGTATCTATGGTGCTTTCTTTGCCCTCCAAGAACCTCTCGGGCCTAAATTCCAACGGGCTTTCCCAGACATTTGGGTCTCTGCCCATGGCCCAGATGTTAACACAGACTAAACTTCCTTTTGGGATTAAGTATTCATTAACCACACAGTCCTTGATTCCCTTCCTCATGACCATTGTGATGGGTGGGTGAAGCCTCATTGTTTCTTTAATAATGGCTTGGATGTACGGAAGGTTTAGATTGTCTGCTTCGCATACTAATCTTTTATTCCCTACGACCCTCTCCACCTCCTCTTGGGCTTTCTTCAGGACTCTTGGATTGTTGATCAGTTCTGATACCGTCCATTCCACTGAGATGGCTGTTGTATCGGTAGCTGCCGTGAAGTAATCCTGATTTGAAAATTGAGAAAATATGATGGTTAGAAAAAGGAACAAGTTGTTCTCTTGCGAAGCAACATGTTGTAACCTAACAAATCATTGACAGGGAAGTTGCATGAAAAATCATCACCATCTACAAAACTTATAAAAACGTTATAACATTCTATTTTTGCATTTAAATTTAATCCGGTGCAAATCAATGAGTAGAAATTATTAATTTTTTGATGATATATTATTTTTTATTTATTGTAAAAAATTTTACCGTGATAGTAGGTTAAATTTAAAATTTTTATTTATTTGCATTGTATTAATTGTTTTAGAAACATATATATATAAAAGCATTAGCCACATAGCCACCTGCATGTATTATAGTTGTTAAATGGTGTAGTTATTTTATTTATTTAGGTAGTGACAAAAACAGTGCTCTATATAATAAACAAATGATAACTCTAGTTCTTTTCGTAATATAATTAGCCACTAGCACTTCTAAAACGGTCACGTAAGTTTGTAATTTTCCATGAAAAATAAAAAGCCAAGGTAAATAATGATATTCTTACTCACCAGAATCATCGATTTGATGTGGTTTCTCGTTACTTCAATCTCACAATCCTTGTCCTCGGCAACATCAAGCAAAATGTCGAGAAAGTCTCTCACTTTCTCTTCTAGATCTTCTTCGCCAACCTTATCTGCTTTTGTGGCCTTCTGCTTCCTCCTCAGCTCCTCGCGGTCAGAAATGATCTTCTCCAACAAAGCGTCGTACCTCTTGTGAATGTCCATAGCTCTCTTCTTAAAGCCCTGCAGATCCAAGTTCTTGCAGAATCCTATGAAATCCGACACATTAAATTCTCCGAATATCTGAGTCACTTCTCGAACCAAATTCCTTGCTTCCTCGGCCATGCCATCTTCATCCGAACTCTTGATGCTCAACATCATCTGAGAGATTATGTTATTGGAAAGAGTCAATAGTTCCTGAGTCAGATTGACACTCTGTCTGACCTCGGATTTGTCAGCCAGGTTTCGAATAAACCGATGAACTTCCTTTGTACGAATAGGCAAGAACTGTCTGATGGTCCTGTTACCGAGAAGCTCAGTGGTGCTGAGCTTCTTCATGAATTTCCAGTACGTATCATAGGGAGCAAAGGCAAAGGTGGCGTTGTCATAGGTTACCAAGTTGATAGCCATGTTCATCTTTCTGGAAGAGAAAGTGAGTTCGTTGGTTTTGAGAAGCTCTTTTGCGTATTCTGGTGTATTGACCACGATGAATTTTGCAGAACCAAGTCTGAGGAACACCAAAGGCCCATATTGGGCAGACAAATCTCGAAAGGTCTGGTGAATCAAGGGTCCCATTAAATGAAGGTGGCCGATTATGGGTAAAGGCCGTGGGCTTGGTGGGAGACGTAGTAGAGGCTTTGAATCATTTAATCTCTTTGAGGAGATGAATTGCAGAACAAAAGCTGAGAAGAAAAGGAGGAAAACAAGCGAAAGCAACTCAGAGATCATTTTGGCTCAACGGAGAAGAAAGAAGAACTCCTTAGGTTGAATTGAAGCTGAAAAGGAAAATAAGCTGGTTTGTTGTCCAAGCTGCAGCTTCTGCCGGCTTTTATAGGACGTGTTTGGTAAACTAGTTGGAGAAAATTCAAGAGAAAAATCATATAATATTGGCACTTAATACAAGTAGGTGTACAGTGAATCGTACATATCGTTAAGACATGAAGCTCTTGTTCACAAAGTAACCACAACTGCTTGGGGTTTGACCAGATTATGGGATTGACCGACCAAGTCAGAATAAGCCAAACATAAAAAACGTTTCTTCTTTCTTTGTTTTTCGGGAGAAATGTCTAAAGGGCTTATGGCGTAGATGAATATCTTCGTGCTCCCATTATTGACCTACCAGAGGATCCTTAATTGATTAAAATTTTGCGCAGTAATAAATTCATGAATTCCATTTACGGGGATGGTAGCGGAGATCGATGATAAGATCCACCAACACAGCCGGCTTAAGATTATAGCGTAGTGTGCGTCCATTTATTGTGAACATTAGATTCCAAATAATGTCCCATGATAGTAAAAGTTATTAAATTAGGAAATGTATATATAAAAATTAAAAATTAAATTTTTAATAAAAAATTAATAATATTAAATATCATTTGAATCAAATAATCTATTATTTATGATCCACTTAACCAGAACTTAAGGCCAGTTTTTCTAAAAAATAATGATTATTTAACTTTGTTCAATAACTCTATGAAGTGATTGACTAATGGACATAAACGTAATTCAAATTGATAAAACAAGAGAAAAGACAATTCAAAAAGTCTATCGGTGAAAATTTATTCCATCAGTGTAAAAAAATTGAAAAAAAAACATATGCGTGCTGCTTTCCTTATAATTTTCTCATTTTGGGTGATAATTATTTCAAACAGATATCCTTTTTTTTTTTTTGTTCTGTTCCCTATTTATGTGTATGACTAACGTTGGTTAGATTCAAACATAGTCTCGATGATTGCGCACACATTGAATGGCAATCAAATCAAACGGTCATTGACAATTTGTAAGTTGTATAGAACAGAGTCTGATTGTATAATTTCTAGTTCTGCCACGGCAAATAGGAGGTGACCATTGAAGAGAATGACTTGACTATTAAGAAGAGTTAATTTAATAATTTTTTATTTCACTAAACATTTATTGGACTAGTCTAATTTGTTATTGTTTAATTCGCGAATAGTTTAATTACATTTTTATAAATTACGATATAATATATAACTAAAATTTTAATTATTTATAGTTTTAAATTTATATTTTTAATAATATTTATAATTATATCAAATATTATATTTTTTAAAACATAAATTTTATTATTTAATCAATTAAACATACACTTCGAGTTGAACTCGACTCATTCTATTTTAAACAGAATTGTATTTGGCAGGGTCAAAATCTTTATTTTGATAAATAAAATGCAAATTTTTTATCCGCTTAGCTAATGTTAGCAAGAGAGAGAAATAAGAACTAAAATTTGTTATGTATTCGGACAAAAAAAAACGTATTTTCTTATTTTTTTAATTTTTATGAAATCATAAATTATATACAATTTTTTAAAAAAATTAAATTTAATTCATATTTAATATAAATTAATTTTCTACTATTATTTATTCATATATTATTATATTAATAAAAAATAATAAAAAATTTTACTGCAATTAAAATTTTTTAATTATTATTAATTTTTTATGACTAGTATTCTTCCTATTTATTAATAGTATAAAATTTTTTATATTAACAAGAGATTAAATTTAAATATTTTTTTAAAATGTTTTATAAAAAAACTCAAGTGTAATAAATTACATAAAGAATTCCATAAAGAAAGCTGATATTAAAAATTCCTATAAAAAAATCAACTTCGTTATAAAAAAACGATAATTTTTTTACAAAATTAAAAAGTGGTGGAGATGGAGCTATAGAATTGGTTGGGGCGCATTTTCGGAGAAGGATAATACGTGGGAAATCAAAGTGAGCAAGAATAGTAAAGACAATGACGAATATTTTTATCGGTCAGAAAAGGGCGCAGGCGTGTAGCTGCAGCAAATGATTAAGCTGTTGATTTACATGCACGGACTTGTAGCCACGAGGACCACATGTACACAACTAATAAGGAATTAGCCGTGGGTGATATTTATTTTGATTCCGCGCTGTTAATTAGTAATTAATAAATTAATTAAAATATTTTATAAAATTAATTATTAAAATAATTAAAATTATAAAAAATATAATAATAAAAATATATATAATTAATATAATTCATATTTATTTAAAATTAAATTATATTAATACAATTAAAAAGTTAAAAATAAAAATATAATATTTAATATTTAATCAATTATATTTTATAAATTTATATATTTATATAATTTTTATTTTATTATTTATTATAAAATTATAATTACTTAAAATATAATTAATTATATTCTAGGATATAATTTATTTTTATATATTTTTATATATTTATAATTTAAAATTAAGATATAAATATGTTAAAATAAAATTAATTATATTTTATGAAAAAATATTTAAATTTATATTACAAGGGTATAAGTTATAAATTAATAAAAATAATAATAATAATTTAAAAAAATAATAACTTATAAATTATAAGCTACTTTAGACATCTTATTAAATCAAAACTTATTTTTTTTAATAAATTAGTACAAGAAACATATCTAAAAATTAATTTATAATTTATTAACATTTTTGTTAAAAATTAAAAATTTTATAATAAATAATTATGAATAATATAAAATATTTATAATTTTTTAACTAATAAATTCTTATAATTTATTGACAATTAACAATACTTGCAAAAAGATAACTTTTTTGAACCAAAAAGAAAAGATTATATAGTTACATGTACATGAGAAATCCCATAATTTTTACATATTTTTGGTGAAACATTGAGAGTAGGTTCAGATTTTAATGATTACTATGACATTACGATTGCGATACGTTTGTTCCTTGAATTGTAAGTAAAATTTATGGCACCTCATAGACTTTTTGGGCATTTGCTTTCAGAAAAAGAAAAACCCAAAAATTAGGATAACTAAATTGCTGGGAAAACTAATAATCAGCCAGCAGTTTTTGATTTATTCTTCCGTGGGTTGGTCACTCGGCTTCTCTACCAACTCTGCCCGCTATAGACGGAAAGTGCTTAGTTGACATTCAGGTGCGAGGTTTGACAACCTTCTAATTAAAAATGTACAATTTGCAGCGAAATTTAACGAATTTAAATGCTTTATATGTAACTCTATCTTTAATATATAAATTATACAATTTTGATACTCTAATTTAAAATAATTTATTTTAACCTTTAAGTATTAAATTGATACGGTTTTGATTTCTCATTTGATTTTTGTCAATTTTTATTTGATATTTAACTATTCATTATATTATTTTTTAGATAAATTATATTTTTTTAATTTTATAAACTATTAACTCTCAAAATTATTTAATTTTTTATATACAGTTACATTTAAACCTTTTTTTTTAATCCATCATTGGTATAAATAAATTTTACATTGTTATTTATTTATGTGTTATCATGCACATCATTAAAAAAATTAAAACCCTTATATATTTAATTAAATTTTTATTTTTAATTATTATAAAATTTTAATTAATATATTATTTTTTATTTATTTAAAGTGTAAAATATTTTATATGAAAAAAAATAAAACGTAAGAATAATAGAGTTGTTTATGAAATAATTAAATAATTTTGTTTCAGAGCCTTTTTAATTTTTTTCGAAAAATTGATATCTTTTGTTTAAAAAATTAATTTTTAAAATTATTTAATAAAGTGTCATTATTAATTTTATATGAACTTCGTATATAATAAGTACAGGTAATTACATAAACAATTATTGAAATTTATAAATTTATCATTAAAAAATAGAAAAATTATGAAAAAATTATAAAACGTACTAATTCTGTAGTGTTTTCAGTGGCTACCAAAAAAATAGAATTATGGTTGATATTCAAAAAATTTGTATAAATATATACTCTTTCAAATATTTTCAGAAATTTTCCATACTTTTACAATTTTTCTGAATTGGCTTTTATAAGAATGAAAAATTATAATTTTTTTTATGTATTTGTTATGCATAAAATCTATTCAGTATTAATAACTTTTTTATGAAAATCTTATAAAATTATTTATAGAAATTTTTTTATTTTTATGACTTTATTTTAATTTTTTATAAAAATTCATAAATTTTTTTTAATAAAAACCAAGTATAATTCCCAAATTAAAGTCACGAGGATGTGCTAGAGATATTTTTGGGCATCTCAGTGTCATACAGCGTAGGCCAGACAAACAATTTTATCCATCGGCGTTGAATATTAAAATTTGCAGCTTCGGAGAAAATTGACAAACGGGGAGAGAAGGTCAACTTTGGCCCAGAGTTTTGTAACCAATAAAGTTCAAAGCATCTCAACCGGGGAAGGACCTGCTCAACCGCCTGTTTAAGATGGAATTCTCCAACGTAAAATTCCACTCATATCCATTCACATTGTACATTATTCCTACAGACTTTATAAATTGACCCACATAGCCCTCTATTAAGAAAAGCTTTTTATTTTTACTTCAAATATTTATCAAAATATTTAGAATTTTACTTTACACCCCTTGAATATTTTTGATAATGGGATATCCATTCCACCCATTATAAAAATAACATGTATTTTTATTAAATAATTAAGTTTTATAATAAGTTAAATTTATATATTGTTTCCACATATTAAGATTTCTGAATTCTCCACCAATCTTAACATGTAATTTCCAAACTAATAATATTTTGTCTCGTTATTTTTAGGTGAGTTTCGTTAGCTAGCATGCATGCTTATTTTACACATACTCGTATTTTTATAATATATAAGCAGTTCTTCACCAACTTTTTAGAGCATTTCAAATGCCAGAGACTGTACTCACTGTAGTTAGCATCATGAGCACGTTGGTCAAAATAAGCCAATTATGCAGTTATATGTAATTCAATGACTATTATTAATCGAAATGAGTGAAGATTATATTTTCAAATTATTTTACATTTTACATAAATTAATTTATCTGAACCGCCTTAATAAAGGGTTATACTCAAAATTTATATTATAATCAATAATTAGTTGGCTCAATACAAATGAGTTAGGTCTTAATGCATTTCAAATTCAATAAATTATCATGAATTTTACTATTATAGATGTTTCAGTGAAAAAGATTTACCCTCTACTATTTCTATTATGAATATAAATTAATCTTCTATTTAATAAAAAAGTGTGAGATATTTTATATATGAATAAAGGGGCAATAGTAAATTGTGTTTATTTCTCAAAAGTTAATTTTTGTGAGAAAATTTTATTTTCTTATATATAAATAAAAAAGTATCATGTAGTTATATATTTTGTGATAAAAATAATTCTTAAAATAATGATAATAATTTATAATTTTATTTTTATTAAACATATTACTTGTCGGAACAAAAAGGGCGCTTAATTCTACTTTATCGGCAAATTGACATGTTTATTAACGAATATTATGGGATAAAATGCAAAACAATGTACGAAATAGGAAGAAAGAGAAATGGGAGGTAGCCGAAAAGAGAGTGAAGGGGGTAGTTGCAAGACACATGCATCTACACCGTTGACGTAACACGGAGCGTCATGTTTGACTTTCTCATCATCGACGCATTGGACGATGCACAGTGACAGGTGGAGGAAAACAGGACAATAGGAAAGTTCCCATTACAACGCTGCACTCTTTTTTTTTTTTTTTAATAATAATAATTTGGTAAGTCTTTTAATACACATATAAAATAATAAATTTAAATTTCAAATATGATAAAAATTTATAAAATAATATTAAATATTAATATACTACTAAAATAACGATACACTCATTTATTATCTACTTGATCCTCTTACTTATATAATTAAATTTTATTGCACTTATTAGTAATCATGTAAAGTCTATATTCGTTTTATACATAAGTTTATCATTTTTCAAATTTTAATATTTTCAAAGAATTAATAAGGTTTCTTATTTAACGGAAAACAAAAATTAAAAAAAAATTCATAGAATCTAAAAGTCTATTTCTCTTATAATAAAATAACATGTTAAAATTTATCTATACATTAAGATGTAGGCTTGTCGGCCGTAGAACACGACATATATGGTTGAACATACAACTATTAGTGCAAACATAATTAATTCAAGACTGATAATTAATTTTGTTTGTTAAAAATGCTGATCAACATATTTTCTCCTCAATGAATTATATTTGCAAGAAAATTACTCTCACTTCTTTCTTCTAAGAAATATAATTTGCGTTGCACATCAATTGTCTAGAAATCAGCATACAAAAATTAGGTAAGCTATAGTAAATTTAACCAAGGCAGGCTTGAATTATATTTGCAAGAAAATTACTCTCACTTCTTTCTTCTAAGAAATATAATTTGCGTTGCACATCAATTGTCTAGAAATCAGCATACAAAAATTAGGTAAGCTATAGTAAATTTAACCAAGGCAGGCTTGAAATATATAATTGGATAGGGTTTGGTAGTCGTTGGAGGAGTCTCAAACAAAGCTTGCAATTATTATGCATCATATCGTGTCCCTTGCGACTGATTCTTTTGCCTTGACGAATCTCATGACTTAGTTTATGAAAATAACTCATTAGTAAATACATCTTCTAATGCAATATTATGATACCCAAGTTCCAATTTAATCCAAGTAGTTTAAACATTGATATTTTTAGTGATACAGTGAAATTTATATATATATATATATATATATATATATATATATATATATATATATATATATATATATATATATATATAAAGTATCTTTGACTTGCACTTGACTGTTTGAGTTTGTATGACACTTTTGCATGATTTATGCAATGATGAAGAGGTAAAAAGGAGGAGAAATAAATGTCTCAATTTTAGGCAATGATGGGATAAATAAACAGATTCGTGTGTTGGAGATACGTCCCAATCTGGCCGTGGTTGGTATCAAAACTCCACAAGTAACGTAATATGCAAAATTACAAAAACAGTGGTAGGTGATCAATTTGAACTTCACCAAAGCCAGCAATTTTATACTTATCTCATGACCCATCACCTCTCAAGGCAAGTACAAGCACTCAAGTACAAATGGGATACAATACTTAAAACACCCAAATTAATATTCAGTACATATTTTGTATAGGCAGTTTATGTTATCACACTAGATAAATATTATTTATTTATATATATTATTTCAAATTATGAATCCCATGTACACATAGAATAATTTGAATCAAATTAACCTCAAACTTGTGAGATTCATTTAATCCAAAATATACTATGTGTAAACGTGAGAGATACTATTACTATTATATATTTTTGGTCGGAGTGGGTGGAAGGGGATGACGAAGGGGAGAGGGGTGGCTTGGATCGAACTCCGCACTTCATAGGGCACTCACAGTGGCTGGGCATTCGGGCCTATGCTTTCAAGGATTGGGCCGAAATTGGGCCTCACAATGGGAACACACACAAAATCATGGGCCCTAGGAGCAGTCAATCCTGGGCGCTCACTCATGTCACGAAGCACATCATCGACCATCAATATCTCACCTTTGGGACCCACAAATTCAAAGTCAAAGCACTGGATGATGGCCGCCAGAAGAGACGGCAACTCCAGCATGGCGAAAGTCGTCCCAGGACATATCCTTTTGCCTGTTCCGAATGGCAAGTATTGAAAGTCCAGGCCCTTGAGATCTGCCGGGCCCATCGAATCCCCGAGGAACCTTTCGGGCCTAAAGTCCATCGGGCTTTCCCAGTTGTTTGGGTCTCTACCCATGGTCCAAAGATTCACGAACAGCAGGGTGTTCTCTGGGATCACATAATTTTCAATCTTGCATTCCGCCAGACTTCTTCTGGAAATAAAAGGAACTGGAGGGTGAAGACGAAATGTTTCCTTAATAATGGCCTGTATGTAGGGAAGATTTGGGAGGTCCGATTCCTGAACAAGTCGAGTTTTTCCGACGACCCTATCGATCTCTTCCTGGGCTTTTTGCATCACCTTAGGTTTCTTCAACAGTTCTACTAATGCCCATTCTGTAGTAATGGCTCTCGTATCCGTGCCTGCTGCGAAGAAATCCTGAAGAGGCCATCATGGCAAATGGCAATTTCATTAATCAATTAACATTTTATATTTGACAAAATTCGTACACGTTCTTGTGAAGTATATTGAGATTGTATACCATATGCAAGATGAAGTTGTAAAACATTACAATTCATTGATTGTGGTTATGTTTCAAAATATTGATTCAACACTTAATTAAATGAATTTAAACTTAAAATATATTTTATTCATTTAATTTGTTTAGTCTAAATATTAAATTAAATAAAATTTTACTTGCAATATTCTATTTGAAATTACTAATTTAGTGCTTAATTCAATGATTCATATTTAAAATTAAATTTTATTTGATTTATTAGGACTAAATATTAAATTTAATGAAAATTTGCTTAATCTAATCAGTAGTAATTATTTGATTAAATATATTCAATAAATTACTTTTATTTTGATAAGATTATTGGATAAAGATATTTAATGTGATCTCTGTTTTTTTTATAATAATTAGATATATCACATTATTTAAAGATTTTAGGTATAGAATTTTTAAAATCATAATAAGGATAGTTTTCAAATTATAAAAAAAATTTAATATTTTTTGATAAACTTTTCATATTATTAAATAAATTCAGTACTTAAAATAAAAAATTATTCAAACACTATAAATTTAACATTTAATGAATATAGCAATTAAATTTAGTGCTTAATAATTAAAAATAATACATATAAAAATTTTAAAATTTTAATTAGAATAATTTTAAAATGATACAAATTTTAATATTTTGGTATTAAATTATCAAATTAATAGTTCAATTTAGAGCTTAAATGAAATTTAACAAATACTAGAAATTTAGTACTTAATGAATTTAGGATTTAAAATTCAACCCTTAATTTCAGTATTAAACATTTCAGTGCTTAGGGAACACATCTTAAACTTCATTTCGCTGAAATTTTCAATCAAATTGCACAACAAATATATCCACAATCAATTATTCCATGTAACGGGCTTTAAATATAGATGCCTGTATACTAAATTTTATGCTAATATGGACTTTACATTTTTTATTTGGGTATTCACATGGGCTTTATAGTTGTGTATCAGCTTTCTTAGTTTTTTGGGCTGGCTAGTCTACAGTTCAAATGAGTCAAACTAGTGGCAGCGTTTGAGCGGAATTTTCTATTTGATGTTAAAAAATCAATTCATTAGTTTCAAAAAAGTTCGGCCAAATTTCCTTTTTAACTTGACTCGTTTAACTGACCAAAAAAAAAAATCAATTATGGAAATTTATTGTATATTATATATTATATTATTTACTTATATAATAATATATTGTATAACTAATTGTCTTCAATTTGCACATGCATAATTATATTACGTCATCAAATTTGTTATCTTCTTTAATTTAATATTTATTACAGTTTAATTAAATATTTTAATTGATATCAAATATAACACAAACTAACCTCTAAACTAGTAAAAGAATGCAATTTGCACTGTTTTGTAATTTTGGCCAAGCAAAATTCTAGCTTAGCAATTTTTCATCGGAGTGAGCTCCGGTCAAAATTTCCTTTTACTAATCTGAGCCTGAACAAGATTATAATATTCCGTTTTCAATCATAAAAATGATACACGTATTGAAATATGGGATTCAAAATGAAATTTTTCACAATCTCATTATCATATACTTAATAACAATATTTGATTCGCATTAATAATTTAAATTTTATTTTTTATGTATATAATATTACTGTTTTAATTTTATATTATATTTGCGAATTGATGAACAAATTTTTTTATTTTAAAAGAAATGTTAAAATTTAGGAAAAAAGTTACTACGTATGTTTATCAAGATTATTTGATTTCCCTATTTGAATAAAAATATGAATACTAGAAAATAAAATTCTTTAAATCTCATAATCATAATTAATTAAAATTTATACATTTTAGTGATAATTGATTACCTCTAAAATTTTTACATGTCGGTTACAATTTGTAAGTTATATAAACTTTTTTTCTTTATATATCAATGGGAATCAAATAATATTTTTATGAATATCACGTATTTAATTTAATATATCAATTAAACCAATCCCAATAAATTAAAATTTGAATAAACACCTCATACTAATAATCTTATCACATATCATAGCGTATAAAAAATGAGATAATACTAATTATAATAAAAAATGAATCCTCTTTATTTTCAAGAAAATTGATGAGGTGTGAATTTTAGAGAAAGATATATAAATATATATATTATTTAAAATTATGGATCTCAAACTATGTTTTTTTTTGTTTTTGGGAAATCGATAAAAAGACCACCCAAAACTTGGATCAAGTGGCACAAATTTATATCTTCAAGAAAATTGGTATGAAAGGGTGCGAGTCAACTCCCACTCATCCCCCGCCAATCCCCTTCCTTGTACTATGTAAGACGCAAAAAAAATAAAATAAAATTGATAGTAAGAGTTAGAGAGGATCCATATTCATTAAAATATATCCTATGGCATTCTTAAATATTCAACTTTTTATATTCATCAAATTTGGGAAACTTTTGAAGGGTTATATACTTATTTAATTTACTATTTTACTCTCATATATTATGTTAATTTACATTTTAATTTATTATATTTAATACTCATAAATATTTTGATTTTTATTTTCTACAATCATATTTTATTTGCAGACAAATATAATTATGTATAAATGATTCACGAATTATTATTTAAACAGCAAATACGAGTTGTTTTAGCTATTAAAGTTTTTTTATTGTTTAAAAAATTTTGAAAAATTAATAAAATTTGTGTTGAATATTTTCTTTTATTCTTTTAATTTGTGGTATAATTCAGTCTACTTAACTTTATTCATTTAATTATTTTTATTTGTTACTTATTTATCTCTTTTTAATTTACATGATTGTAGTTAGTTAATATAATTTTTAGACTCTTTTTCTTAAATAAAGAATAATTCAATCCATCTGAAATTTGAATATATAATGAGTTGTGATATTAGTAAAAATTGATAGTGGAAAAAGTATATAGCCCATTAGTGTATATAAAATTAAGTTTAAATTTAATTTATTATCAATACAAAAAAATTTATACTATTAATGAATACGTAGAAGATACCCTATTAAAAAGTTAAAAATAATTAAAAAATTTTACCTACAATAAAAAATTTTAATTATTTTTTATTGACATGATGACATATAATTAAATAATATTAATTTATATTAATAATGAATTAAATTTGAATCTTAGGAAATTATTTATATATGAATAGTTATATATACTCAAATTGCTTGAATTCAAATTCTTATGCTTGTAATTAGTTGTTGCAAAAATAGAAGGTGGTATTTACCCAAAAAAGAAAATTTTAAAAAAAGGTGGAAGATATATTTACCAGAATCAAGCCCTTGATGTGGACTTTGTCGATTTTAACCTCTGAGCCCTTATCCTCCATGTAATCAAGTAAAATATCCAGAAAATCTCTCATCTTATTCTCCCCCTTACCGTTTTCCAGTTTCCTATTTTTCCTTATGGCTTCCCTTTTGCTAATAATACTCTCCACCAATTTATCAAACCTCTGAAATATATCCTCTATCCTCTTCTCAAACCCTTGGAAATCCAACTTCTTCACTATCCAAACAAAATCCGAGAAATTAAATTCCCCGTTGATCTTAGTCACGTCACGTACCACATTCCTAGCATCCTCAACCTCACCAAACATCATCCTGGAAATTACGTTGTTTGTCAGCTTCAGCAACTGGTCAGTGAGATTGACAGTCTCATGAGCCGCAGCTTTCTCGGACAACAACCTCAAAAGCTCACGACATTCATGGGACCGCAATGGCTGAAAATTCGCGATGGCTCGGCCGCTCAAGAGCTCCGTCAGAGTCACTCTCTTGATGAATCTCCAGTAAGGTCCGTACGGTGCGATTGCTAAGGATGAGTCGTAAGTGAGGCGTTTGATAGCAATGGTTAAAAGATGATTGCTGAATGAAAGGTCATTTGCATGGAGGAATTGCTTGGCGTAGTAAGGAGAGGAAACGATGATGCAAGGGACGGAGCCGAGTTGGAGAGAGAATAAGGGGCCGTAGCGGAGGGAGAGGCGGTGGAAAGAACGGTGGAGAACAGGACTGAGGAGGTGGAGGTGGCCGAGGATTGGGAGCCGGAGCTTGGGAGCAGGAGGAAGGCGGCGGCCGGACAGGAATCCGGAGAATAGGAAGGGGATGGAAAGTGAGAGGAGGGCTAGAAGGAAGAAATAACTAAGGAGTTGAAGCAATGGCATTGAGGATAAAGACATGAAGAGAGTTTCTTCCATTGTTTACGAGTTTCAGTTGAGTGGAAGTGAATGAAGATACTGTCTTTCCCTGTTCACGTATATATAGGCAAATGTCCCAGCCACCAAACTTGATTTTTTTTTTTTTCATTTTTTCAATTGTTATTTTGAGTTACAACCCAAGTTGGAATTTTATTCTATTCAAGTTAAGTATTTTAATTATTATATTAATTTTAATATATCAAAATTAATATTTTAATTTTAAAATTTGAACAAAATAATTTAATAATAAAAATATTCAATCTCGTGAAAAATAAAATTACATGTAAAACTACTCGTCCATAAAGAATTAATTCCAACTAGTGCGTTAGTAAAAAATGGGGGTTTTATTTGACTTTAATAAATATACATCAGATAGCATCATAGGAAATTTTATCTTTTAAAATCTTAAATATTTTTATTATTTAATTTTAAAATAAATTAATTAAAAATAAAGATGTAAATTTTAATATATTAAAAATAATTCAATAATAAAAATATTCAAATTTTTAAGAGGTAGAATTTCTTATAACACAATCCATACACATGACCTCTCTAGATTTTACTTTGAAATGGAGTGTTAATTATGAACATAATGATTGTTTACAACTAACTGGTGGACTTATTGACTGTATGTTCGGTGTTTGTTTAGCAACACGAAATTTTAATCTTTCTCACTTCTTAAAGGCTAAAATATCAAAATAATGTTTTTTACAAAACTTATTACCGATTTACTGTTTTTTCGAAACATATTACCGGATTACGCACGGTGGCGGGAGGCGCCATTTGGTGTGGCGCCTCATGGGCGGAGGCGCCATCCAGGATGGCGCCATTCAAGGTGGCGCCCTCGCTCAAATTTTTTCATTTTTTTCCTTTTGAAATTAATTAATATTGATATAATTTGAAAATAAAAATTATAAAAATAAATAATATATGATTGTAACTGAAAATAAATTTTTGAAAATAAATTACTTATTTTATAATTATATTTGATGTCATATAAAAATATGTTAACTCCACTTTGATATCTAATAATAAATATTTAGTAAATAATTAAATATTAATGTCTCTCAAAATTTTACGTAATAACAGTTAATTTTTATCAATTTTTGAAATTATAAACTTCTAACGCTTGGAATTATATTATTACAAGTCATTATTTAATATGTTATTACACATAAGTAAATTTATTGAGTATAATAAAATATTCTTTATATACAAAGTTGAAGATAGCTAAAAATGAAAAGAAATATAATGTAATAAATATATTTTTCTTATTTTATATTTATTCCAATAATATGCTTGTCCATTTTTATTTATTTGAATAAAATTTTGTTTATTTTGTGACAGAATGAATGCAAACTGGCGAGGTTGAAGATAGTTAAAATTTGAAAAAAATTTGATTATTTCGTTTCAATAATCTTTTCATTTTGTAATTAAATCAGAATTATAACATGAATTAGATATTTTTTATTTCATCAGAATGATAAAATATTTTGGCAATGAGAGTGAAAAGTACCGATTAATTATTTTTTAAGAAATTATTATTCGTTTCATCGTTCGCTCGAAACATTTTATCGAAATAAGCACAGAAGATACAAACAGCGATGGAGAGACGCCAAATGACGTGTAGATGTACGCTAGACGAAATGGCATCGTTCGCGCTGAAGGGAAGGAACGACAGGCGATATGACACTTTTGGCCCATGGCACCCTCGTTCCTTGTTTCTAAATTAATTAGGCGGCGACTGTGTTGACTGTGCACCCTAGAGACATGAATTTTTGTGAAAGTATGATAATTAATATTATTTATTTACTTGCACACGATAAATAAAAAAAGAATAGATAGGTTAAAATAGGCTAATACGTTTATTTCATAAATTATTTTGCGCTTCACCGTAGTTTTGAAACTATTTACCAAATTACGCAGGGCGCCGTTGAAGGCGCCTTTCAATATGTCACATTCGCTACAGCGAATTTCACTGTGCGGGCTGGGAGGCGCTATTTCACCTGGCGCCTACCCAACAAACTTTTTTTTTAACTTATGGGGCTGGGAGGCGCCAAGTGACATGGCGCCTCCACAGCCCCATTTTATAAATTATTTAAGTTTTATAAATTTATATATTTATTTATATAATTTTAATTTTATCATAATTAGAACGAAATTATGATTTTTAAAATTTAATTAATTACATTTTATGATATTATTTATCTATATTAGTCGTAAAAATTAAGATATAATTATAATAAAATTAAAATTATATAAATAAATATATAATTTTATTAAACTTAATTAATTTATAAAATGAGACTGTGAAGGCGCCATTTCACTTGGCGCCTCCCAGCCCCATAAGTTGTAAACCTAAGTTTGCTGGGTAGGCGCCAGGTGAAATAGCGCCTCCCCAGCGAAATTTGCTACAGCAAAGGCGCCATGTTAGAAGGCGCCTTCAGCTCGCGCCCTGCGTATTTTGGTAAATAGTTTCAAAATTGCGGTAAAACAAAAAATAGTTTATGAAGTAAACGTATTTTGGTATTTTAACCAAGTAGATATTTATAATAGTTGTGAAAATATGATAATTAATAACATTAGTTATTATATGTGGAAGATGTCCTTATCATCATTTTTTAAATAAAATTAAATATTGCAATGATCTTCGTGATTTATTGTTATTTGTAATTATTCCTGCGCAAGCAATTAAAAAAGTGGTAGTAATTAGAAGCATCCTAAATGTTGACGTTTGACAATAAAGTAGTAAAGTCATCCTAAATGTTGGTGTCTGGCAATAAAGTAGTAAAGTCATCCTAAATGTTGATGTCTGGCAATAAAGTAGTAAGATAAATGTACACAAATATACAAATATATAAACGAGATAGAAAAGAAAGCTAATGTCTACGCAAGTGATGTCCAGTCCCACATCCAGGATCGGTAATGTGGCGGCTGTATCTACTAACCCTCTGCGCAGGCTCGGGAGTTACATCCCCGGTGTCTGTGTCTGCTCTGCCTCTAGCTCCTGCTCTGCCTCTACCCCTGGCTCCCGCCCTGCCTCCACCTCTACCGCTATCTACAAGCTCTGAGTGGTCTGTCATCATGCCACCATGCGCTAATCCCTGATCCTGAGTATGCCAGTCAAATACAGGACGATATGGCTGCGCTGGACCAGCATCATCAGAAGGAAAGGCATAGAATGCAGATGAAACTCCTGGTGCATGTGGAAATGCCTGGAATGAGGATGGAACACCAGGAGGGAGCTGGTACATCTGGGGTGACGACGGCCTAAACAGTACGGCTGGGAACGTGGTGGAGGATGAAGGATCATCAGGTGCAGTAGGGTGCAAATGAGATGGAGCAGTAAGATCAGGCATCATCGTCATGGTCTCCTGGGCAGTCGAAGGTGGAATCTGCTGCACTGTCGAAGCGGACGGAGCATCAGCCTGCGACGTATGCCGTGGAGCAGTGCGACGTCGTCGGCGAGAGCGAGGCTGATCATGGTCACCCTCCGGAGGGTCTGGGATGTGATGGGCCTGGGGAGCTGGCTCCGCATGTGAGTCAATGATAACATGATCAACCTGCTGAATCGCATGAAGGATGGACTCCGTCGCTGACCTAAGCGCATCGAATGTGAACATAGTCTGTCCCTCAGGGGTAGTGAAGTCCTGTAGTGAAGAAACCTCATCTACCTGCGCAAATTTTTGACATTAAAGTTAGTTATAATACTAATGCATTTAAAGAAAATCAGATACAAAAAACTAGCACGCAAAATTACCACAAGGTCAAGCGCTCCCCCGACAGGTGTAATACACCGTCTGGTAACCCGTCTGTACCATGTCATGTAATCGGAACATGGTCCCAGAACTAGGCGTGTCGTCGGCTCGGCAGTAACGCATAAGTCTCGCCGGATATCCCAGAGTGCAATATACGGCTGATGGCGGATGTGCCACTCCTCGTCATGCCGACCGGACAAGTGAAGGCAGTAGACCTCCGCCACCTGCTTCGGTGGCTCTGGAATGGCCTGGCGGAGTCCAAACTGCCGCAAAACCCTATCAGGCTGGTGCCACTCGACAATCTGGAAGTGAATGAGCGGCACCACTGCTGTCCAGGTGTCGCTCCCGTCAAAGCACCACTGCTGGTGATGGTAGTGATGAGCTCGGCGAATCCTAAGCACACGGTCAGGCTGCAAAAGAAAAAATAACACCAACTATAACGTCTGACAATTCAGAAACAGTAAATACTCAGGTTAATTAAGGTGTAGCTATTTCCATACATGGCCTGTCCAAACTGACTGGGATATGTGTGAGGCCTGAGCAGTCAGCAAAGAAAGATCGCGTGGTCCAGGATCAACGCGTCGGGATGTGGATGCCATCTGCCACGACAAGCATTGCATAAGAATGAAATTTAAACACACACAAGCGTAAAGGTGTTGTCCAATTTAGGCACAACCTTAAGGTATTAAAAAATAATATCATAAACTGTCTTAAATTTAAGGTGCAATATATATAAATAATATCATAAAATGACAAGTGATAAAAAATTTCACATTACCAGTAATGGGGTAACCCTTATATACATAATGATGTGCAAATTTACAACCGTAAAAAATAAAATATAGTGTGCAACCGCTACACTTATGACATTGGTTAACATACTTTAAAGCGTACATGCGAAAGTAAATAGTAAAAATCACGGTGTAGAAGGGCCTTCGTCCCCATGAAGCAGTGGGCAATGCCTACGATTATGCCCTTCCATCTTACAATGACTACATTTTTGCTTTACACCGCTCTCCTGAGGCCAATCCATCTCATTTCTGATTCTGGTCGCCTTTGGTCGTCCCCTTGCACGTAATCTTCCATAATTTGGAACTAGGACAGGGAATGGTGGTAGGTTATTCCACTGCGACCAATCCCCAATAGGCCACCACTCAGATTTGTAACAATTGAGCAGCGTGTCAAGCCTGTATACAGCATCGACATATGGTTCCCACGATATGTTGATTGAGGCACAAGCAGCAATAATGTGAGCGCAAGGATACCTATATGCTTGGAATTATCCACATTCATATTGCCCTTTGTCTAATAACACCTGGACGACCTTTCTACATGAGCCACTAGCCAAATCAGGGCCCTCCACTACCTCAAACCTAGTCCCTTCTCTATTGTAAGCACGAACGTGGTAAGAAGTCGCACGTGACTGGGTAGTCGCAAGCTCCTGTCTGAATCTGCTTGCGTATCTGTGTCCTTGTTGTAGGTCAGCGTGCGCTTCGTTTGCCCTTTCCACAAAGTACTTGACGCATCTATAATATGTTTGTTGGACAAGGCCTGTGATTGGCAGCTTCCTTAGTCCTTTGAAGAGGCCATTGATGCACTCTACAATGTTAGTCGTCATATGACCATATCTTCTGCCTTCGTCATAAGCGAGCATCCACTTCTCGTTCGGAATACCGGTCAACTTCTTATGGATCTCCTCATTGACTTTGCTAAGATTGTCCAATCTCTCCATGGCCTTTCCCCAACTGGGCTCGTACGCTGAATAGAAAGAGACAAATAGGTTAACTAAAATGAACAATTGGGTGCACAAATTTATAAATGAAACGCTCAATAAAGAAATGCCTGCACTAACACATACCAATCTTGAGGACAGCTTTCCTCACACTGTCATCCCTGCACTTCTTGCGAACGTTGCTGGCAATGTGTCTGATACAATACCGGTGATAAGCATAAGGAGGCTGCCATCCCAGGCCTTCGGTGGCTACAGCATCCTTTATAGCTCGGTGTCGATCTGATATCAAGCATATTCCTTGCTTGTTCGTGACATTGACCCGCAGTAATGCCAAAAACTAACTCCAATTCTCATAGTTCTCCCCGTCAACAATGGCAAAGGCAAGAGGAACGGGGCATTTGTTACCGTCCTGAGTCGCAGCAATCAGTAGCACGCCCCTGAACTTGCCATATAGATGCGTGCCATCAACTTGTATGAATTGCTTGCAGTAAGGAAACGCTGCAATGCATGGCTTGAATGTCCAGAAAACTCGGTTGAAAACATGTTTCTGCGGATCGACACGGTTATCAGCTGTGACAAATTCGTGGGACTCCAACTTGAACAGCGCCTGGTCACAGTAGCCTAAAATGTCCAACCATTTGGGGAGCACTTCATACGATTTGTCCCAATCACCGTGCACCTTCACAATTGCCTTTTGTTTCGCCTTCCATGCTTTTCTGTACGAAATCTTGTATCCGTACATGCCTTCCACCCTCTCTTGTATAAGCGAGATGGGAACGTCTTGCTTCATTTTAATCATCTCCAGGATCAGGGAACTGATATACTCGGAATCCAGAGACTTGTGGTCCTGTGTCAATCTAGCATTAACACATGTGTGGGGCCCTGAAAGTCTAGTTATGGTCCAAGTGTTACAATTCTTCAGTTTCACCGCTCTGAGGTGGAAATTGCATTGGTCCCCAAATTTATCACACTTCAATGATAATCTTCTGGTATCCGACTCCTCCACGTAATAACTGTGGTGCCTTCTGATGTGGTAATGCTTGGCTGCAGCGATTAAAGCCTCCTTGCAATCGAACTCTTGCCTAACCTCCAAGTCCTCCATGTCGTAATCATAGGTTGGCTTCATGATTTCCGGAAATTCATTTGGCTTCCGTATCGTATTCCAATCAATGTCAGAGAAGACAGCAGCCTGGGGGACACCATACGATGTTTGTGCAGCATTACCACCCCTCACACACCGCGTTGGTACACTGTCTGCATTTATTGCCGCACGTTCATCGTCATTTGTGTCATGATCGTCGCTGCTACTGCAGGACACCTCATCGTCTTCAAAACCAGACTCTAGGTGGGCATCCAGCAATACGGGATCGATAGATTCTTCTTGAACGACCGGCAAGGCACGGGATGAACCTACCAAGGTTTGGGGTGCATTTACCGGGGTAACACCTGCAACAGATGAGTCCAGCGCACGAGTATGACTATCAGAAATGTGGAACTCAAATCCATCTGTGTAAGGACGGCCTTCCCCCACCATCGAACAACCAGGGCTAACATAAACTGCTGGATCCACGGGCGGTGCAGTTCTTGGAACTCTTTCATCAAAACGAAGGCTGGCAGTGCGCAACTCGGATGTGATCACGTCCACGTACAATTCCATTGCTGTCATCGTCGGATGTTGTTCGTAGCTTGCTATCGCGCATACCAAGTCTTCATCGTCATCCAATTCGTATGCCATGTACTGAGCCTCTATTTGATGTTGTGGAAACCTGTAAACAATCTTCCCCACAGCTTGATCTTCGTGAAGCTTCAGTCGAGCATGAATTCTCTCCCGCAAAGCATCCATACTGTTGCAACCTCGTAATTTCAATGCCTTTGGGGGAGGTCCATCGTACATTATCCCCGCATCCCCCTCAACAATTGTACCATTTGAATATATAAACGCAATTAAACTTTTCTTCATCTTCTTACTCTTAGCTGCACAATACTCGCTGCACCCCCACATGGAGAAGTAGTCTCATATACAAATTTTGTTCTCATAAATAAGTATACTAGTATTTAATACTATAATTAAAAATGAACGCGGTGTATTACTATTTTGCAAGGTATTCTATTAATTCTATGAAATAACAGGATTATTTTCTTCGATCAATCTAAGGTTATTTTTTTTCCTAAACTAATATAAAATTTGACTATATAATTTTACCTATGGTTTTGTTTATCTCTTTCAATCATCATTTTTCTTAATGATTTTACACAAATTATACTAATTAAATTAGTTAGCCAATCAAATACACTATTTGTCCACTTTTACGACTTTTTTTCTCCGTTCCCACCTACTACGAAATAGCAACCAAAAGTATGTACACATTATTATTTGTTACCTCCATATATATCTTAGTTCTTCCTAAATAAATCAAGGATACCTATATTTTTTTCGGGTACGTTTACTACTCTTCCATCTACAATATCTACTATTTAAATGCAAAAAAATCTAAATTTGTAATAACAGTATCCTACTTTTTCAAGGCTTTTGGTTACATTCACATTTTCCAGGAGCTTTTTTAGTACCTCTCTTATGATACATTAAGATCTCACATGATCCAGTTCTCTTAATATGGCTTTCCCCTAGGTCGTAAGACTTATATTACGACATTCTTCTTTATCTCGTCTGTTATTATTTTAATAGCACACCTATCACATTACATATAAAGTCCTACGACAGTTTCATAAATCATAACTTCACATCTTAAATCATAATTTCAGATAATAAATCATAACAAACAAAATAAAATAAATAATTTTATATTATTAATATCATAATATTCTAAATAAATATCTCTACCGAAATAAAAAATATCTTCACTATGACTATATAAACATTATAGTATAAGCATAAAATTCCTAAAAATACTAACCGGTGAGTATTCGGAGAAGCAAACAGAAAAAAATCTCTGCATGAAAGAAAAATTTGTTAGATAATTTAATAATTTCAATCTATAAGTAAAAGTTATTAGATGTTATTGTATCAATTATAAAATTATGCAACAATCACGCTAAAATAAATTTATTTTGTAGGATAATATTAAAGGGAAAAATAATATTATATAAAGTATTTTATTGATGTATATTCAATTTAAAATATATTGTTCGAATTTTTATATCAATAAAATATTAATGAATGTTAAAAAATACCTAATTTTTATTCCTAACTCATCTCATTGAAACTAAAATATATAATTAGTTATTTCAGTCAGCGTTTTCCATAATATGAATTCCTAAAAAAAAATATATTTGATCATTAAAAATAACTTGACGCATAAAAAATATGATATTATATAAAATTAATATTATTCAATATTTTCTATTTCAACTTTTAATATAATCATTGAAGAAATAAAAAGGAAAATCATCTGCAAGGTACATGAAATGAAAAATAAATTATGTACGGACTGTAAACCCTCCGAGAACTTTAAGTTGATGTATTTTAAACTTAAAATATACTATTTAAAAAGTATCATTAATAAAAACTTAAGATATTATCATAAAGTTTAAAATATAATTAATGATTGTAAAAAAAATATTATCAATAACATGTTAGTTTTCTAATAAATATAATATGTTAAACTTTCAATATTTTCTAAATCTTAGATCATCACTTCACATTATAAGCCATAATAATCAAAATAAATTAAAAATTATAATATAAATGTAAAAAATCTACAAACACTAACCAATAAAAATCACAAACTATCACAGATCACATATATTTATAAAATTTTTTCCTAAATCCTAGACCATCGTTTCCCATCATAAATCATAATAATCAACATGAAATATAAATTATAATATACATACAAAAATTATAAAAATATTATCCAGTGAAAAACATAAACTAACACATATCATATAAATTTGTATAAATTTTTTCTAAAACCTAGATCACCACTTCACATCATATATCATAATAATTAATATTAAATAAATATTATAAAAATTATAAATTATCACAAATCACATATATTTATATAATTTTTTTTTAAATCGTAGATTATTATTTCCCATCGTAAATCATAATAACCAACATGAAATATAAATTATAATATACATACAGAAATTATATAAAAATATCAATCAGTAAAAAATATAAACTATCACATATCATATAAATTTATATAAATCTTTTCTAAATCCAAGATCACCATTTCATATTATAAATCATAATATTAACATAAAATAAATATTATAATATAAATACAAAAAATATTAAAACTTAAATAAATAAAATTAATAAATTATAACAGAAATCTATTCCTAACACTTTAATCATCACTTCAAATCATAAATTATAATAATTAATCTAAAAAAATATATGATATAATAATAAAAATTACAAATATACTAACCAAATGAGAGTTGACTAGGATCAGATTTGCTCCAAAGCAAAAAATGATTCTGAATGCAATGTACAAAAATAAGAATGGATGATGACTGATGAACGAAAAAGAAAAGCAGACCTGCAAAATGGCTTCTGAGGGTTTGAGAGAGGAGGCTGCTGCGAAAATGCAAGCGACGAAGAGGAGGCTGCTGCGAAAATGTGACCGAAAGTTTGGAGGAGGAGGGAGGCTGCTGCTGCGATATTGGAGGAGGAGGGAGGCTGCGATAAAATGAAGGGTTTGGAGGAGGAGGGAGGCTGCGAGAGGAGGAGGGAGGCTGCGATAATGAAGGGTTTGGAGGAGGAGAGGGTATAAATAGGGGGGGAGGCGCCTGATGAAATGGCGCCTCCCTTTGAATTTCAAAATTCAAATTTAAAGCGCCCTACGGAGGGCGCCAGTCAAAATGGCGCCTCCCTCCGGAGGGCGCCTACTCAAATGGCGCCTCCAAGGGGAGGGCGCTACTTTGAATGGCGCCTCCAACCCCCAGGGGCGCCAATTTGAATGGCGCCCTGCGTATTCTGGTAATATGTTTCCAACCTGCCGTAAAACGGTAAATTGTTTTAAAAATTTGCGTAATTTGGTATTTTAGCCCTTCTTAAACCCATTACAACGGAATGTCAGTTGTTGGAGTATAATTATACTATAACATTACACCGTTCTGTCATGTATCTCGGTCTTGTTAGCCAATTAGTTATATCATTGAAACACTATTCCTAAACTTTTTTTATACATATATTATTAATAAATTGCATATTAACATTATTTTATAGTTCAATAATTCTGATAAATTATTTTAAAAATAAAAATTATAATAATTTATATATTTACTTACATAAAAAGATAAATTATATAATTAAACGTAACATGAGACATAAAAATTATAATAACATATATACGAAAGATGATTTAAATAGAAATATCTTTCATTAATGAAATTTTGTATGCTTACATATATTTAATTTTATACTATATATTATACTTTTAACAAAATTATCTCACTTTGATTAAAAGAAATTTTTGAGATAATCATATGAGAAGTAAAATTCATTGTATGTGTTAAGCTTAAAAGTTTACTAATTTTTATCATCATCATCATTAATATTATTATTTAATATTAAAATGAGAATAAATGTGGCTATAAGAAAATGAATAAATAGGCAATTTGATTGTAAATAGTAAAAAAATGAATGAAGGGTATTCACTATTAAGCATGGATTAAAGTATTTTGTATATAGAATAAAGATAAATTATTTTGCACTTGTCAACCTTTTTAAATTAATGAATTAAAGAATGATTCACTAATTAAAAAAATTATTTATCAAATACTAAAATCAACTAATTAAATCCAATAATAAATCAAAATCATTTCAATCATCCAATTAAACTTGGTCAAAATATAATTTGACTATTACGTCGCAGCCATCAATCGAGAATGCAAAAAGTTGACTTCCTACCAGTCACACTCTTCTTTTTACATTACAACTTGCTCCTTTAAGATTTTTTACAAGTGATCTAAAAAATATTTTCCGAATTGTTTGTATCCCGAACAATTTAATTAACTATATACATGGCACGAAATGAACTTATGTGCCCTGATCGTATTTAGGGTAAATTTATTTCGATGATTTTTTTTAAATTTTATAAAAAAAATTCAAAAAATTTATAAATTTTTTTTATAAAATTTTATAATTTTTTACAAAATTTTATAATATAAAATATAATTATTTATACAGAATTTATTAATTTTTTTTATAAAATCTCACAATTTTAATTATAAATTTGGTGATCAAAGTTTGTCATTTTCCTTTCCCCTCAGTCTCCTCCCTTCCGCATAGGGATATTATTGATCAATCGAAGATGTTGATCGATCATATGCCATTTATCATTTTCCTTTCTTCTAAGCTTCCTCCCTTTCGTACAGGGACGTTGATTGGTTGAAGATATTGATATCAATTTTCTACATACATTTTTTAAGTGGTGAAACTTTCTGCATGCATTTTCTTCTCAGCTTCGTTCCTTTCGTGCAGGGACGTTGATTGATTAAAGATATTGATATTAATTTTCCGCATAGATTTTTTGGGTTTTTTTACCCAGAAAAACTTTTGCGTTTTATTGTAAAATAAACCGTTAAATTATACTTCATTATAATAAAGTTTCTTATAAATAATATAAAATTCAACTCTGCTGGGAAACTTAAAAATTTATGCACATCAAATCTTCTAACATTTTTATTTGTATATGCCCATTTCTATCTAAATAAATTACTTATGTTTTATATAATTATTTTTAAATTAATTTACGATTTTATATGTCCACAATATATATATATATATATATATATATATATATATATATATATATATATATATATATATAACTGGATTAAATATTTAAGAGTTGAGTGATGAATCTAAATAATAATAGAAATAATAAAAACACAACAATAACAATAATAAGAATAATATTGATTACTTGTTAAGAATATTTAATTTAAGTAGTATATGATATTCTTTAAAAATTTTATCTTTCTTCACATATTGAATTTGATATTAATTTTTGCGTGTATATATTTAATAATTTGATCATTTCTACTATTAAAAAAATAATTAATAGCCACTTATACATTTTACAACAACAATAGAAAGAAGAAGAAATTTTCTTGCATCAACAAAAAATGCTAATGATCCAAAATAATAATCAAAAGTTAAATTAGGCACTTTACAAATCTTTAATCTTAAAAGTTCAATATTTACCATTGTAAAATTTTTTTCTGGTAATAAAAATGACAAATCACAAATAGGGACAAGCCTACTTTGCTTTGCGTGGCCTTACCCACCTAGTTAGGAATTTTTTTTAAAAAAAAAATACTTTTTCATTGTATTTTTAAGAAAAACTTATACATAATCCTTTGAAAGTTAAGAGATTATTATAAATTTTTTTCAATAAATTGTGCTCCAATCCCTCAATTTTTTTTTTCTAACTTCATACTTGATTGCAAGGACTCGAGATCCAACTTGGGATTCAAAGCAAAAGCAAAACCGTTCTCACAATATTATAATTCTGGCTTATAAGGAAATGAGAATATATATTCATATTCTTTTAATTAAAATTAATTAACTGTACATGAATTATATGTATCTGATAAAATAATAATAATAATGTCATAATTATAATAATATGTTATTGCTATGAAAATGATTGAAATAAGTTTGTTAAAAAAAGTAACTAGATAAATTTATTAAAAAATAAATGATATTAGTATCTTTTACTGTGAATCATTAAATTAGTTTTTGTGAAATTAAAAAAAAAATTCTCTCCTAGTGATTGAACATATTCTAACGATTTTTTTTCTTGAAAATAAAACTTCAATAATTAGAGCCAGAAGACTAACTAATCATATGCATTTAATAATTTGCATCTAACGGAGGGTTGACCAAACTCGAGCTATCCATGTAAATCCCAAGTCTCTCCGCCAAAAGAAAAAAAAGAGGAAAACTGTTCAACACAAGGGAAAGTTGCTTTTAACAATTTTTATTGAACATTTAAAATTCAATTATATCCGATTGATCATATTTTCTTATATTTATATTATGATAATATGGTCAATAATTTCTATTTATTAACAAATATTTAAATATATTAATTATTTAGGGTAGTGAGGAACCTGAACAATTAAAGTAATAGTGTGATTAATTTAAACTCGTTGATAAATGACCAAATTTTATATATTTATAGATAGAATAAATATAAAAAATAACACCTAAACTTTTTCTCTCGAGTTTTTTTTTAACAAATAAATCTTTTCTTCTTTCTCACCATTGGTCCAGTTCTTGGTATTCTTGTCAAACATCCTGGTTCACTTTTCTGACTCTTTAGACCACTAATAGTTTAATCCGTCGATTAATAATTCTCGAACCTTTTTTTTTTGGTAATGTCTTGAGTTTTTTAAAAATGTTTTATTTGCTTTTTGGCACACCAACAATAAAAGAGGCTTGCTTATCTTTGGGCCTCATTAGCCCAACAACAAAGGAGGCTTTGGACCCCATCAACCCACAGCAAAAAGGATCACTTCACAATTACTGCCTCCCCATGTACTAATGTGAAAATTGGTGGAGTTATCCAAGTGTTTCAGGTGGCCGGTAACGTTCCCATAGCCAGTGCCCTTTGCCCCTCTCTAAGTGTGCCATGTGTCTGGGGTTTATCAAACCCCAAACATAATGCGGGAATATAAAAGTGGATTCGAATGTATTTTTATTTTTATATTTTTAAAAATTATCCTTAAAATTTATTTTTAAAAGATTTTTTATTTTTAAAAATTATTTTTAAATTAAATAAAATATAAAATAGAGGATAATTAATATTTAAATAAGAAAATATTTTATTTAATTATAAAATTAATATCTAAAATAAAAAATAAATTTAAAAATTATTTTTATTTTTATTTTTAAATTATATATTTTGAATTATAATTTTTTAAAATAAATTATTAAATAAATTATTTTATTTTAAAAATAAAAATAAAAAAATATTTTAAAAATAATAAATAAACAATATGAAATCTCCATAAAAAAGTCCTATTTGATGCTTTAATTGCCCGGGACTATTGTACCCTAAATGCAACTTGGGAATAGGGGGTAATTTTTGACATAACATGACACGACACGACATGACACGACACAAGTTAAATGGATTCGAGTTAAGCTTAATCAAGTTTGGGTTATAAACGGGTCGACTTATTTGACCCAAATAAATTTCGTGTCGAGTTCAGTTTAACCCATTTTAATCCGTTTAAGTTATATGGGTTATTAATCGGATCAACTCGACCTGTGTAATCTGTTTAACCTATTATATAATATATAAATTTATTAATTATTAATTTATATAAAATAAAAAATTAATATAAATGGATTTGATTCAAATTAAACGGGTTGTGTTACTATTATATAGGCATATTATGTATCTTCATATTAGACTGGTCGTATCGAATTGACCTATTTAATAAAAAAGTCGTGTCGGATCGACCCATTTATTAAACGATTCATATTCGAGTTAAGTATAAACGAGTTCGAGTTATGCATTACCTAACCCGATCTGTTAACCCGAATTGTCACCTTTACTTGGGAATAAGTATTATGGCTAGTCAATGGTCTTGTGCTTCCTCTACACATAACATAATGTAGAGAGTCACTTTCTCCGGTCAATTCACGTCATACTGATTGGATTTATTTTAAGGATAGAAAATAATAATATATCAACATATTATTAAATTTAATTATATAATAAATTTATTTTTAAGTTAATTTTGATATATTATATAATGGCATATAAATGATTAAATTTAATGATATATTAATATATTATTATTGCAATAATATATCATAATTATCTTTTTTATTTTAAATTTTATTTTCATAAAAAAGAGACTCTGTTTGTACTTGTCTTCCATTTAAAGAAAGATAGGTAGGAAATAAAAAAATTTTTATTGAATTTCAATAAAATTGTTTCTCCATTTAAATTTGCATTATAAATTATTAATTTTTTTTATGTTAAAAAAGTTGCATTAATGTAACAAATTAGAAGGAAGTTATCATAAAGAATTTAAATGAAAAATTATTTATTTACTTACACATTGAACCAAATTAAATTAATTTAATAATATGATCATTGTATTTTTTATTTTTCACATTGTTACATGAATAAATGGCTGATTTGCTTTAAAAAATGTAAAAAAATAGTGTCATCAGGCAAAAAAATTATAAAAAAATTATTTTAGCATTTAAATAAATAAATTCAAACATAAAATTGGATTTTATTTGCTTAATTTATTTAGAGGCACAATACAACTTACTTTATAATTTATTAGCATGTCAATAAATTAATTAAAAGTTAGTCTCTAGAGGTGCTCAATGCACTAGTTTATTAAAAAATATTTTATCTTGATAAATTTTATAGGGTAATTTTTATAATTTATAACTTATTAATTTTTTTTTAAATTTATCCCTCTTCTTTAAATTAATTAAATGCCTTTACTCTAATTATATAAATAAATATTTAGCATATATTCATTAATTTAATATAAATAAATAAAAAATAAGTAAGTAAATAAATATGTGATATTATAAAATATGATTAATTCAATTTTAAGTAATTATATGCTTATTTTAAATATATTAATTATATTAATTTAATTTGATTTAAAAATAATTATAAGTTAATTTACTTGACATATTTATTTATTTTACCGTATCCTTTTATATCATTTTATATTTTTCAACTATTTCAATAATTAATTTTATCAAATATTTTATTTACAATCCAATTTGATCATAATTAGCATAGGATTATTCTCACATAATCCTATCAATCTATTTCACACATTAGTAAACATAACAAGGTAGCCATCCATATCTTGCACTTAATCATTGAAAGCGTAACAAATATGCATTTCCTTTCCAAAATATCTATTGCATAATGAGTAGTTTATCAAAAGAATAGATAGATCAATTTATGTATTCTAGGTCTAAAGTATAATTATTATAACTATGTAATCACATCTTAATATCCATGTCCTAATCAACAAAAAAGATTTGACTAACTATATTACTTAATTTCACTAATTTGGATTTACAAATATATCAAATAGTGAATGTTGTCAATCCATCCAAAGATGAAGTTGAACCTTGAGGAAGGCATCCTACAAACTGTGTTGGTGGACGAGATAGGTTTTACTATGTATTTGAAAAGATAAACCCATAAAATAGTAAGGTTTTTTTTAGTATGATTAGTTAATAAGTTAATTGATAATTAATAAATTAGTTAATTATATTAGAAGTGTTTGATAAAAACTAGTATTGAATTAGTTAAAAAATATAAAATTACATAAAAAAATACTAATATAAACATATGTATATCAATCAAATTAATTCATATTTATTTTGAGATCAAATTATATTAATGTAATCAAAATATTCAAAATAAGAATATAATCACCTAAAATTTAATTATTATATTTATGATATTAAATACTTTCATTTATTTATTTATTTAAAATTTATTTGTTATTCATATAATAATATAATAACATAAATTTTAATTAATTATATTTTATAATATTACATATTTATTTACTTACTTATTTTTTATTTATTTATATTGAATCAATAAGTATATTTAAATATTTATTTACATAATTAGGATATAAATTATTATTTAATTAAAAAAAGGATAAATTTAAAAAAAATTTAAAAATTTATTAACTAATAAGTTATAAGCTACCTTATAAAACTTATCAAATAAGAGTTTATAAGCTACTAACTTCTAATGCACTAAATACTTTTAGAAATTGCCCTGCAGCTTATTGACCAAGTAAATAAGTTATAAGTTAACTCATTTATTATGCTAAACACACATTAAATATAGGATATAGTGAGAAATGTTTTACCGAACCTTCCATAAAAATTAATCTAAAAATATTAAATAAGTATATAAAGAGACAACTATAAATATTTTAAGCTCCTATGTTATATGAAACTTAGAACTAAGAATGGCAATAAGAAAAATATACATAGAAGACTAAGATCCCTATACCCCTCTTCATTTTAAAACATTCTATCATTTCTCATACCTGTCTTCATTTCAAAATACACTATTCTTCCTTGTTCCTATACTCTCATTAGCAAGATTTCAAATACGTATCTCCATTTTCATCAAATATCTAAATCCCCATACCTACTCTTATTTTTTCATTTATTTAAATAATGCATATTTATCTATATCTTATATATTTTTTAATAAAAAATAAAGATATTCAATTATTTTTATTTTATTCATCTAATTATAATTTATCTTTATCTCATTATATTTATTATTTAATCTATAACTTATTATTTTTAATAAAATAATAGTTACTTAAATATTTTAATAATACTAATGTAAAAAATATAACATGAATTCTTTAGTTAATGTTTATGTTTAAAAACTTTTCATATTTAAATTAACTAATATACATAGTTATTTTTTTATTATATATCAAATTTATATATAAATATTCATCATTATATATTATATAATTATATATTGCATAATAAGGGTATAAGGAAGGTTAGATAATACAGTCCCATCCCCATACTCATACCTAATAAAATCCCTACAAAAATTCTCTAAGCCCATACCTATATCTATTTTCAAGGCTTAAACCCTTAGCCGAATAGGCAAAAATTAATGTTACATATAGAGTATGGATCAAATTGTCATTCCTACTTGAAACATTGGATGTTTAATGATTCACCATCATTGTGATACTTTGCATAAATAATTTCCTTAAGGAAGACCATCTGTCAACTCAAAATAGAATATTTTCTTAAGGTGTCAAGTAACAATTGCATTAGACACATATCAAACAAGTTTCCACCTTACACCTCCTCAATCATTCTTATCTTCTCACAAACTTCATTCTTATACCTCCTAAGTCAACATTATTCTCCCATAAACTTAGACGCAAATCTCGATACATATGATCACATCATAGTAAAACTTACCCTCATCACATCATTTCATTACCTATCATGGCACAATTTTTGTTACACCCTTTATAAAATATAATAATTTAGAATTTAATCCATGAAAGGAATAATTAAAATAATTAATATATTCAGCTAAGTTGAATGTATGAATTATAAAATAAAATAAAAATTAATATTTTAATAAATATAGGAATGTGAATTCTATAAGACATAAATGAAAAAAGTTTAATAGAATAACAAAGTATAAGGTTTTGAATTATTAAAAGTGAATATGTGAGTATAAAAGAGATTTAGGAATAAGTTTCCAAAAATACTCCTAGGGAACTATTGCTCATTTTTATTTATGACCATCACCCTAATCCTTTCTTATTTTCCTAATTGCTTTATCTCCACCCCCAGATCTTTTCACATCTCCTTCTTCCTCTCAACAAATTAAGCAAGGGCAAAGTGCAATGTTCTTAAATTCTTCATCCATTTAAGGTAAAAACACCATTTTCATTAAGATTTCTCCTCATTTCTTCTTGGTTTGATGATAAAATTTGAGATTATTTGATTTTTCATGAAAATTTGGAACTCTAACTCAATAACCTTTAATTTTTCTTATGATCATGACTAAGAAGAATTAAAACCAACATCCCAACATTCTTTTTCATACTAAGTGAATGAATACTCCATTTGTTCTTCTTAGATTTTATGAAATCCAATTTAATTTGCATATTTTAGGCTTTACGCCCATTTGATCATAAAAGCTTGATTTTTTATGTTAATTGAGAGAACCACCTTGATTTAATGGTGCAAATGACATTAACAATATATTATTAATGTGTATTTATGATCCCTTGATGGTTAGTTAAGTGTGGTATGCATTAATGACAAGTTTTAGAATGAATGAACACTACTACATAATAACTAATTGATATTGAGTGTTTAAAAGATTAAATGTTAGCTTATTATCAATGTTTAATCAAACAATGTTGTATATCAAATTTAACATATGTTGTAAAACTATCATAAATATAACAATAACATTGATTAATATATAAAAAAAATCAATATCATATCACTTGTTAAAGTTATAAGAAAGGACATTCAGAGCCATTTTTTTTTATAAATAACCAATGTTTAATGTCAGATGTAACAATGTTGTATATAATTGATATGGTATATTCTGCCTTTCAAAACCGTACCCCACTCCCCTCGCTTTAGTTCCTCCCTTCCTACCCTAACCTCTTTCCCCAGCTCCTTTTTCCCGAATCTTCCCTATTTTATCTACATTTTGCCTTCCAAAGCACCATATTCAAAAATGAAAAATAATATCCCATATGGCACTACAAATCCTCAACATAACAATTTTAAATAATAAAAATATTTAAAACTAGGATAGGTTATACTAAATACCCTAATCATAAAAAGGTGATATGCTAAATATTGTCTTGCCACTTATTATTCAAATTGTGAGGTTAACATTTCTACGATTGAATCTAATTCCTACAAATGTGGTGAAATTTTATTAAATTTTGAAAAAAATGGTGGTACATATTTCATTAAACAGATAATAAATAATACGACCAAATACCCAAAAAGATGAATAAAATTAAATTTTTTTACATGTATAAACCTAGAAAAGCCTTATCAAAATAAAAGGTAACAAAATATAATAGATTATAAAACTAGAAACTATATTGCAAAAATACAAATAAAAACTAAATAAATCCTTACTTTTATATTTTACATTTTCCTAATAAGTGCACAACCCCACAAATTTAGTAATAATCTAACAAAAATTCATTCCTATAAAAAAATTAGTGAACAAAAATATAAAATTAAAAAGAATTATCTTTAGGTTGAAAATAGAGCATACCTCGTTAGAAACAAAATTATTATAAGATTGGAAAAGCTTTGTGATATAATTTGTAAATAGTACAATTGCTTCAATCTCTTTATTTTCAACTCGTGCAACAGGTAGGGTTTAAACATTAATTATTTGTGACATATTAATGTGTAAAGTACGATGACATCATTCTATTAATAAACATAATGATGTCGGTTGGTAAATAAATAATTGAGGTTATAAATTAAAAGACATAAATTTTAAGTAGTAAATCAATATTTTTTATGCTCTAATTTTTTTTAAAAGAATCAGCTATCTAGAATAACCATTAACCAATTAACACCTATAGAATCAAATTATAATTCATAACAACAAAATAAGATCGAAATTGACAATAGCACGACCAATTATAGGAGTTTTTATACAAGGTTTCTAAAATTTCATTTACATATAAAAATACAAGTTAAATCAAGTTATTTATAACCAAACTAACTGTCAGCAACTAATTTACAACAATTTAATTTATTATAACCACTAATCATATTCAAGAACACCTAAAATCATTCATTCTAGTTGAGCTCCGATCTTAATGAAGTATTATGCCTAAATCTTTTTAACCATCAAGTTATTCTTAAGTGTATTGTTTAAGCTTCTTCCTAAAAAACTACAATTTGTAGACAATTAATATATTATCATCAAGATCAATTCAATTAATTAAGCTAGTATGTGATGAAATGTAAATAAGTAAATGATTACCTTATTAGGGAGTTTATAAGTAGATAACAATTCATGCATGAAACACATGATATAGTAATTATACTCCATATTTTTTAGTTATTTTAGGCAATATAGTAAAAAAAGAAGTCAATTTGATCCTATTAATGTACAATCTTTTAGATAAAACATGATACAATTTTATTATTAGCAATATATCTTCACTTTTACCTATTTGAAAAGTTTATCCTCCTCTAATTACAGGTCCTTCTAGTAAGCTATAGTTAGAGCTTTTTTTAAGCAAATTTACAACTTGGATCACACCTTTCCTAAAAAAGGATCCAACCAGTAAATAAGCCTTTTCCTTAGTAACACCATGGCAAGCATCAAATGGTGACTAAAATACAATGACATAACTAAGCTGTTAAAATTTGTTTAAGAATAAAATATCATAAATGATGTATAAGTAAAACTTACCTCTTGTCGTATGGTGCAAAGGAGCAAGTTTTTTAAAGCTCACAAAATAAAGCATTGATAATGTACTATTACTTTGACTTCTTAATCGGCATAAACACTTTATTAAGTTGATATAGATCTAGGAATCTATATTTAACATTTGTCAGTAGTAGTAGATCATAGTAACATTTGTAGAAGGATTGACGTAAGATAAGCTTATATTTAGATAGTAGTTCAATTAATTTATACTTGATCAAAGAAAACAACATAAACTTACATGATTCAGAATTGGATGCAAGTCATATTAAGCTCCTTAAACCTCAACAATTGCTAAATGGAAGCTTTATCAATGAAAATCAAATTTTTTAATCCTACTACTTCCTCTCTAATTTAAAGCTTGGCTTGAGACTATTTGCCTCAAAAGCTATTAAGGTGTGCCTTCAACTCTTTCCAAGCATGATTAAGAGATTATTGAAACATAAATAATGACGGTTAGTAATCTCACACAATAATATTACAATAATGTTAGGAATATATAAAAAAGTTAATGTTAAGGGGAATATATGATGATATCTCTACTAGAAATTGAATGAAAGCTATTAATCATGCAATGAAAGTCTTATGGGTTTTTTCCACTATTTAAATTACATCATTTGGCACTGGCATATCAACCTTGCAAACTAAAGGCTTGTTAAACACCATCATGACTTGATTATCCGATAATAGTCGATGGTGTAGCTTACATCCTACAATAATCCATCCATCTGTAATCTTTCTCAAAGTGATCCTATAACCATTAAAACATATCAATCTCCACCTTATGTAATATGAACCCCTCCTATTAGATACCTAATTAATATAAAGACATATATAAAAAAAGTTTAAGAGTTAATGGTTATATTTACCTTAGGTATGGTCTTTAAAAAGACTATTGTTATGGAAGTCAACACTATAAATACTTGTATGTCCTCCTCACTAGTTACAAAAAAGGTCAGATCCCTTTCTCGATTAGAAGTTTGCCTAATTAGTTAGATATTGTTCATAAGATCCAACTCATCCCTAAGGGACCTATAGGCTAACTAAACAAATGCCATAGAACTCGAATATATAGTATTGGATGATTATTGATTCTTGCAAAAAGTGATGTAACTCCTTCTGCTGCTACAATTATTGTTATGCTACAAGTGCTACTCTTTCTTTTATTATAGGCTTACCTCTTAGTCTTTATTAAGTTTTTATGTCATATCTTTGGCAATCCTTACTCTTAAGTTCTTTAACTCAATGTTCAAATGTCCCACTAAAGGATATCTTGATGGGCCAAATAACTCCCTATGAATAATATCACATCTAACAACTTGAACATTACCAAAATGCTTTTTGATTCTTAAAGTTGCTATTAGGATACCATTCATCCTAGTTAGTTGGAAAGCCTACTATGTAAAAGTGTATCATAGCAATTAATAAAAAATAAATTATTAGAATTAACTCAAATGAAATAGAAGCTTCAAAATAATAAATTTTGGTGCAAATCTTAATATTTACAACCCTTTTTATAATGGCTCATCTTTTTAGGGTTGTATACTACCCTTGCTTATTTATTTTACCTTCCTTCATAACACTATATGAGAAATAGAAAGTGCTTCATCGATGTCCTCATCTTCCTTAACTTCAGCACATCTTTTAGCCAATAAGTTCTTCCTTAACTTCTTGTAACCCCTCTAAGAGAACAAGTCTGTATAGTTGGTTAGACTTATTTAACTCTTATTTATTAAGGACATATTAATTCATAGGTACAAATAATATACAAATAAGATATTAAGATAAATTAGATGGTAAAATTTAAAAAATTTATCTTGAAATGCTTATTATTGCATTATTTCTAGAAATTCTCCTACGATTCCTAGTCAATGTAGTTCCATCATTGTGGTGGATTTATTTTTGTTATGATCTTAAGAATAATGTATTCTCATTTCAATGTTATCTTGAAATCTTTTCACAAGTTTGTTATATATTGTATTTTTTATGCATTTGTTAGGTGTTTGGAATATGGAAGGATCTCTATAAAAAATACAGACAAGAAAAGGTCAAATTATGAGTAAATATGTTACAAATATAATTTTTATATTTAGTACAATACTATCCAAATCAAGTGTAGTATGCCAAAACTTCCTCATTAATATTATCTTTCAATTTCTGAAGGGATTTTCTTCCAATAAGGAATAATTATTAATACTTTAAATCATATAATCACTCCAATATAATTGGTATATTGTGATATATTTTCTTTATGTAACTACCATTTCTCATTGAATTTAACATGTAATTTCTTACTCCTCGACTGCTCTATAATAATACCTTTCAAGGTTATGGGACCACTAATCTACATAACTATAAAGCAAATAGGAGTAATAGAGTAATATATAATACATCTGATGGCTTAAAATAGATACAATACCATGCAATAAAAAAGGCAACAAGTAAAAATAATAAAGATATTATCACCAAATAAAGTGCGACTATAATTATACATCCTGAAGGCAACTAAACCTTAAAAGTATCACTAAACATAATATATAATATAATTTTAAACTTAATAATGAATAAAACTATCATAATGTCACTATATACATATGCATGCTAACTAGATAAAGTCAAATTTAATCTTTTAATATTAAAAAATACAATGAAAACAAAAAAAGAAAACATACCTGAAAATTTTGTTAATGATAATAATAGTTATGAAGTTAACTTTAAGTGCAGTAAAGAATGTGAACAAAAAGAGGTTTAGGACTCACTAGATAAATTTTAGCAAAAGTGATATTAGAAATTAGGTTTCAAATTGCAAAAGTGATAGGAAATAAAGGACTAAATAAAATTTATGTAAGCAAAATAATTACATATTGTTTTCTTAGTTAACAAATGACATCTTAAAAAAATAATGTCAAATTGATTGAAAACAGACATATGAAATTAAGACAATATTTATAAAAATGTCACTAAACAATCAATTTCAATGTTGGTTTTTTAAATAACCAACCTCTTATATCTTTTGCTCTTTTAAATATAATAATACGTATTTACTTTAGGCGTTGATTATATATATAACTAATATATTAATATCATTTTTATTTTCAAACATGTTGACCTCAGCAAAAAGATATTGATTTTTAAATTAAATATCATATTAAGTTTTAATTAAATTTCAAAAATGTCATTGTATGACAATAGATATTAGTTTTTTTATAATTATTATCTTATTTACCTTAATAATTTAAAAAAAAACCATTCTGTTTCTATAAAGTTCAATTTATCTTATGATCAACATCTATTGATCCATGTAGAATTGTAATTTTGCAGTAGTAAAATAATGAAAATTCAAAGCTTTTTGTAATTTTCCGCATGGTAATGGACTATATAGTTGATTATGCCCTATAAAATGCATTATAAAGGTGTATAGTCGATTATCTAGCCATGAATTACTCTTTAAAGGTTGATAATTAATTATAAACCATTAAGATGCTCTTTAAAGCCTAGTAGTCAACTATTAAGCCTCAAATTTAATTTTTTAGACCTAAACACTCGACTATAAAGTCAATTATGGAACCTAAAATTACTTTTGAGGCTCTTATAGTTAAGTATATAGTTAACTATACCAAGTTTTCCTTGAAAAATCATTACACCTATAGGTCCAACGTGCAATATATATTTTCCAAACATTAAGATATGATGAAGTATGATAGATAAGAATAAGATATATGAATTATGTTCATGAAATAAGGAATTAAGCTATTGTATTAAATGATATATAGTATGATTAAATTATATTTTTTGAATATATATAGTTAATTATACCAAGTTTTCCTTGAAAAATCATTACATCTATAGGTTCAACATGGGATATATATTTTCCAAACATTAAGATATGATGAAGTATGATAGATAAGAATAAGATAAATGAATTATGTCCATGAAATGAGGAATTGAGCCATTATATTAAATGATATATAGTGTGATTAAGTTATATTTTTTGAATATGCAATGAAATGTAATTTATAGTCATGCATAAAGGCATGGTGTTGTTAGATTATTGTAATAAATAAGGTTTATGGTTTATTATGAGAAATGAAATCTCTGAGCAAATTATGAATTAAAAAATATTAAAGGGACAATATGAATAATGGGCAATTAATTCTCGATAGTACATTTATGAATGTTATAAGGCTGATCATGAAAAGACAAAGATAGAAAGTTTGTAAAGGATATAAAGCTAATTTGGGAATCATAAAAGTGCATGTATACATTTATTCATTTTCTATTGCATTATATTGTGATATGGATTTGAAATATAATTATTCTTAAGAACTCTTATGTGATATATATTATGATAAAATTATTATGTTAAGCCTCTTGAAACTACTTGAAATTAAATTGATAATGTGATTAGTTATATATTAAGTCTTACAAAAGGATAATCTAGTAAGTAAGTTATTGCATTGCATTATTTGTTTAAATTAAGTAAATACTCATTAAGCTATAAATACTTTTCTATGATTTATTTTATGAATTCTCCAATTGAGCCCTTACAACCATTTCCTCATGCTAGTTTAGTTAGAAGCTTATTGTTTGGTTGTTTGGCTGTTTGGCAGCATAGGATATTTCTATATAGATTATCTTTATGACCTTATTCTATGTTAGGGCTGTAAAACGGGCCAGTCAATGCAGATATGGGCCAAGTCCATGATGGATTAGTCTATATTACCTGTATTCAAAAATAGGTTCAATTTTAGGGGTTCAAACCTACACAAAACCTGTGTGGATACGGGCTAGTCTATAAGTTTTAACTGAAAACTCACGGACATCATAGATACAGATCAGTCTGCCGTGGACTAGGTCCGTAACGGATTAATCCGTATTATTCGCATTAAAAAATAGGCTTAATTTTAAAAATTCATATCCGTAAAAATACTTCGCAGGTCGGTCTGTGGATCGCGACCTGTTTGACAGCCCTATTCTATGTATAAACTTGGGTAAAGGATTCAAATAATAAATTCCCTTTTAGATTAATTAAAGTAATTTATCCTTAATTTAAGAGAGTTATAAGTAATTGTAACTTTCTTATATTTTGTAAAACTTTATTTTGAATGAAATGCTTTTTTTTGTCAAATTTTATTTTCTTCCACTTATTCTCTAATAAATTATTCAGAATTGTGATAAGTATAATGGATCAGACTAATGGAAATCAAGTGGCAAATTATATGATGGCCATAATTAGATTAGGGTCATGACAAATTCACTTTATAATATAATTCATTCCATTACTCATCATGATATAATTCATATTACAATAAAAACATTCATCATTGATAAATATCATGAGCCCATAATATCATATTCATAATGGAATCAATGTAAACAATAATCAATTAGGTTATACATGACCTATCATGGTTAATCAATATCAAATAATAACTTTAATATATTTTAGGAATTGATAATATCATGTACATATACTTTTAAATTCCAAGAAATATATAAATTGGTTCATTACTCATGCTATTCATCATCATGTGTGTTTAAGTTCAATCATTCTTGTATTCTATGCTTATAATGGCCCAATACCTTGCATTTTTACTAAAAAGCATTATTTTTAATGAAACAAGGTTATGATTGATTATATAATCAACTATTAATGTCCAGAGGTGAGTTCTAGCACTTATAGTCAACTATATAATTGAGTATAAGGTTCTAGACGTAGCTCTAGATAATTATAGTTAACTATCATTGTCTGGAGACAAATTTTGGGTTTGATAGTTGATTATAAGGTTCCAGAGAAAAATTTAGGCTATATAATTGATTATAGGATGGTGTTCTATAGATCTTCTTGCATGAATACTATTCAGCAACCGTAAATAACCTTCAAACACCATATAATTCATACCAAAACACAACCACACCATTAAAGGCATTAAACACTACTTTTACTTATCAAAACCTCTTATTTTATCAACTCATTTAATGCATCAAACACTATCTCCATGCATGACCATTAAATAAGCAAAAAAGCATTAAAATTCATGAAAATAAAGGATTTAAGTTAGGTTTTTAGACAAAATACTACTCATAGTACTTAGGATAGTGGCTTGAAGTGTAAATGATTATTAAAACCTATATTCATCAAGTAAGAAAGAATTTATGGATTAAGGTTATGGGTGGCTTCACATTTACTAATAAATAGAGTTTTGGAATCAAGAATATAAGTGAAATTAGATGATTATGGAGAAGATTAGGTGATGAGAAATTATTAATTCACAAGTAACTTATCTTATGAAGTTGAGATTGAAGAAAGTTTAGAAGATTTTCCTTAGAAACTCTTTGGTTTCTCTTGGAGCCTTTAGAGATGATGATGAGAAGTAAGGTAAATGATAGCGTTTAGATGTATTGGGAATAAAAAGGCTAATAAGTGTTTTGGGAAAAAAGAGTAAATTATAACTTTAACTCATTAACTGACTTCATTGAGCTATAATTGACTATACAAGTCTTTGATTATTACCTCACTTTTCTAGCATTATATACTTTACAAAGCCTTTTTAATCTTATACATCCTCAGATTCTTACATTTTATCAAATTTTTCATTGTGCACATTTTGCTTATACATCCTTTACATTTAAATCATTTGTGGACACAAGACATACCATTCAAGTAAAATAATCATATTAATTTTTAAAAAATCAATGGTTAAGAAATTTATGTATTTTAAATTCTTAAGGATGTAACAACTTCCAATATAATTAACTAGTTAAGTTTATAAGCTTTCATTTAATAGTTAGTTTATTAGTTACTTGCATTGGATAAAACCAAATTATCAAGCTAAGTGAAAATTTATTGAATTTGTAGATTGGCAACCAACTCAACATATTCAATAACTATTCATACTTGAATGAGATTTTGTCAGATAAATTAATTTAATATTATCTTTATTTTTTAAGATAAAAATTGGTTATCTAATATATATCACATTATTTAAAATTATAGTGTCTAAAATTTTTTAAATCATAATCATGAAAAGTTTTGAATTTAGACAAAATTTTAATAATTTGTAATAAATTTTTTAGTCTAGCAATTAAATGTAAGGGAAAAAGTAAGAAATTATTTAAATATTATAAATTGAATACTTAATAATTTTAATACTTAAAATTTAATACTTAATGTTATTGTTAAATATTTTGATATTATCAAATATGTCTTAAATTAATTTTGACACTCAATATTATTTTTAACACCTTTTCCTTTTTAATATTTGAAGTCGTTAAATAACTCGCCATTCTTGATATCATAAAAAAATTAAGCTAATTTCATGACATGAGTAAAGTAAAGTAAATAAATAGTATTTTTTTCATTCAAATCTCTTAATAATATTAAAATTGAATACAACATACTTATTTCTAATTCTTTAATGGAAAACCTTTTTATCAAAACAAAAATGTTATATGTAAAAAATAAGATTAAAATTGAGTTTTAAATATTTTATATTCATTGAATTTGAATTAATCTTTATAAATTTGCCTCATTATTTTGTATTTATTAATAACTCTTGATTTGCATTTAAAACTCAATTTCGAACCTCATTTTTATTATATATAACATTGTTGATATCAAAAGCATTTATATAGACAAAATTAAAAAGAAAGAAAGAGAAATAACTTCCCACTATACAATCAGGGTTGCAACAAAAAATAATGACAAAAAAGTATCCATGTGTGTAAGGTTTCCATTCCCCACTTACCTGTGGGTATAGTAATTATAGTTACATCTTATAACAAACTTGATTACATTAAAAGACTGTCTGGTTAGGATAATAAAAAAAGCGTAAGAAAATGGTAAATTTTCATTCTTTTTATATATGTTTGATTTAGAAAAAAATTATTTTATTTTTCTATTTTTTCTTATAAAATTACCTTAAATGAGAGAATGACAATTGTCCTTAATTTCTCAAGGAATTTAATTCCCTCATTTTAAGTTTTGAATTTATCAACTTCAATATAATAATAATGATAAAAATAATGATATTAATAAATAATAAAAATAAAATATTTAATGATACAAAATAGTTAATAATATTAGTGAAATAATATTTATAACTATAATAAAAAATAATAATTACACAATAATAATAAAACTAAATTATGTACATTGATTCATTTACATGTCAATATATCATTGATTGAAATTATGCATGATAATATACTTTTTACTAAGCATAATAATATATTTTAGATTAAATTACTCCACTTTTTATAAATTCTTCCAATTTTTAGTTAGATATTTATTATTTAATAATCTTAAATTGAATCCATGTACTTTTTTTTAGCAAGATACTTATTCTTGCTTTATTAAAAAAATTTATTGGGTTTTTCTTCTTAATAAGTGTTATCTACAAGATTTGAATTTCTACCTATTAATAGGTAAAGTCTATCCAAGGCCTACATATTTTCCATTAGAGCAAAACCTTATTAATGAATTTCTATTTATTTTTTAGTAACAAATTAATTTGGATAAAATTTAACATTTATAAAAATAATTTATTTTTAGTCGATATTACTTATACTCTCTATTTAAGGAGTGAACCCTCATTCCCTCTAATAATAATAGAGTCCACATTTCGAGGGTCCAAACCATGACTTATGAGGAGAGAGTGAACACGAAGTGAATATAGGAGAATAAAAGTAACATTATTCTCGTTATGATGATTAAGGAAGGAAATTAATAGCATGTTTGGTATAATGGAATGGAAAGGAATGGAAAAAATTTGTTTGATACGTGTTGAAAGATGATTTGGGTTTAAAGAAAAAAGAAAAATAAAAAAGGCTAGAAAAGGTTGAGGGAAAACATAATTAGGGTTTAAATAAAAGGAAAAAGTAAAAAAGAGTAGAAAAAGTGGAGAGAAAACTTTTAAAATATTATTGAATAATATATTGGTAAAATCTAATAAAAGACTTAACTATATAAAGTTTCTAAGAAATATAAAGATTGAATTACCCCCAATTTCAAATGCAAGACAAGCAACTCTATAATTTAGAATCAATAATAATCAATCTAAAATGTTACCTAATATGATGTAATTCTTAATTTAAGATAATTTTCTAATATATTCTAACACTCTCCTTCAAATTTTAGCTAATCTAAACTTAAACTTGAAACATATATTAGAACCTTTTAGATCTAAATAAAATATAATAAAAAAACTTGAAGAATCTTTAAATAGCTTATAATGAACATAACATACCAATAACTTCCTTTGAACACAAAGTGAACCAATAGCTATTAGAATGATAATCGGTGCAAAAATACTATTAAAATGATTGTCAATGCAAAAAGAAATACTACTAATATAAACATGACTAAAAATCTACTTTGATCCTTATAGGATTTGATTTGTATCAATTTTGTTCCTAATAAAAAGTTTGTATCAATTTAGTCCTTATAAAATTAAAAATCATCAAATTTTAGTCCTTCCATATATTTCTTTGCAAACTTTTCATTTAGGGAAAAGTCATATGGAAGGATTAAATTTTAATGATTTTTAACCTTATAAGGATTGAATTAATAAAAACTTTTTATCTTGGACGAAATTGATAGAAATTGAATCTTATAGGGAGCAAAGTAAGTTTTTAGTCAACAAATATTAGCATATATAACTTCTAGAACAACCCTAAGCACAAAAGAAAAGTGCTGCTAGAATAAACATCAGCACATATAATTCTTAATTTAAGATAATTTTCTAATATATTCTAACACTCCCTCTTAAATTTTAGCTTATCTAAACTTAAACTTGAAACATATATTATAACCTTTTAGATCTAAATAAAATATAATAAAAAAAACTTAAAGAATCTTCAAATAATTTGCAATGAACATAACATACTAATAACTTCCTTTCAACACAAAGTGAACTAATAGCTATCAGAATGATAATTGGTGTAAAAATACTCTTAAACTGATTGTCGATGCAAAAAGAAATGCTACTAATATAAACATGACTAAAAATCTACTTTGATCCTTGTAGCATTCAATTTTATCAATTTCATTCTTAATAAAAAGTTATATTAATTTAGTCCTTATAAGATTAAAAATTATCAAATTTTAGTCCTTCCGTACATTTCTTTGCAAACTTTTCATTTAAGGAAAAATCATATGGAAGGATTAAAATTTAATGATTTTTAATCTTATAAGGATTGAATTAATAAAAACTTTTTATCTTGGATGAAATTGATAGAAATTAAATCCTATAGGGAGCAAAGTAGGTTCTTGGTTAACAAATATTAGCACATATAACTTCTAAAACAACCCTAAGTACAAAAAAAGTGCTACTAGAATAAACATTGGTGCATAATACTACCAAAACAATCATCAACATAAAAAGTAGTGTTGTTGAAATGAACATCAACGCATAATACTGCTAAAACCATTATCAATGCAAAAAAGAACCACTACAACAAAGGATTTGATGTGATTGAGGGATATTACATGATGGATAAAGTTAATAAAACAAAAATAGCAATTAAAAATAATAGTAGATAATGGAAAATAGATTAATAAAAAATAAATAGAGAGGAATCTAGAAGTTTGTGGCGGTGTATGTGGTGATGCATGGCAATAGAGAGCTCGATTTGGTAGATTAAAGGTTAGTGAGTTTAGTAATGTTAGCAGTAACAGTTGATGCATGTTAAAAGTAATGGATCAAAGTTAGATAGATGTTAAATCATAGTGATTTATATAGATGCATAAATAGCTAGATGGCAATCAGTCTCTAATGTTTAACTGGTGAGAAGTTGTCAAACACCATGGTGCTAGTAATAAAGTGAAACATGTTAAAAAAGAAGGAGAATTATAGCTAAAGAAATGTGTGGCAGCTGGATGATGTCAATGCTTTTACTGTTAGCTGAGAGGAGGAAGTTGTACAAGATGATACCACTAGTAAGACAATACGAGGCTAGGAAGGAAATCAACTAGAGAAAATAATGACAATGCAGGAAAAAATGGTGGCGTGTAAGGACCTAGCTAGTGGTAGTGCTCTAATCGGTGACTGGTGAAATGAATTTAAGCATTGTGATAGCAGTGGTGTAATGATCAAAGGCTTGGAAAAAGGGCAATAAAAAACAATAAAAGTGCTAGCAAGTGAACAATGATCGGGGAAAGGACGACGTTGAAAATCAATAAAACAATTATGAATTGAAAAGATGAATGATTGGTAAGGTAAGTTATAATAGAAGCTGAAATGCAGTGATATGAGAAGAATGTTGCATTGAAAGTGATAACCTACAAGGTCTCAATATGGATGATACCATTTTAATACCATGTTGAAAGATAATTGAGGTTTAATGAAAAGGGAAAAGTAGAAAAGGTTTGACAGAATTGAGAGAAAACTCTTGATATATTATTTAATAATGTATTGGTAGAATATAATAAAAGACTTAACCTAATACTTCATTTATACAAGGTTTTTAAGAAATATAAAGGCTTAAATACTTTTCAACTTTGGATGCAAGACAAATAAGCTTATAATCTAAAATCAATAATAATCAAGTTGAGATATTGCCTAATATGATATAATTTCCAATCTAAGATAATTTCTTAATATATTTTAACATAAGCATTATAAAATGGGAGTGCCTACTCTATAAAGAATGGTCCTTTTATAATAAAAGTGATGAAATAACTTTTTAATACCTTTATCCCTCACATTTATATTTCAATATTATCCTTTATTAATAAATAATAAAATAATACCTTTAATAATTTTTTATTCAAATATTTTGATAATTATGTTTTTAATAATGAAATTTAAAATAAAATATTTTTTATTCTTAATCATATCATTTTTTTTATTTAACATGTATTATTATTCTATTTAATATGTATGTTCAATTACAAATTGTATATGAGATTAAATTTAATTTATTATTATTGTAAAATATTTTATACTACTAATAAATAAGACAAAGTAACATTATTGAGAAAATAATACCAATTAAGAATTTTTAACAACAATAAAGAAATTTTAATAATTTTTTATTGACATAATAATATGTGAATGAGTAATAGTGTAAGTAATAGTATAAAGTTAATTTACACTAATAGTGCATCAAATGTAAATCTATTATATATATGTATATATGTTTAGTTATAAATAAACAAAAAATAAAAATATTATCAATTATATAAATAAGGTTTCAATTTTATATTTTTTTATTTTTTAGGATATTATTATTGTTGGCCCTTTTTTTCATTTCATTCTTACAATATTTGTTATATTAAACATAATTAAGGAATGCAATGCATATTTTATTTCCAATCATATCAAATATAATTATGAAATAATCATTACATTTTATTCCATCATATTAAATTCAATATAAAAATAAAAAAGAAAACAATGGTAGATAAAAGAAACGTGCTTACCACAGAGCCGTGAAGCTTTAAAATTTAAAGTGACATAATAAATTTTAAAATTATTTGATCAAAACTATTTATTTTTTAGTAAATATAATCAAATAATTATAATATAATAATTTTTGGAATGGTCAAATTACCTCAATTTTCAAAACTTCAAGGATATCATATAATTAATCTAAAGAGTAAATAGATGGACAAACTATATATATTTTTTATATCTTTATTTTAAAGTTTTAAAATTTTAAATTAAATGAACATTTAAGCAAGAGCATCAGATGATGTTGAATTCAAGGAATCATAGGCCTTCGATCTCCTTGCTTTCTTAATCACAATTCCTAAATAAATAGGAGATGCTGATGTACTCTTCACTTTTCTTTATTTGTCTAACTATTATAAACGAGTGGACATAAAGTAATTATTGATATTACTTTTTTTAATAACTTATATATTTGGATGAAAGAGAATAAAAGAGGAGAAAAAAAAATATATATATATATACTAAAAACTATTGTTAATTTTTTAAATTCCTCTAACACCCTTCAATTTGAAAATTAAAAAAAAATCTTATATATTTCAATAAAATAAAAATTATGACTTAACAAATCATTCTTAATTTTTTTTTCTTTTTTTCCCGCTTTTGTCATACCCTGTATTCATCATTTTTCTTCGTCTTGTAATTCTCAAAGACACCGAAAAAGAATCTTAAAACCTTTGACTTGTCACCAAAACGACAGACCAACTACCAAATAATAAAATTGTATGATATACCTGCCTCGCAAAGGAAACTTAAAGTTTTATTTTTGGTTAACAAAGGATACGTTTAGCCCGGGGCGGCGGCTCAGTACACTTTGGGTGCCTAGGCCCCGAAATTTTTCAATTTTTTAATTATATATAAATTTTATTATGTAAAAAAAATTATTAATTTAATCCTTCAAAATATAAATTAAATGTAAGAGATAATATAATGTGTAAGAATGTGTTTAAAAAAACCAATTACTTAATTGAATAAATTCATAATTAAAATTATATTTAATTTTTCTAATTTATTAATATTAAATATTAAATTTTTTGAAAATTCGTTGGATTCATTTAGTAGTTGAGTATATTTAGTAGTTACTTTTATTTTAATGCGATTTTGTTGGATAAGTATATTCAACTTATTTTTATTTTTCAAATAATAATTGAATATATAATTTACGTTGCATCATTTAAACATCAAGTGTAAATAATTTTTAAAATCATAATCAAGAATAATTTTAAAATTTTATAAGATTTTTACACTTTGTAATAAAATTTTAATTTATTAACTAAATTTAATATTTAAAATAAGTAAATATTGCTGTAAATTTAGAACTTAACAAATTTAACACTTAAATTTCAATACTAAATACTTTAGAATTATCAAATACATTCTATGCATCATTATATTTTTTTTCATTTTGAAGAAAAGAGAAAAATAATTAAAAATATAGAAGAAATAGATATAATGTGAAAGTAAATTTATTATTAATTATTAAAAATAATTATTAAATATGTTATAACATATCTGAGATTAAATTGAAATAATAATCAAGATCAAACTTAAATTTTATAAACTTATTGAACTTAAACTTGAGTTCATTTATTTTAGTTGAACCCGAGTTTATTGTCAATAATATTAATTGTATAGTAATATTTGATATTATTTATAAATTTTATTTTGCTTCATATTCCAAATTTAAACTCGAGATCTTTCCTATGTACGTTACAACCGAATTATCAAGTCTATTTAAAAAATAAATTTAATTTATTAATAATCTTAATTGCACGGTGATTAAAAAAAAACAATCGCTCCGACCCTTAATCATCACCCACCGTCCGCCGAGTACTGATCGGCGATCAAGTGATGCGGGTTCCCAGGGAATTTAGAAGGAGTGATTGCAGGAAGGGAGAATTTATTTGAAGTCCCTTTTTGACATGATTGGATTTTTTTTTTCCATGGAAGCTATCGTGGGACGAGATAATTTTATTTATTTGTGTTGTATAATTGTAAAATATTAATATAATAATAAATATTTTATTTTGTTAATGTTACATGTGATCTGCAATAGAAAATTATTTTTTTACTGTAATAACATAAATTATTGTTTAATTATAAAATATACAAGTAATATGCCATTCTTTTATTTATATAGATAAACAATTTTTATAGAAAATATTTTTAATAAAATAAATGGAACCTAGATTCATGCACAAATTGATTTGTAAGTTTAATTTAAATAAATTATATATTAATTTTTTAAACCATTTGTCAAAAAGCAAGAGAAATGATCAATGAAGACAAACCTACCTTTGTGTTAGTCAAATATTATGCATAAGAACACAATGGCATTTGAATGTACGGTTTGATCTCTAGACTCCCTAATTTGATCACAGCAGTTTGTCACTTGAATATATATATATATATTTCCACTGAACTGGGAGGAGAATTCAATAAATATATTATCCAAATTTGTCGTTATTAATCAATCACTAGCTACTAACTCACCAACCCCCTAGTGGCTTCTGTCGTTTGAATATTCATCCTGGAATAAAATGGTTACGTGACCGTTTTTGTCATTGTATTATAATGACGGATCAATTATGACATGTGAAGCTAGTTTTTATTTGATTAATATATTAGATAAAAATTTATGTGAAATTTCATAGATGAAGTTTTTATTAGAATTTTATATATTTATTTGGTTCCTAATAATTAATTAATAATTATATTTATCGAATTATAATTATTAATAATAAATTAAAAAAATATACATGTAAAAATTTTGGTCTAGAATTTCACAACAAATACTTGCGAAATTTTATTTAAATTTTCTTTTAATATATACCCTTAAATAAAACTCCTTTACCTCTTATTTGGTATAGCAAAAATTAAGATTTTATTTTATTTTTAAATATTTTTTAAAATGATATTTAATTTTAAATAAAAAAGAATTCGTTTACAATTCTAATTTTAATTATATTTGTATCATTATAAAATTTATAAAATTTAGTAAAGGTTTCATTAGAATTCATTTAATTTAACCTAAAATATATATTATATAAAAAATGATCCTTTTTTTAACATTGTATTTATTATAATATAATTAAAATTAATTTTTTAATTGAATTTTATGCAATTTTTAATGCATTTCAAATAAAATAATTTATTTATAAATAAATTAAAATTATTATTTTTATAAAAATTTTAAATAATAAAATTTATTTATAAATTTTAAAAGTTGGCTTTAATACCACTATTAGATTTCAGATTAAATAGGAAAGTTTTAAAATTTATTCCAAAACTTAACAAGGCTCATAAATTAATGTTAGATTTATATGTAACATGATTCAAAGCATTGCCAAAGAGTTTGAATCCTTCTATGTTTGAATTCATGAGAATTGTGTCTGCTTGTGATGAACAAATTGATCACCAGTGTCCAAACAAAACAGTCACTGGCTCCAAGGAAACCGATCACAAACGCATGAACACACAAAATGAAACGATCACAAAAAGTCGTCCGAATGCCCAATGTCTCTATGCTATCTAAATGGGCACTTAAATCTCCAATTAAATTGAATAGGATTAATCTCACTTTTCAACACAGTGCCAGTTGTGAATTTCCTGATTTTCAATTGCACTTAGTCACTCTATATCACTTACACTCTGTATCAAGTGTATCGAAACCAAGGTTTCAATGAAAGCAAGTTGATATCTCACCTCCATTGCTCTCCAGCTTTATACTGCCTAATTTAAACTAAATCATTGATATTAGCCAAATATTTTTATAACTAATTTATTTTATCTCCAAATAAAATATTTTTATAAGCTGAAACTAGAATTATTTTTAAAAAAGATAACTTAGCTTTAATTATTGACTAAATACAATTATGATTTTGGTCGATAACCAGCTCATATTTATTGTTAATTAAGTATAACTCAATTTTATTGGGTTATAACTTAATGGAGTCCAAGTACATTAACCTATCTATCCTAATTAGAAGTCTTGGTTAACTAAAAATTTTAAATTACATTATAATTTCAATATTTTACATGCTATTTTTGAGTGACCATTTAAATTTTTATTATGTTGGTAACGAATTTAAACTCCTACTTTAGTATTATAGAAAGGTAATGGTATCTAATAATATACCACTATCATTCAAATAATAAAAATGTCAATAATTCAACGTAATCTTTCCGTGACCAATAAAAAGACAGTATAGTGCATAACTCTCCATTCATTTCTTTCTTTATTTCACGCTGCCGTGAGCTATATAATCACAAGTCCTAATTCAAAATTTCCGCCGACAAACGAGCAAGGGTAGTTTCATTGAACTCTCTGTGAATGCGACTTTTGGGGACTACCCTCCGTGAAAATTTTATTATATAATTACTTATAGGAACTCCTCGGACTTTTCTTCTTGTTTGAATGGTCAGTGCTAACCAATTATCATTGTCATCCGTCACTGTGGAAGAAGAAAAATATTTGTTCCAGTCAAAATGTCAAAAAGTAAATTAATGCAGGCTGTTATTTAGGTAGCGTTTGATTGGTATAATACTTTTAATATTTTTAAAAATATTTTAAGGAAATATCACATTGATTCAAAGTTTAAAAAAAAAATATTTGAGAATATTATATTTTCAAAAAAAATTTTAACTCAATATTTTTTTAAAATATTCTCATAGGAGGGGGTGAGTATCTCAAATTTTTATATAATAAGAATGTGATATTAAAATATTCCAAAAAAATTTATAGTGAATTAAACATAGAAATATTATATTTCTATTAATTAAATTTCAAAAAATTACATTCCTATGAGAATGTATACTTTCTTGGAGATATAAGGTTTTATGAACTAAACGCTACCTTATTGGAATTGAATTTCTTAATTTTTTTAATTACTTTTGATTCAGAAGAAAAAGGGATATAAGATTTGTCTGTTTACTATTTTTAAAAAATAATTTTTTATTTTTAAAATAAAAGCTTCTATTTGATAAATTATTTTTAGAATTTATTTTTAATTTATTTTTAATTTTTTTAAAAAAAATAAAAACAAGTTCTAAATATTTTTTAAACTTTTTTTAGACAATTTTGTAATTAAATGAAACTTTCACTTATTTCCTTCATTGAACATCATCTATTCATTATTTTTCTTGAATTCAAAAACTTTTTTAAAATAAAAAATATTTTCTAAAAATAACTTTTAAAAATAAAAATGAAAGTGTACATTCTCAGGAATCACATTTTTGAGAATATATACTTTCCTAAAAATGTAAGATTTTATGAACCAAACACCACTTTATAAGAATATCTATTTGGTATTTTTAAAATAATTTTTTATTTTTAAAATAAAAGTTTCTATTTGATAAATTATTTTTAGAATTTATTTTTAAAAATTATTTTTGAAAAAAATTTAAAAATAAAAATAGGTTTTAAATATTTTTTAAACTTTTTTATGACAATTTTGTAATTAAATGAAACTTTCACTTATTTGCTTCATTGAGCATCATCTATTCATTATTTTTCTTGAATTCAAAAACTTTTTTTAAATAAAAATATTTTCTAAAAATAACTTTTAAAAATAAAAAATAAAACTATATCCAAACACATTTATAATCTTTTATTTTAAGACTCAAACCTGACATTTTAATAAAATTTATATTTTTCTTTTAAATTTACACTCTTAATTTTTTTTAAAAAAATTTAAATCACATTTGGACGTGGCAATTTAAGACAAAAAACGTAATTATATAAAGTATTTAATCACTGAACATATATGATTTATATTTTTTTTCAAAAGGAAACTATTATCATCATTTGATTACTTCCACAGCCTTTAGTATAACATTTGAATTGAATATGCTTTTATATGTGTGTGATCAAGCCATTCTAATTTTGCCGAAAGTTAATTGAGTTATGCTTCTTTCTATTCAGCTGGTAAGAATTGTGGTAACCTAGGTTGCTTGAGGACAGCTTGACACTTTGAAAGGGAGCTTGAGTAAAAATTGGTACTTTAGCTTTAGAAAGTGCTAATGGTGCATTTAATCTATAAGGTATCTTTACTTTTTTCTTTTCACGTGGCTTTAACCAAGGAGAATATGTGCAATGTGGTACGAAATTATATATGTTTTTAATGTAAGTTATAATTTTCCATTATGGTTGAAAAAAGTGCAAACTTCTGTATGAAATAGATTTTATTGAGGATTTTTGTGTGGAATGATGGAACTCCAGAAGCCATAACTTTATTTTAATAGAACAATTACAACATCAATATAATAAACAAGTTTTAATTTCTACACATTTTGCAGGTCTACGGCAAGCGACCTTATTAAGCTTTTAAATGATCATCAATGTCATCAATTAATTAGCTTTGAAGCATTTGCTAGAAAGGTAACACAATATTATTCTCCATTCCCTTGCAGAGATTTACTGCTTTTATTTTTTCACTTTATTTGATTTCAGAGTGAACAAATATCAAAAGGGAAAAACTACATTATATTCTGATTAGCCTGTGTAAAACTATTCTATTTTTAGCCTTACAAAATGCAAATTCTTACCTCATTAGGGCATTTTCTTTATGATATGATGTTTGTTATTGATCAAATAGGAATGAAGTTTCAAGAATGATTTTCTGAAATGAGCATTTTGAAATTTGTGAATGTAGCAGCATTTATATTTTTAAACATGTTTTAAAATGCTGGTATGATGTACTTTACAGGTCGTTTCCTACGGTGGCAACCCTACTAATGATTCATTTGCAAGTGCCTATGTCATTGCTCTGATTACATTGCAGGTAATTGCAAATTCATTATCTCATGAATAAGGAACGGGATATTCAAAAATATCTGTATTCATTATATTAGTTGGTGGCAGGCTAGACTTTTTGGGTTCATAATGCATTCCAATTTTAAACTACAGTAGAGGCATTATTTTTCAAGGTTCCTTCTCTTTTTTAGTTTTATAAGATGATCATTTGGAATACATGACCCACATGCTACTAAGTTTCATAGAGTTTTCATTTACATAGTTTCAAGGCACATAGTTTATAGGAAGGTAAACATGGACTAATTAATTATACTTACTTTATAGTTACATGCTATAGGTATTCTGGATAGAAAAAATGGTTCTGATGCAAAGTTAGGATAGGAGCATCACCTACTTTGTGTCATGTCTTGGTCCACTTTGTCAATTTGTCTTTACTTTATCTTCTAATATATAGATTATCCAGCCTCAAGTGGGATCAACAAAAGTTCACGCCAATAGAAAATAGAGCCTAAGTTGTCTTGACATACGATCATCACATGTGAACTTCAATTTTTAACTTCACTATCATGTGCTGCTTAGATAGTAAAGTGTAATTAATATTATTCTTAAATATCTTTGTAATTTTCTTTTTGTTGGTGCAATAAATTATGTCTAGCATATCATTTACTAAAATATTTCAATTTACAAAAAAAAATGGATATAATTACGAGTTAAGTAATATATGATTCATCCATATGAAAGAGTAAAATGAAATTCACGGAATAGTTTGATAGCATTGTGCCATTTCTCATGTTAGTGATTTGATTTTGCAACAATGGTTGTGTCATTTGCTTGATAAGGCTGGCATCTGTTTAGTTTGTCAATTGGTCATTGATGTTTTATAGAAAAGTCTATTATGAACCTTGTGGAGACTAAGTGATAATTTGCCTTTTAGAACAATGTTTATTATATGTGAAAGGTATTGAAATTATAAAGTATATGCAGGCATGAACTCCAACCACAAGGAAGAATATAAACAAGTAAAGATTCGAAAGAATTTGATCATCAAGTCTAAAAAAGAATGCAAAGGTGAGCCTTAGCACACAACAAGAGCTTATATTACTGCATTATTGAGAACCTAGCTCTAATTTAATTTATTATCTAATTTTAACTCCTCCAATTATTGAGTGATTTAATTACTATACTTGCTGTAATTTTGACTTTTAAAGATTTACTTATGAGTTAAATATGTGAAATCATTATGTTAGATGTTATCAATACAAGTTAGCCATTATTATTAAAAATTAATCTCCTATTTTATGTGTAGGAAAAGTTCTAAATTCTGAAGCACAGATAATATGTTGTGCAAGAACACCATTGTCAGAATTGAATAATCGTAGTGAAGATTTATGTTCAAGACTTCCTCCGATTGAAAGCAATGGTTATTACCTATTTCACTACTTACTATATTTTATTTTTATCAAAACAACATAAGTAATCTTATTATTCTAACTAATATAAACTGTCAATTTGTAGTTTATGCTACCCAGCCATGTAAAAATGCATGCATTTCCAGAAGCAAAAGAAAAAGGTTCGGTGGTGAAAATGTGACAATTGATACATGTTTTGGGAATATAAACAATATAGAGGGTTTGTCTCTAACTTATGTAATGATCTTCTAATAATTGAATAATTTTCATATCATGTTTATTGATTTATCCTATTTGTTCCATAGGTGAAAATAATTCTCCCAATCTGGTACACACTTCAAGTTCTGCATGGAATTTTATTAGATTGCAAAATTTTGCATCTACATCATCTAGACATCTTAAGCAACAAGCAGTGCTCCATGATGCCTCTAAATTGGCACAAAATTTATTAGCAAAATTCAACTGTGTCAATATAAATGTAACTATTCAATGTAATACAAGTTCAAGGAATTTATTAGATGGCAGGAGTTCTTCATCTACAGCAATGTTTAGTATCAATTCTGAGAGATCAAGAAATGGTACAGAATGCAGAAAGCTTTCAATTTTAAATGGGTATCCTGTGCAACACTTTCCTGAGTCAATTCAGCACCATAATGACTCATACAATCATATTGATGACGTTGGTGGGCATGAGTTTCTTTCATCATCAAGTAATATTCATGTCATTTTATTTTATTTTGAAATGTGTGCTTTACTTTAACTTTGAAATGATGCTTTTAAATTGTTCAATTATTAAAACATTGCTACATAACTTTGTGACAAACCCTTAAAATTATGTGCATTCCTAAAACATGTTTCAATTATCACATTTTCACCACCACACTTTTTTCTTTTACTTCTTATTAAATTAATTTGATTTTTTTTCTTAGGCTATTTGGATGTTGGTGATCCTAAATGTGTTTGCAAGTACTGTGGTGCATTATTATGGTTTGATGAGCGGATTAAGAGATATAGAGATAATTCAAATCCTTGTTTTAATTTGTGTTGCTCCATAGGAAAGATCAAGTTGGAACAACTTCTTGGACCACCTCCATATCTCAGATCATTAATGTTTGATAATTCTCCTTCTGCAAGAAAGTTTAGAGACAACATTCTTACATATAATATGATGTTCTCTTTTACTTCAATGGGAGGAAAAATTAATCGATCTGTTAATTGTGACGATGCACCACACATATTTAGATTGAATGGTCAAAATCATCATTTGATTGGAAGTCTTCTACTTCTTAATGGAGCACCACCTAAGTTTGCACAGCTGTATGTTTATGACACCAAAAATGAAATTCATAATAGACTGAATGCTGTGAGGTATATTATTATATTACTACTAACATGTATTCCATTTAAAATATTCATACTATTGATGTTGAAATTCAAATGCTGTTGATTTTTACATTTATGTAGGTCTATTGACAATAATGATTCTATCGATGCTGAAGTTGTGCAAAAGCTGAAGGAAATGTTTGATGTTCATAACCCACTTGCAAAAAAATTTTGCATGGCAAGATATCGCTTCGAAGCTGTAAAAGGAGCAGAAGTGAAATTAAGGTTGGTAAAAAATAGGAAATTAAGTTCAAGAATGTACAACTTACCTTATTCATCAAAGGTAGCAATGCTGATTGTTAGTGATATTGAGGATTTGGATGAAGATAGAGACATTATTATTGAAACAAAAAATGGCTTCTTACAGCATATTGATGAACTTCACCTATTATATCTTCCACTACAATATCCATTATTGTATGCTATAAGATAGGATGGTTATTATAATGAGATTTAACATGTTCTTATTCCTGGTGTTAATACAAAGAGAGAGCACAATGTGTCATTGAGGGAATACTTTGCTTATATGTTACAATTTCGGTAAAACTAGTCTTCTATTCTTTTGTTTTCAAGGCATTTGCTACAATAGTATATTGTGGATGCTTATACAATGATTGAGGCCTAACGATTATCATTTGAGATACAATCAGAAAACATTAAGAGTTGAGTTATATTGTGGTTTACAAGATGCATTACTTAGAGGTGAACATGATGGACATTCATGTGGAAAGCGTATAATCTTACCATCTAGTTTCACAGGAGGACTAAGATATATGATGCAGAATTACCATGATGCTGTGGTAATTTGTAATTGGGTTGGATTTCCAGATTTGTTCATAACTTTCACATGTAATCTAAATTGGCTAGAGATTACAAGAATTGCTAAAAAGTTAGGCCTACAACCGCAAGATTGTCCTCAAGTGCTTTCTAGAGTTTTTAACATGAAATTGACACATCTTATGAAGGATTTGAAAGAAGGAGTTTTCTTTGATAAATATAAGGCAGGTATGAGTTAGTGTCAAAATTATTGATATTTGTCATCAACAATTTGTCAATTTAATATATTAATTTTTATTATAGTTATATAATTATATTTTCTATGATGGGAATATGCTAATTTTAAAAATTTTATTGGTGTAGTTGTTCAAACTGTTGAATTTCAAAAAAGAGGCTTGTCGCATGTCCATATACTTGTGTTCTTAAAGGTAGAACATAAGTTTGTTTCTCTTGCTGATGTTGATGCAGTTGTTTGTGCAGAAATACCTAACAGAGAATAACACCCTCAATTGTATCAAACAGTGATAAACTTTATGATGCATGGACCATGTGGTCATGCTAATCCCAAATCTCCATGCATGAAAAATGAAAAGTGTTCAAAATTCTTTCCTAAGAAGTTTGTCAATTCCACTATAGTGAATGAAGAAGGGTACCCAATTTATCGAAAAAGAGATGATGGTAGAATAATTTGCAAGAATGGGATTTCTCTTAATGATTTATTGATGAAATATGGCGCACATATTAATGTTGAAGCATGCAATCAATCGAGATCTATCAAGTACTTATTCAAGTATATCAATAAGGGTCATGATCGAGCAACTGCTATTATTTATCAAGCGGGCAAGAATAACAATGACAATCAACAAGTTAATGAGATTAAAGCTTATTTGGATTGCCGCTATATCTCTCCCTGTGAAGCTGCTTGGCGCATTTTTGCATATGATATTCACTACAGATGGCCACCTGTGGAAAGATTACACTTTCATTTTCCAAATGAGCAGTATGTATATTATGAAGATGGTGCTGACATTGATGCCGTGTTGAAAAAGGCCTCTGTTGCTCAAAACATGTTTATTGCATGGATGGGAGCAAATAAAACATATCTTCTAGTAAGAGAATTAACTTATGCTGAATTTCCATTAAAATTTGTATACAATCATAAAGATCGTAAGTGGTACCCACGGAAACGTGGATTTGTAATTAGTAGATTACATTATGTACCACCATGTAGTGGTGAAAGATATTATCTAAGAATGTTGCTCATAAAAGTTCGAGGTCCATCTACTTATGATGATATACTTACTATCAATGGTATTTTGCACAAGAATTTTCGAGAAGCATGCTACTCTTTAGGACTTCTTGATGATGATAGTGAATTTGTTGAAGCAATAAAAAAAGTCTCTGTTTGGGGTAGTGGAGAGTGTTTAAGAAAATTATTTGTCAGAATGCTACTATCAAGTAGTGTTTCCCGCCCAGAGTATGTATGGCAAGAAACTTGGAGAATTCTTTCTGAGGATATTCAATATCTGCTACGAAAAATAATGTTGAATGAAGGTTAGAACATCTCTTGAGACTTTACTTATATTTCAATAGTTTATTTTGTAAGAAATTAACATTTACTATTAGTTATCACTAATTTATTGATACACTTTATTTTAAGTTTTTACTAATAATACAATGTTTAATTCTTAACTCAATTGATTTGAATTTTCTTTTTTATTATCAGATTTAATTCTTAATGAGGAAGAAATAAAGATGTATGCATTGCATGAGGTTGAGAAATTGTTAAGGAATAGTGGGAAATCCTTGATAGATTATCCTCCAATGCCAGTTCCAAAAGATGACTTTCAAAGTATGGAAAATAAATTAGTTGCTGAAGAGTTAAACTATGATCGAGTTGAATTGAGAATCGAATTTGAAAGATCACTTGCATTAATGACTGAAGAACAAAGATTTGTATTCTAAACAATCATCAATTCTATTAATGGCAAAGGAGGTGGTGTTTTCTTTATTTATGGATATGGTGGAACAGGTAAAACTTTCTTGTGGAGAACTCTAACCTCTGCTTTGAGATGTCAAGGGGAAATTGTCCTTGCAGTTGCATCAAGTGGAATTGCATCATTACTTCTTCCTAGTGGTCGAATTGCACACTCCCTCTTTCGTATTCCATTGAACATAACAGAATATACAACTTGTAATATCAAATAAGGGAATGAACTTGCAGAATTATTGTGAAGATGTAAACTGATCATATAGGATGAAGCTCCGATGGTTCATAAACTTTATTTTGATGCTCTTGATAGAACTTTAAGAGATATTATGCAGCTAGATATTCCTAGAAGTTATAAGTTACCATTTGGTGGGAAATCTATTGTCTTTGGTGGAGATTTTAGGTAAATATTACCAGTAATTCCAGGGGGTCATAGATCTGATATAGTCCATGTAACTATTAACTCATCTTATTTGTGGAAGCATTGTAAAGTGCTAACTTTGTCAAAGAATATGAGATTGCAATCAAATCTTCCAACATCAAGCATAAATGAGTCAAAGGAATTTGCTAAATGGATTTTAAAAGTTGGGGATGGAAAGCTTGGAAAACTAAATGATGGAGAAGCTGAAGTAGATATTCCAGAGGATCTTTTGATAACTAAATTTGAGGATCCACTTCAAGCAATGGTAAATAGCACATATCCTTCACTAGAAGAAAACTACACTAATCCCCATTTCTTGAAAGATAGAGTAATATTGGCACCAACACTTGACATTGTGAATGAGCTGAATGAGTTCATCCTATCAAAAATTCCTGGTGAGGAGAAAACTTATTTAAGTAGTGATTCAGTTTGTAAAGCAAGTTTCAACACAGATGTTTAGGAAAATTTATACACCCCGAAGTTCTAAATGGTTTAAATTGCTCAGGTTTGCCTTACCATAAAATTACCTTAAAGGTTGGCATTCCAATCATGTTGCTTAGGAATATTGATCAATCAGCCGGTCTATGCAATGGAACTAGGTTGATTGTGACTGAATTAGGCAATCATGTGATTGGTGCAAAAGTTTTAATTGGAAGTCATTTTGGCGAAAAAGTTTTCATCCCAAGAATGAATCTATCCCCTTCAGAATCAAAGTGGCCATTCAAATTGCAAAGAAGACAATACCCTATATTTGTCTCATATGCTATGACCATCAACAAAAGTCAAGGGCAATCTCTCTCATTTGTTGGTTTATACTTGCGTAATCCAACTTTCAGTCATGAACAACTATATGTTGCTATTTCAAGAGTGACAAGTAGGAGTGGATTAAAAATTCTAACCCATGATAGATATAATCAAGTGTTAATGAAAATAAACAACATTGTTTACAAGGAAGTCTTTCAGAATTTGCATTAGGTAATGATTTAACTTATCTCTACTATATTGTTTTGATTATAATTTTCAATTAAGATTCTTTGGTTCCTTACTTTTTTTGGCAACATATACAATCTAAAAGTATATATATATATATATATATATATATATATATATATATATATATATATATATATATATATATATATATATATATATAATCAAGAGTGACAACGTTATAGATTGGATAGTAACAATGTGATTAAGCTCTTACCGAAAGTCAAACCTCATATTTCTATCAAACTTAGGTATGTAGAACTTACTGTTAGTGGGTGCACTATATGTGTGATGGCATTTTTTGTACTTTCTGGCAGCAACTCAAATTGGAAGGAGTATTTACATCTTTTATATTACTTACCTTCCATTACTTTCTAATTTGATTTATCCACTTTTGAATTCTTTAAGTGATTTTAGATTTTGATCTTGTGATTCTTTGTACACAACAAGCAAGCTTGGCAAATTGGATTACTCTGAAAACTTGATGAAAGATGCAGAAAGATTTACTTTTGCTGGCCATCTCCTTTAAAGTTTATGGGGGTTATTTGTGTAAGTTGTTCTTCTCATATTTTTTACTCTAAAAGTGTGTATGATTACTAAGGAATTCTGTATTAAATGACAAAGTTATGTGCCTAAAATTTACTTTGACTACAACCAATCTCTAATATTGTTGTAGCAGAAATGTCCACTTAATGAGAAGCTGATTAAGTTCTTACAAGGTTTGGAACTCACATTTCTATTGAACTTATATATGTAAAACTTACTGTGACATATAATATTTGGCATCATGGTTAATACATTAATTTTAGTACTGCTAATCTACCATGTTACCAATAATAAGATGTTCTAATATGGTATGACCAAAATGAGAAAGAAAATACCAAAAAGTGAAATTTAATAAAAAGACCTGTAGAAACTTAGATGGTGCGACCAAAATGAGAAACAATTTATATTACTACATACATATATTTTTTTTCGTGTTGATTGGGATGAATATCAATTTTTTTAAAAGTTAAGGTGTCACATGGATTCTTCTGCTACTGCTTATTTTTTTTCCCTAATTTTGAGTATCTTCTTAAAGTTAGAGATAAGGTTATTTGCTCCTTTTTATAACTGACAGGAGTGAAATTTTATCATAATATACTGAATTTAAAATATGATATGGTGTAGCTATAGGACATGAATACATTTTAGTTGAGCATTTACATATACATATTAGCTCATTTCGAAGAAAATTAATGGAAACGAGGTTACGATGAAATTACATGGTCTGTGGTGTTCTTGTGATTCTTTCATGTTTGAACACCTGATGTACTGACTCATGAACAAATCATTTCTCTTGAAAATGGGGATTGGAGGGGTGAAAAGATTAGCCGTTGTTGCCTGATTTGAGTGGGTCTGTTAAAAGTGGAAAAATTGATAGGCAGAGGGATGATTTTGGATTGAAATTGTCAAATTTTATGACAAATCACTTGTACATTAAAAGATGCTCCCAACACCAAAACGGATGTAGGATTAGAGGGTGTGGAATCCACAATAAGGTCTTTTAATTTTTTGAGAAGATGTGAGAGTGAAAGAGGAATAGGATGTGAGAGTAACATGACCATTAAAATATATTTTCTACTTTATGGCATTATTTATGCCATGCACTTGCTTGTTCTATGCTAGCAAGACGTGTTTAAAAACCTCCTGGGTCCTCCCCATATGTGATGAGGTGAGCTGGATACATCTGGGTTGCTTGGGTACACCCGCCAAGCAAAGCACTGTCTATGTATCCAATATAAATTTGAAACAAAATAATAGAAAAAGGTGTGTTTTCAATTTCTGAGGCTGAACTTCTACTATAAGTGAAGGTTCAAGGTTAATCTTCGAACTTTCTTCATAGGATAGACAACAGCTTTTATGGTCTGTTGCTGCAATTTTAGTCTGTCTGCTTTCTTCCTCTGCTTCTCTTTCTCCTGGTTTGCTAGAAATCATTTACTAGCACCTTTTGATAAATCATCTTCTAATTTGTCCCAATTCTGATGCACTTTACAAATTCAACAGGTCAGTCCATAGTGCTTGTGTGAAATTTTAAATTCTTATTCTGTCGAGGAACTTGGCATCATGGATAATTCTGCATACTTTTTTTTGTCCAATGCTTGCAAAATCCTAGAGAATTTTCTTTTGTATTAAAATGTATTAAATATTTGATATAGATAATCTGTTTATAAAAAACCAATTAATTAATTTTTGATATGCAAGGCCTGAAAGTAACTATCAAACTCTTGGCTCTTTCGTCAATTTGTGAACCTTTTGCCACTAGGGGCATGATTTAGAGTCCACTTGGGGTGGTGGGAAGTTACACTTATTTGTTGGAGTTGCAATGTCCTCATCCTATTGTATTTTTCTCATTTTTGGTTTCTGGTTTCTTATGTTACCTCTCCATTGTATATTAGTTCGCTTACTGTTAAATCACATTTATTGGCTAATTGAATACAAATTCCAATCATGTTTTCTCATTGATTCAGGTTTGGTGGTAGACAAATACATGCCAGTGAGGATGATGGTCTAATTAACCATGCTGCAGTCTGAGACTTGGATGAAGATGCCTTGCGATTGGCGTAGTTTGGTGTGGAACTTGAAGCTGAATGAGTTGGTAAAGGTTGCAATATTACATACATAGTTTTCATGTGACGATGGCTAGTGCTTGGGCATCAATCTATAATCAGTATTTTGGCTTTGATTCTTAGAATGACAGTTTAGTATTAGAATGCCGTTATTGGAAGAGCATATGGAAATTATAAAAGCAAATAGCTGTAATGAAAAATCTTGTCTTTGACCTGCTTTCTAAGCTACACGTGATTAATGGCTATTGATAATTGGTGTGTTTGAAATTTTTGTATAGCATGCTGTTTGCTTACACACGGCTTGCATGACATACAATGAGTACCCTAATGGTGCTCAGAATTGTAATCCTTTCATCAATAGCCTTTTTGACCCTTGGAGTTATCCACCCCGATATTGGAAGCATGCAAAGTTCAAAGACAATCGAAAAAAACGATACGTGTTTAACAGTTTCTAGATGTTCAACATTTGTGCTTGAATTTCTATGATAGGTGGACACCTATATTAAACTTCTAAGAATTAATGTGGAAGTTGGCACCTAGCTTAACACATTTTATTTTTTATATTAGTCTATCTATCAATCGATCAATCTAATATATATAAAGTTCGCTGATGGTTCTTTAATCAATCGATTTATCTATATAAAAAATGCCCTATATGAAAGTGTCTTGATTGTAAGGGAAATATTTGTATATTTTAGTTATAATACATGTTTTTATTCTTAGTAAATGGAGAAAAGGTAATTGTCAATTTCATGGGACTTGTATGTGTTGAAAATTATAATATCTAAATTTTAATGCAATGGAAATTAAAACTACCTTCCCTAATTGGACTTAAATTCTTTTTAAAAATGGGTCTTGAATATATTATTCTGAATTTATTCCGAATTACACATTGCATTTATTGGACAATCAAGGAAGGATTTAAAATTCAAGCTATTGCATAAAATATAGGAGGTGGACTTCTGAGAATTCCTCTTATTGCACGCATGATATTATCTTCGGAACCAATTCAGAATGCTTATTTCGGGAGATTTGGTATTATCCTTCAATAAAAATTTTTATTCGTGGTTTCACAGATGCTACCTGGTTTCTTCTTTGGGAAGCTTTTCCTATCAAATGTTTCCTTTTTTTTTTTCCTTTAAGTAAAAATTTATTATATCTAATTGTTACTATTATAATAAAAATAAATAATATTATATTATTTTATATCCCATTTACAATATATGTTTTGTATTTATATACAAAACTACGGTAATTTAAATGAGTTTATGTCTAGGAGGTTTCTCTTCCGCAACCATTAAATTGTTGCGTCTCCTACAACACGGTTAACGATGCTAGCTAATTGAAACGTATGCGGTATGCCCTCTAGGTTTTAAAAATAATAAAAAGTAATTTTACAGGTGGATTAATCTATTAGAAAATTGAATATTTTTATTATTAAATTACTTTTTTTAAATGTCAATGTTAATAAATTAAAATAAAAAATATAAATATTAATATATTAAAAATAAATAATTTGATGGTAAAAATAAGCTCGTCATAGAATTACTCAAAAATAAATACGGTTGGTTGGTTATCGTAGATTTGATGCAAGCTAAGCAATAAAAGATAAAATTGCAAATAGCTCCCCAAGTTTAAATGAAAATATGACCGAAGAATGAGAAAAAAGACAGCAGTCGGAACGAAAGGTCTGCAAGGAGGAATTTCTGAAGAAAAAGGAAAGGCTCAAGAGTGAGTTGCGAATAAGATTAGTTCAAGATTGGCTACTGAGAGGACATCGTACAAGGTGATTGATTTTGGGATACACCTTTCAGCAGCGACCGAAGCGTATTTCTGATTTGGTGCAAAAGCTTCCATTGTCAAATGGTAGTGTAAAGTAGCTTCATGGGGCGACTATCGCAGGTAAATTTCTCTCTCTACGATGCTAACTTGATTATTCAAATTTCCTTTAATTTTAGGTTTGTCAATTTCATTAAAACAATTTCTATAAAATATAATTACAAAATATTACATTGAATGAAAGGTGATTTATTTATTTAATATTCGATCTTAACTAATCTCGGTATAGCATTACACAAAATAATTACTATTATTACCATTGGAATCTCCCACAGTTGATTCCTACGATTTATTTTTTAATAGTTGTGTGGCATCTTGAAGAAGATATTTTTCTCCCTTAAATTTTTTTTAATTGAATGCAGGTATAATGTGCCTGCTATATTTAATATAGTGAAATGATAAATAGTAATATGTAGAACTCATAATATCTAATAAGGTTTTGTATAAAAATTCTTATCAATGTCTATTATATGACATGGAGATATACAATGAGATATTACAGTTACGATAATTATATTACTCAGTTTGTTTTTAGAATGATGTTTTGAATTTTTATGTAAAATTACTACTTAAGGTTATATGAAGATATTTATTTTATATAATAATTATAATATTCGTGCGTAGCACAGGTCATTAACTAGTTATATGATGAGTGCAGACAATTTTACAATCCTCGTGTTGTATGTTAATGACATTCTCCTTACGAGTAATGATGTGAATCTTTTGAACGAGACAAAAATAACACTGTTACATAATTTTGATATGAAGGATCTTGGCAATGCGTTCTTTGTACTTAGCATAGAAATCCATCGTGATAGATCCCAGGGTTTACTTGATTTGTCTCAAAGGGCATATATAGATAAAGTGCTTAAAATATTTAATATGGCTTCATGCTTGCATAGTGCTATGCCCATTCAAAAGGGTGAAGTGTTTTCCAAAGTCCAGTGTCCTCAAAATGATGATGAGAAATCTAGAATGAAAATGGTCCCATATGCTTCTATTGTTGGTAGTCTAATGTATACCCAAGTGTGTACACGCTTAGATATTGCTTTTGCAATTAGTATGCTTGGGAGGTACTTAAGTAATCCTAGTCAAAGACACTAGATAGCAACCAAGAAAGTCATGAGGTACTTATAGGGTATAAAGAATTAAATGTTAACTTATAGAAGGTCCAGTAATCTGATTTATACAGGCTATTTAAACTCTGACTTTACTGGTTGTCTAGATGATTAACATCTAGATATATCTTTAAACTAGTAGGAGGAGCTGTATCGTGGAAGAGTGTCAAACAATATATAACAGTAACCTTCACTATATTGCTTTTGTAATTAGTATGCTTAGGAAATACTTAAGTAATCCTGGTCAAAGACACTGGATAGCAATCAAGAAAGTCATGAGTTACCTATAGGGTATAAAGAATTATATGTTGACTTATAGAAAGTCTAGTGATCTAATTTGTACAGGCTATTCAAACTCTGACTTTGTCGATTGTCCATATGATAAGAAATCAACATCTAGATATATCTTTAAATTAGCAAGAGGAGCTGTATCTGTTAAACAATATATAATAGCAACCTTCACTATATTGCTTTTGTAATTAGTGTGCTTAGGAGATACTTAAGTAATCCTGGTCAAAGACACTGGATAGCAACCAAGAAAGTCATGAGGTACCTACAGGATATAAAGAATTATATGTTGACTTATAGAAGATCTAGTGATTTGATTTGTACAAGCTATTTAAACTCTGACTTTGCTGGTTGTCCATATGATAAGAAATCAACATCTGGATATATCTTTAAACTAGCAGGAGGAGCTGTATCGTGGAAGAGTATCAAACAATATATAACAGCAACCTCCATTATGGAAGCAGAGTATGTCACTTGCTATGAAGCTACTCGAGAGGCTATATGGTTAAGGAATTTTATCTCTGAATTTTGCTTAGTTGAAAGCATTTCAAAACCTGTAATCATTTATTGCGACAATACTTCTGCTACTAGCTTCTCTCAAAACAATAAAAGTTCTGCCTGCACAAAGTACTTTAATGTGAAATATCAATTTGTGAGAAAGAAGACACGCAAGCATCTTATTCATATTGAACACATTTTGACAGATTATATGCTTGCAGACCCATTAACCAAAGGCCTAATTGTAGGAATATTTAAAAGACATGTATTGGATATGAGCCTTATTAAATCTTTTAATGTTTTGGGTTAGTGGAGTACTTGTGTATTTTGAAATTAAAATTGTGTTGATCTCAAGATTTTATAATATTGCCATTTTATTGAAAAGTTCACTTGTCGTATTATGACAATATAAGAAGATATTAAGATCCTGTCTCAAACTATTGTAAAGCATCTTAGGCGGATACACGGATCATTTTGTATATTTTGATTATGCACACATTTTATTTTATTTGGTCTTTTGAAATAGGTATTTCATATGTGTATATCTTTTCAACCCTATCGGATGATCAAGTATGCATTTAATAAAATCTCATATTTTATTAATGGTTGTAATGGTATTGATTGTATTAATGATATTGTTTAATTGTGGTCACATATTGTAATTCAAAATTATGTATTAAAATGTGATTGTCCAAGTGGGAGATTGTAAAATAAATTTTGTGAACTAATATATTTTAATATATATTTGAATTAAATAATAATTCAATGTCATTAATATAATAATAATACATAAATTTTATGTTATAATATAACTCTAAAGTGTGTGCATATACCTTAATTCTAGATTAATTGTGATGGAGCAATTAATCCTAGTAGAGTTTTAATTAGGATTTGGATCCCTACTCACCTCCTTATAAGGTGAGTTGCAATCTCTCATCACATTGCAGTTTTATTTCTCACAATTCTCTCTGAGACTCATCTGAGGATGTGTGGGCAGTGATCCAGACAATTAATATCATCTTTTCATCTTCCACAAATTCTTGATCTGATTTCATGAATGTAGCTGGAGGGTTAGGTAATTCGAAATTCCTTTATTGTTTTATTTGTACAATTCTTGTACTTTTCTCTATGAATTTATAATTGTATGCATATTAAAATATTTTGTGAATCATAAAATTCTTACATTATATAAAAAAATTAATTTCATCAATTTTTCAATATTAAAATTTAATAAAAATAAGGAATAAAATTTACTATTTAAATAAAAATGAAGAATAATTACAAAAGATGGCTAACTATAATGCAAGTAAAATTTCAAAAATTTAAGTCATTGACCATAGATATAACTCGACTATAATTAACAAAGATCAAAGGCCACCAATTGACCATGTGTCCGGAGTTCTCACCCTTTAGTTGCAGCTAGGTTGTGGAGTCCGGACTAAGGTTTTATAGTTTAAGTTATAATTTTTTTTAATTTTTTTAACTTTTAAAATTGAGGTTAAAAATCAGAAAAAATTGAATTGAAATCTAATTAATGTTCTAAAATGTAGTTTCTATCATTAGTTCTACAATATATTTTCAATATGAAATTTGATTTTTATTGATAATGTTTGTTTATCATTATTCATTCTTCAATGATTTTTTAAAATTGAAATGTAGAAGATCAAATCTTGTTAATCTTCTAAAATTAAGCCCTTTCTATTATGTCTAACGTAAGTTTTTCAATTTCAGTATTTGTTTGCTAATTGAAATTTTATTTAGTGGTAAATGCTTAATTTGCTCTTTCTTTTGTTAAAGTGAGCTTTTTCATAATTAAACAAAATTTTGAATGCTTTTTTGGCGCTAGCATAATTTGAAGGGCTAAACAGGATGGTAAATAACTAATTATTATTGTTCATGTTAAACATTTACAAATGATTAGTATATTTTTAGATTACTTTTGCAATCATTATATGTATATGTGTTACAAATATAAATTTCATCCTCTTTCAACACAATCATATCATTTCTCACTCAAAAAATTCAATTATCGCTAAAAATTGTGTAAAAAAATGAAATTAAATCATATTCTTGCTGAAATTTTAATTCAAATTTTGAATTATAAAATATCTATATTAAGTTTCCATTATGAATCACTTAATATAAAAATCATAATGCATTAATATGAATTAGTTGTGCATTAATGATGATAATAATTAGTTGGATCTCGGGTCAGTTTCCACCCAAATTAATATTTCTATACAAAGTTAAAAATTGAATCCCTGCTTCTTTACTCTGCTTAGAATGTACATGTCCTATTAACGTTCAATTAAATAGCTTCCTAAAATTCAAAATTATTCCATATAATTAGAGTAATAAGAAAGAATGAACTTTGTGACCCACCCTACTTATTGGAAAGAAAACAGTAGTAGTTTCAACTGTATTGTTGCAAGATTGTGATCTAAAAATTCTTAAATTTCTTCACCGGAAGACGAAATTAAGAAGAAGCGTAAATATTTATATATTTTTTATTTTATAAAATTTATATGCATATAAATTTTATGCATGTTTACACGACTTAGTAATTAAATAATTTTCATGAAAAATTAACAACTCTTCCATTTATTAAAAGTTATTTATTATATCATTATACTAATCCCATAAATGAAACAATGGAAGATTATGCCCAAATAATTAGGTGAGTGAAGGTTTCATCCCACAAGATCAAGAATACTGAGTCCAAATCAGTTAATAAACAGCCCCACGTACAATCTAAACCTAAGAATCAAAATTGAAGGGCAAGATATTACATATATATATTAAAAATTTTCCTTAAGAAGAATTTCCCGTAGTGTTTTCCATTCACATTATATTATATATATTAGTCATTTCATTGATTATTAATAATTATAACGATGATTAATATTATAATTATAATAAAATAATTAATACATATATAAAGAACCACACGACCAGCACATAAAGATTTTTGCTAAATTTTGTCCTCAACTAACACATATACATGTATAATTCCATAATTGTACGTGATATGATTGATGACCCTGCTTAAATTTGCACCATAAACTCGTAAACTTGGTGTAAATTGCAAATTGCAGTAATTATATTCCTCTCTCCTCTTCAGACCGGAGACCGGACGGCGGCGAAGTTAGACTCAACAAGTCAATGGTAAACCAGCAAATATTCAACTCATGCTGTCAATTACAAATTGTGAAAATTTGTGCCAGCAAATATCTGACAAGGATTTGTGTACGACTTTAATCCACAGTGGAAACAGAAGTATCAATGTAATCCAAAATTAGGGTCTTTCTACTAGACTGCCCTGCTTTGGCTGGTTTCAAAATTATTATTTTTTCTTATAAAAAAATGTGCTTCAATTTGTGCCCAATCCGTATTGTACCTGCTCAGCCGCACTGATCTCACCGTCTATTATGGTGGGCGGCGTGATCTGCCAAGTAATGAAAATCTAACCTGGACTAAGATGTAATTATCAAAATTTTGTCACAATGATAAATATATTATATAATCAATGGAATTAAATATATTATTAAAATTTTATTTATTTTATCAAAAAATATTATTTGTTATACATGGTACTTATATTTGTGCTTAGAAATGATACATAAAGATATAATAATTGAGGAAAGTAATTTTTTTAAAAACAAAAATTTATTTTTTTAAACTCTATATTTAATATTAATTAAGTAAAATATTTTCTTTCATTTGAACATTTTAGGCTACCTTTATTTTGATAAAAAATATTTTTTGTAAAATATTATTATAAAATGCTAAGTCAAGAAAAAATACATATTTGTTAAATATTAGATATGAAGGATTTAAAAAAAATTAAATTCCTTTATTTCAAATATAAATTTACTTTATTTTATTATTATAACTCTAATTGTATGTTTCAGAGTTAGGAGGGGAAGGGAGAAGAATGAATGGTTAAGTTATAACTTCTCTTTTGCCTTTTTGTTTGTCCAAAATTATAAAAGGAAGCATAATGGAAGGTCAATTCAAAATACATAATTAATTAGTATGTAATTTTACAACTTTACCTATTTTAAAAAATTAATTCACTAATGAGTTTTATAGATTAATTTTTTTAAAAAAAGTCTAACCAAATTTTTTATAAAATATTTTCTCTCCAAAAAAAAATTCTATAAAAATGACATTACTATTATATATATACCAAAATAAATAACTTAATTATTGTAGTCAAGAGTCTTTACTTTTTCTAAGATGTAGATAAATTAAATTAAATTTTAATTATATAAATAAGAAATTATTTCTAGCATTCAAATAAAATAATTGAATAGGATTGATAAATTTATTATGATACTAAATAAGTAAATTAAAGATAGAATATAATAATTTTTATTTAATAACTTAGAATTTAATCAAAATAATAAAATAGAATTAATTAATTTAATATGAAATTAAATATTTAAATAATGAATGGAAGGAAACATATCAAGTGGGAGGAGTGTTCTTACGGGAGAGATAAAATAGATGAATTGTAATGCTTAGATCTTGCATCAATGGTTAGGATTCTAAAGGTTATATAAATATTTAAAAAGTCAGATAATTACTTAAAAAAATAATATAATTTCATATTTTAATCTTAAACTTTTAATTTTAGATCTAATAATTATTATTCATTTCTTGAATTATTAAATAAAAATATTCTTCTCACTTAATATGCCTCATAAATGGTATATAATAAATAAATAATTAATAAGACATGATTTCAATAATTAATTTTGTTACATGAAATTAAATGTTTAGATTAAAAATATATGATAATTAATTAATGACACGATTTTATTGATTAAGTTAGTATGAAATTAAATACTTAAATTAAAAATGATATATAATAAATAATTAATTAATAAGATGAGACACAATTTTAACAATTCACATGAATAAGACTTTTTTGGAATTCAAATAAATTTTTGACAAATTTAACAATAGTTTTTTCAGAAATTAAAATTCATATATCAAAATTACTAATAAATCAAATCAAAACATTCATTTAATGAATAATTAATTTATTAATTATATATTTAAATATTTGAGGTGTGGATGCTCCAGAATATTAACTTTGTATTGAAGTTGGCCAAATTAAAATTCAAAATTTCACATTCATATAAATCAATTTTAATTTTAATTTTAAATTGGTAGAAAATTTTCACAACTCTAATTACTTTTTGAAGGTTTCAGTAAGTTTATTTAATAATTAAATTGATTTCTATATATTTCTATTAACACTTAATTTATTTTAATAAAATTTTATTACCAAATTAAGATATCATCATTCAAGTTTTGGTGCAATTATTTTTTAATTAAAAGAATTTGTTACAATATTAAATCAAAATTTGTAATTTTGAAAATTCATACCTTTGACCATACCAAGATGTTAGTTGAAAATTTTCCAAGTGGAATTTAAGTAATTATTATTATTATTATTATTTTGTGGTTATGATTTCTGAGTTTTGATCGGGGAGGAAAGAAAACTCAATTTTTTCATAACGGTAAAGAGATCTACAGGTCATACCAAGATGACGTTGACGAGTGTAACCTCGTAATATCATGGAGGTTGCCATTATTCACTGACAGGAGAAACACGTGGCTTTACAAAGCCTTAAGGGTTCAAAGTCGCTTCTTTGACCATTGACTAGACTTTAGGCCCAGACATGTACGGCTATTTATTATTATTTTATAAATATAAAAATAATATGTTTAATAGCAGGGAAAATTATAAAGTATTAAAATTTAATTTTCCATATTTTATTTATTTTAAACAGTTTTATACTAAAAAAATTATATGTTGTATCATTTACTTTATGATACTCTTATTTCATATGCAAATAATAAAAATTAATATAAAAATATTTAATAAAATAGATAAAGGAAAGTAAAATAATGTGTGAATTATAAAATTTTAATTGATATATATTTAACTTAATTTAAAATATAATACTTAAAAATTTAAAAAGTTAACAAATTTCAAATAAAAAAATTTAGCTTTAATTTTTAAATATTGTTATTAAATAATAGAATGTATAATTAATTATTTCAATATTTTATATTAAAATTTAAAGTTATTTATATAATTTTCATTTTAATATTAAATTTTTATTATTATTTTACAATATTGACTTTTAAATTATAAATGATAATAATAATAGATGTGATAAAATAAAAAATTAAAATTTGTAATTGATCAAATAAAAAGTAGAAAATAATTTATGAGTCATGAAGTATCATAAGAATTAAAAATATAATGTTTCATTAATTAATTTGATTAAAACAAAATTTTTAATTTATTTAAAATATTTTTATTACAAAAATAAACATAACATACCATATATATACATACTATTTAATTATAGTATTTCAACTCTATATAATAAGAATGAATATGAAAGATAAAATTATAAAAAATAATAATTAAATTAAAAAGTAATATAAAAAATTGGCATTGAACGTGGAGCTTTGTTAGATTAAAATATAAAATAAGTACTTAAAAATTAATTAGATTAAATATTTATTTAATATAAACTAGTTTTATAATAACAATTTATTGTATTACACTCATATTATTTAGTGATGTTATTAGTATTTTAGCTATAAATAATAGAAGTAAACATAAAAATAGATAAAATAAAGTGAAATAGTTCACAAATTGTAAAATCTTGGCAAAATTTCAATTGTTATATATTAAAGGCAGGACTTTCATACCTTGTGAATTAATTAACCCCGATCAAAAAAATTTGAAAGTAACTGCCAATAGTCAATTTCTCATGCAACAACATATTATTGCAAATTCATCGTTTGAATGTTTTAATATATACTTCTACTTCTCTTGTTTTGTCTTCTTCCCTTCCACGTCCTTTTTATATTTTTTATTTATTATATTAAATTATTTTATTTTACAATTCATATATTATTTTTATTTAATTTATTAAATTTTTATCCATTTTCATTTTTTGTAACTCAAATGTAAATAATATAATATAGTATTAAATATAGCACAATGTTTTTATTATAAAAAATTTAAAATTTAAAATTTTGATAAGTTAAGAATTTAATTTAATTATATTAATTAATCACATATTAGATCTGTAACTTTTGTTATTTTAAAATTTACATATTATCTTTTCTTTTTATTTACTTCATTATATGTTATTCCTTTTTATATTTTGTATTTTTAACTCCTATCACTTTATAATATACATATTATTATTTTTATTTTATTTGTTTTCTTTCTTATTTTTTTTATATTTACTTTTATTGTTTATGCCTTAAACTCTAATATTATCAATGCATATTAATATAATATGATATATTTTATTTAATTGAATTTTTAATATATATATTATTTTTAACTCTTATTACTTTATAACTTATACACTATTTTCTTTCTTTTCTAATTGTTCAATTGTATTTTTTTGTGTTCATTCTTATTATATAATTCAAATATTAATATCACTAAATTACATACATATAATATAGTATATTTTATTTTATTACAATATTATTCATATAAATTAAAATTTTACTAGACAAAGTATTAATTAAATTAATTAATTATATATTTTTAATAAGAATAAGTTAAAATAAAATTTATTTATATTTTCTTTATATCAATTTTTAAGTACTCTATGTCAAATTAAATGTGCATTGTTCAAGATTTTATTAAAATTTTATAACTTATGAATTGCTTTTCTTTTTATTTATTTGATTAAATTCTTTTCCTTTTCTTTTCACTCATATTATCCAAAGATCATATGATAATATCATTGAATAGTATAAATATAATATAACATATTTTTATTTTATTGCAAAAATATTTTAAATGAGTGAATTAAAGATTTGATTTAATTGCATTAATTAATTTTTTATTTTATTTTTCACTCTTATTATTTTATAACTTAAGTACTATCTTTTTAATTTTATTTACCTCATTGCATATTTTCTTTTTCTTTTTCATTCTAACTCCTATTATTTATAATTTAAATACTAATAACATCAAGTAGAATAGATATAATATGATATATTTTTTTATTATAAAAATACTTTTAATAATTTGAAATTATAATATAAAATTTATTAATTGAAATAATTACTTATATATGTCTATTTTGTAACAAAATATTTAAAAACAAAAATTAAAATTATTTATTTTGAATTTATCAAAATTTTATTTTATTTTAAAGTATTATATTTTAAATTAAATATATATCAATTATTTTTTTCATATATTTCAATTCATGCTATAATAATAAGAACAATAATAATTAATATTCCTAATAATTATAATTATGTATAATAAAATTAGGATAATTATAATTCTGTTCTTTTCCTAAATAGATTGGAGCAAGAATTTATAATAGTCTCATTTCTTAACTAGCTTCATATACATTATTTTAGCCTTATTGCTAATATGTTAACATTTTAATAAATCAGCCTCTTTTAAAATACAAAAAGCACTTAAAAAATAAAATAAAATTTCACAATTTGTAATAAAAATAAAGACAACAATTAATTTAAAAATAAATTTTAAATTTCTAACTAACTGCTTCCTTAATTTTTCTTAAAAATATAAAGTACATTTTACAATTTAAAAATACTCCCTTTCATAAGCACTAGGTCAAGTTGAAACTTTTCACCATCATAAATAATAACGTTTTCGTGAATTTGATCTTTTCTTTTTATCTTTTTTAAATATTTTGCTTTTAGTATTTTATTTTTTATTGACTATCTTAAGCTTGTGTGCAGTATCTTACATTAATGGACATTTAATTATTTAATATGAATTAATTTTATATTTTCACTTTAAGCATTTATTTATACCCATTACATTTTAATTTTCTATTTTTATAATACAGAAATATAAAAAATAAAAGAGATCCATTACCCGTAATATAAAATATTAGCTCGACGCAGGCATTAAACTAATCTTACTACAAATATTAGTGGGAAAAAAAGACATTGCATCTTTTAATTTTATATTTATTTGAATGAATTTTGATTGTTTTAGTTTTTTCTTTTTAATGAAATCCCTTTTTTACGATTATCTCATGGTTACCAATAAATCTTTGTTGGTTTTTTTTTTCCAAGAATTACTTACTTATTTCTCATTTTATTATATTAATGTTGCTTGTATTTTAATGAGTAAGAAAATTACTATTTAAATTTTAGTATTCATTTAATTATAATATCAAAATATTTTATTTATCAAAATATAAATAAAAATATATTCTAATAAATGAAGAAATAATTACCTAAATTTTAATATTTACTTAATTATGTTGTGAAAAAATTCTACTCATCAAAATACAAATAAAAGTAATATTGTTAGTACTATGATAAAATTAAAAATATTTTATTAGAAAAGAACCACCTAGCAATTAATTTTTTTTATGTGACTGTGTATAAATTCAAATCGTAGAGATGCTTTTCATAATATACCAATTTTCAGTGCTTCAAACGGATATTTTGTCCGCCTTTGTGGCAATGAAGCCGCCGCGTCCCCAGAGTTTATTCACCCCAATTTTAAACTAGGAGATGGAAGTCCTACTTTATATTTAATTTAAAATATGACAGTTAAAAGTTTATAAAAAATTGATAAAATTTAAATAAATAACAATGTTTTTTATTTTTAAATATTTTTATTAAATAATAAAATATTTAATTATTTATTTTAATTAATGCTTTCCATATTCAAATTATAAATTATTTAAACTATGCTTAAAAAATTTGAATACATTATATTATATTTATAATTTTTTATTATATTAATGTCTAAGTTGTAAGTGATAATAGTAATATGTAGACTTGCGCTCCCTTGCGATATTGTTTGAGTGAAAGGATTTATTTCACCGGTCCATGATAACAAAGAAGAAATCAACTCTATTCTATTTTATATTTTAACCCCTCAACTTCTCATTTTATGACAAAAGTTCAAGATATCATATATTATTTATATTAAATATTCTATTTATCTATTGGAGTCCTAATTTTTTGTACTTTCTATAAACACGTGTGGTTTACTCATAGTATTTTTTTCCACTTAAAGTTATAAAGTTGTTCCAATTTTTTTCTTCTTTTCCTTTCTCTTCTTCTTCATATTTCACTTTTTTAATTTATTATTTCCTCTTCATAATGTTAATATAATTATTTTAAATTTAAATAAGTTAAAACTTAATGAAATAGAACTACTTAAATTAATTATGTATATTCTATTTTATAATAAAAATATTTAAAATTAGCTAATGGTATATTTTAAATTCAATATACATTAATTAAAATTTTATAACTCACACATTATTCTATTCATTTTATTTACTTCATTATATATTTTTTATTTTTATTCATTTTTATTATTTACAATTTAAATTTCAATTTCATTAAATTAAATACTATAAATATAACACAAAGTATTTTTTAGCTTAAAAATATTTTATATAAGTTTAATATTTGATTTAATTGAATTGCTTAATTATATATTTTATTTTTAACTCTTATCACTTTATAATTCATTTCTTTTCTTTTTATTTTCTCTATTATATGTGTTTTTTATTTTTTACATTTTCATGTCTACTCATAATTTTTGCAATTCCAATGCTGATATTACTAAATTATACACATATCACATAATGTCTTTTTATTATAAAAATATTTTAAATTTTGAAAAATTTAATATATAAGCTATTATTTGAATTAATAAATTAAATATTCATCTTTAATAAAATATTAAAAATTAAGTTTAAACATTTCAATAATTTAAAATTTTTTATATCAATTTTTAAATATTATATTTTAAATTAAATACGTATTAATTGCAATTTTGTAAAAGGTTTACATTCTATGTACTATTTCAAACATTTTTACCCATTATATTACATTTTTTATTTTTTTAATTAGAGTTTGGACATTGATATTATTTTATAATATAAATATATATAAAAAATTTTATTATAAAATATTTTAAATAAGTTAGAGTTATTTAATTGAATTTAGGTAAGTATTTCTATTTTACTTCTTATTACTTTTTAATTTATACATTAATTCTTTTATTTTTATTTATTTCAATACATTTTTACTTTTTTATTTTTATTCATTTTTTTGTTAATCAAATATTAATATTAATAGTATAAAATTTTATGTTATTTTTTCTAAAAATAATTTAAATAAGTTAGAATTTTAATATAGAAAGTATTAATTAAATTAATTACTTATATATTTTAATTTTTAATAAAAATATTTAAAAATTAAAAATAAATTGATTTATTTGAATTTATAATTTTTTTGAAATTAATTTTAAAGTGTTATATTTCAAATTAAATATATATATCAAGGAAAATTTTATAACTTACACATAATTGTTATTTGTTTTATTGACTCTATTACATTTTTTTTCTTGTTCACCCTTATAATTTATAATTCAAATGCCGATATCATTCAATCATATACATAATATAAAATATTTTTATTAAATAATATTTTAAATAAGTTAAAATTTTTATTCAATTAATTTAATTTACTGCTTGTTTTATATTTAAATTTTATCACTTTATAATTCACATATTATTTTTCCTTATTTATTTATCCCATTGCATATATTTTCATTTTATATATTTACTTCTATTGTTTGCAGTTTATATGCTAATATTATTATATAATATATTTTATTTTTATTATTTAAAGTATTAACATAGAAAATATTAATTAATTTAATTAAATAATTATTATATTTTTAATAAAATATTAATAATTAAAATCAATTTAATTTTTTAAATGTTTTCAATATTTTTAATATCAATTTTCACATGTTATATTTCCAATTAAGTATATATAAATTTATATTTTGTCAAGGTTTTATAACTCTAAATTTATAAAATTTATTTTTTTAAAATAGAATATATAATAAATTAATTCAATTAAATAAAGTCTTTAAATTTTTTAATATTTTTTTAATAAAAATATATTATTATATGTATAATATTTAATGGTATTAAATTGTAAATAATAGGAGTGGAGAATAGAAACAATTGTGTAAATAAAATGAAAACAAGTACATGATTTATAAATTCTTGATAAAATTTGAATTTTTGGATATATAATATGAAATATAATACTTAAAACTTGATATAAAGAAAATATTGATAAATTTTAATTAAGGGTAAAATTTAGGTAAAGTTCCTTAGGTGTTTAATGGTAAGTTTCTCCATTTAGATTATGATATATATTACTCATTTGATTAACTATTAATAATTTTAAATAAAAAATTATAATAATTATTAAAATTATAATTATAATAAAGTAATTAATATATTTGGTATAATTTGAATATAAAATCCTATTGTAAACACTTAAATAACTTTATCTAAGTTTTGTTCTTTAGGTAAGTTTAATTTTAATTTTCAAAAATTTTATTGTTAAATGGGATATATATAATTAATTAATTCAATCAATATATACATTATATATGATATATTAAAATTTAACATATTTAAAATATTTTTGTAATACAAAAATTGATTGGTTGAAGGAATTTTTTTAAAATAATAATATGTGTTTTATATACATTTATTCTAAGAATAACATAATGCAAAAATGACAATATCATGATTATTATAATATTAGAAATATTAACTTACTGAAATTATAGTAATACCACAAATTAACAATTATCCTACTATCCTCCTAGTATAATTTTAATTTTAAAAATACTATGCTGATTGAATTAAAGAATCATATTGACTAGGCAATAAAATTTATCAATTTCAACCTTTCATTGGTAGGATTATTTCATAAATGACCTCTTTTTTTAAAATGGGGTATTTTAATAATTATAATCTTATTTTTGGGCTTCAACATTATTTTTTCCTATTATTACCTAACCCACCGAACTAATTTGCTTTTATGTTGCAGCAAAAAATTCTTATATCTCTTTTTGTCAAGTCCACTCATCAAATGGTATAGAATTGGATAACACAATATGGTAATTTGCCCGACTTCTGTACTAGGGCATTGAAGTCTGCACCTAGTAGGAGACATGAAAGATGAAATAACATAAAACGTGTAATTGAAAATGAAAAGAAAAAAGAGTGTGTGAATTGTAAAGTAATATAAAAATATTTGATTAAATTAAAATTTTTAATTTATTTAAAATATTTTTACAATAAAATTAAAATACATTACATTATATATATTCTGAATGATATTAACATTTCAATAACAAATAATTAAAGTAAGTAAAATAAAGAATTAACTAATTAAACTAATTTAAAAATTGTAACAAAAATTGAATTACAAGGAAGGATAAGAATTTGATTAAAATTATATTTTAATCATTCACATATTTGATTTATATCAATTTAATCCCTCAAATTTTAAATTTATGTAAAACTTTAGTTCCTATAAAAACTAAAATTTATATTAATTTATTTCTTAAAATTTTAAAATTTTATTTGAATTTAAAAATTTTAAATTAAATTAATATAAATTTTATATTAAAAATTAAATTGATATAAATAAAAATTTTAAATAATTAAAATATAATTTTAATCTAAAAATTTTGCACCAAAATAGCTTTGTAAGTCAAAACAAAAGCTTTCAATTTGAAAGAAACAAAGCAGAAAAAGGTGGGAAATCAATAAAGGAGAGACACGTGTAATTGAGGCACACTCTTCTAGTAAGGCTATGGACTATGTACGGAAGGACGGACGGTCGGGTACTGACTACGGATTTGCCATTAGATGGTGTTTGTTTTTCATAGGGTGATTTTTTTTTTTTTTAATTATTTGGATGTCTGGCTTGTAGCTGTGAAAGAGTATTTGTACAGAGACGGTTAGAAAAATTGTGAGTACAAGTCGTGTAGCTTACTGAGGATTACGTTATTTCTTTGTGCAAAGCTTTACGTAACAAACCTTTCCCAAGAATTCAACAGATTATTGTAATTTTAGTTGCACGACTAAATCAAGTAGAGGTATGAGACATTAACCGAGCAAAAGATGGAAGAAATAAAATTTTGGTTGTGGATTGACAAATCGGAAATGGAGTTGAGAGAACGAAGCAAGCTTTTGTTTTTGGAAGATCCCAAAAAGTTGTCAAATTAATTATAAGCATATATTGAATGGAAAATATAACGGCGGATAAAAATCAACTGTTGTGAATTAGTTGTCGAAAAATTTCAAATATATAAATTTTTATAATAAACTAAAACTAATATTTTTCTTATAAAATCAATATACATAACAAATCTTAAACAAGACCTCACGACATATTCTCATAAAAAGGGAGAATGCCTCTAACTTTTATACTTAATTTAATTCAACTCATGCACATAGGCCTTATAAATATTTGTTTGTCAATTATCTTATATACCAAACATGCATGCGCCCGTGTATATATATATATATATATATATATATATATATATGCTTTTTTGTAAAACTTGGTTCAAGTTATGTAAAATTTCATATTATATTTAACCTTTTAAAATATTCTATTTTTTTAACAACCCTACATATTTTGAATTAAGGCTAATCATCAATTCGTTAGTGATAGTTTTGACTCTTTCATCTAACCAATCAGTGAAATTAAAAATCTTAAATGATCAATTGAAACCAATCATTAAAAATGTCTAAATTTAAATGAATCATTTATTATAATTTTATTCAAGTCGATTAATTTCAATTTAAACCGTTCAATTACATTTTGGTTCCTACAACCAAATTGCAACAAACTAAAATTTATAAAGATATCAATAAGATAGCAATAGATTATTAGAATTACACACCATTATTTTATTTTCTAAGGCCTTGAGTGTCATAACAATACATAGATCTATTGAAAATCACTAATATTAAAACTAAAAATTAGAAATTAGAAAATTACACATTGAGTTTCTTCCATGGTTTCGCTTCTAGTGGCTTGTTGTCATTGTTAATGAGATTTGCTGAGTTTGAATGACCTAGTTAATGTGTACAGTAGACAAAAGCTTGGTTTTGCTTTGGTTAGAAAAAGATTGAGTCATTGTGATTAGGTCGAAGTTTTATAATGAAAAAGAGTTGAGGGAATAGATTAAGTCACATTTCGCGTAATAAATAAATTAGTTTATAATTTATTAATTTATTCAATAAGTTATAAGTTATCAATAATTTATAAACTAACATTAACAAGTATTTTATGCACTAATTTATTAAAAAAATAAATTTTAATTTAATAAATTATTTGAAATAATTTATAACTTATAAATTATTATATCTTCAAAGTCTTTTCAAATTTATTATTATTTTTTATTAATTTATAATGTATGCACTTCATAATATAAATCTCAATATTATTTTTATAAATATATAAAAATATGTATGTAAATAAATAATGTCATACAATATAATTAATTATATTTTAGGTGATTATAATTTTTATAAATAATAATAATAAAATAAAAAGTATATAAGTAAATAAATATATAAGTTTATAAAATATAATTATTAAATATTATATTTTTATTTTAAACTTCTTAATTGTGTTAATATAATTTAATTTTTAAATAAATATAAATTATTTTAATTATATATATTTTTATTAATAGATCCCTTTACGTTATTTTATAATTTTAACTAATTTAATAGCTATTTGTATGAAGTTCTTATACAATTAAGTAATTTATCAGTTATTAATTATAAATTATTAACTATTAATTAATTTATTAATTACTGGGTAACTTATCAATTTATTTAATGAAATAGAGCCTCAAAAATGGATAAAAAGTTTATGCCCTTGGATTGGATTGCAATATGAGAGAATAGTTTGGGGATTGGTATCATTGGAGAGGAAGGTGGGTGTTTGACTTGTCTGACGTGGGGATGAGAATTTTTAGATTAAAATATTAATTACTGTGGGGACATTTATTTGGGGAATGTGTATGTTTGTTCAAAAATGAAAAATTTAATTTCGTTTTGTAATACAATTCGGTTGATATCGGTTAAGTGTGATTAAAGAATAGCTGAAGACAATCGATTATTCTGAATTTTTTTAACCATAACAAATTAATTAATTGTAATGACGGAATTTAATTGAAAAAAATTCTGTTTTAATGAGTCGGTTTAATAAGGATTGGAAAATTTTGCCCATCCCTATTTCAAATGGTTATGAAAGAAAATAAAAAATTTAAAAGGTTTTATTAGATTTTTAAATAAGTGTAAATAATTGATTCAGCATCTTCAGGATTAAAAATCTAGAAAGAGTGAGACATAACCCACAAAACTATAAGTAAAACATATAACTTTTATGAATGAACAACACTTATTGTATATTAGTAGTTTACCATTCAAATGACACTTAAAATATTTTCACATCCATCAAGTGTATACTAAAATACTCAACTTATAAAGATTATGGAATTCATTAAGAACTTAATTCATCCCATTTATAATTTATAGTTTAAAGAACTAATCACATCTAATAAAAGAGGGACTTAAAAAAATTTAAGTACCTTCAAAACTAATACTAACTTATTATTGTTCATATAAATCTACTTTATGAAATTGCCAATAACATTGAATTGCCATTAATATTAATTTCAAGTTGATTTTATTTCTTTCTCAAATCAAGATGGTTCTTTTCTCAAGAATGTTACATCAAATTATTTGGCCAAATTTAACATCATTTGTGAAATAATTCCATTTTCAACAATTACTTCACATTATCATTTTTTAATCCAATATATCAATTTTTACCAATAAAAATTTTATTCTTTATTATGGTTATTTTCATTTGGACAACAACAATACATATATATTAAGAACATTAATTTCATACCTAATATATATCTGCCAAGAGGTTTAATAATCACCCTATTTCATTTCTAACCATCTCCAAAGTCCAATTTGACTTCACAATGGAATTTCTCAAAATAATTTTCAAGTACTTACATTCATTTCAAAGGATGTTCACATAAATATTAGTGAATTTTATCTCATTTGAATAAAAAATTCACTTATCATCCGAATATATTTTTTTACAACGACGAATCCACTACAAGATATCATTATTATTAATACGTCCTTATAAAATTTTACTAATCTAACTCAACCTACTGATAATTATATTTTATGCATAGAATTCCTCAACAATTTGAGCACTAACATACCGAGCAGTATAAATATAATTTTTTCTGGGTAAATGAATAATATGAATAGGTATTACCTTATGGCACCAAATTTCGAAGAACATTTTTTACACATACTCTTGTGGTAACATTATATCATTCTAACTTCTCTCATACTTCCATGGCAATTTCTTGAAGTTAAGAAAATGTAGAATGTATTTTAAAGTACAAATTAAAGTTACAATGAAGTGACACAATAAAATTTTTAAAAAAAATCATAGAATATTATTCTTTTTATAAATATAGGATTCTTGCACTCGAACATTTTCTCAAATTTTAAAAATATTTCATCCTACACATAATAAAAGTTGTACATGATTTGGCCAAATAAAACCATAAATAAAAATTTAAAATTTCACAATTTTATTCGCAAATCTCACTAAATATGGGCCTTACGTCTCTTGTAAGAATTTCACAAACTCATCACAATAGAAATCCATTTCAAAAGAATTCTTTTAAATCATACAACAAAATCTTGCTTTAACGCAATAATTCCATGCATTTCAAGTATATGTAGGACTTATGTTATTACTTACGACCATAATGACATTCAGTACAACAGACATTGCAAGTGATACATTAATTCTATCAAAAACATACATCACCTATAATCTCATAAAAATCACCCATATAATTATACAATAAAACCATCCTCTAACATAATGTTTTCCTATATTCATGCGAATGTAAAACTAATGTTACCCAAGAAAGTCATCATGCAAGTCATATGGTAATTCCCACAGAGAATACATTTAATCCAAAACTTTATGCAAGTCTTCCTCATGACAAATTAAATTTTGCATGGGGAGTATCACTAAAGGAAGTACCGGAGAAAACCCCCCCAAAAAAACAATCGAAAATTTTAAAACCTGATTGATGACATAGGATTGCTGGACGTTTGAAAAAATTACTAAAAAAAATAAAAAATAAGTAAAAATGAATTAGAATATAATCCTGACAAATAGAAAAAAAATGCAAGATTAAGATCGAATTTTACTTTGTAAACCTAATTTAAATCTTGCCAACGATGAGTAGTTGTATAAGAAAATTATAAGGAGGATTGAACCCATTTTCTAATAACAGACGTGTCACGCAGCAGCGGATCACGAATCACAAACAATAAAGGCTTTAGGCCATTGATATCGTATACATAACCACCGTTTGCAGTTTCTAAAGCGGTATTTTTTGTTTAAAATGCTGTGGGATTATTGAAGGTTGAAACATCCAGGGCCAGAGAATTCATGCTCGATATATTTTAAATTTTTTTAACTCTTGCAATATCCATAATTTCAAAAAAATGCAACATAATAACTATATAAGCAACCCCAGTTTAAAGCACAGGCAAAACATGACCTATCGCAATATTGTGTTGAAATGAAACTCGACTTAGTTGTAAAACTTGCATAACTAAGACTGAACTCCCAACTGCCAAGTCAAAATGGTTCAAAATGGCCTTCTTTGTATTTTAGTTAAAAATGCTCCATTCAAATTAATAAAATTAAAGAAAACTAGATGTGTTGTGTGTTTTCTTCTTTCCAAATGTCTGTCTGTCCCCAGCAGTTGATTTAGTATTTCCGCAAAACCAGACCAGAAGTTAGAAATTTTGTAAAATACAAAATAATCATCTTAGAGATTAATTAACATAAACAAAATACTTAAGATTATGATTGTCACCACATCAAATGAACTAAGCATTCTGGCATCATATAGTACAGATATCCCTTACTCTTCATTTAGAATTTTATTCAAATAAATTTTGTTACTCTACTCGATTTATTTAGAAATTCATAGGGGTGCATCCGTCTTACCTTTTTCATTTAAATTGAGGTTAGCTGTTACAAATCTTAAAACTTGCGGCCCTGCCAGAAGCCTGAAATGACAGAGTAAAATCAGAAAGGTCTATTTCAAATGGAGACTCGTCTCTTATTGAAGTAAAATCCTACAAAGAAAGAATCAAATTCCTCATGTGCAAAGCAAATGAAGCCATTAAATGAGCAAAGCCACAAGCCACCAAGTAGACGAAAATTTTCACACCATCATTTTCTACATAAATCACTTACCATCGAAGGATGTTTCCCAATGGAAACATTACAGATATTGCTTCCCTGTAGCCGACAAAGCTGAAGTCGTACATGTGGGACACTCTTCCAGCTCTCTCCAAGCGCTGGCTTGGAAGTACCGCCCTCTCCACTCACTGTGTGATTCGTCACCTTCAACATTTGTTCCACTGAAACTATTATATGTTCACAGAGGGAAGCTCAGCCCTATCATTATAAGTCAATGCAATACAGTTTGAAAATTTTCTTTGCTGCTATTGGCCTTGTTTACTACATTAAAAAAAAAATCTTAAGAAGTATTCTAGGGGGAATAAGTTACAGAAAAATATTTATTATTATAGACTTTCCGATACTTGCTGGAAAACTTGGTGACTTATATTGATTTAGAAAGAACTAGGACTAATGAGGAGGACCAACAAGAAAAAGCTATTCCACAGCCAAATATAGGACACGGGCTTCTGCAATAGACATCACTTATTTTTATTTTTCAGAAAAAGAAGAATGTAAACTAGTACAAATAATAAAAACAATGATAGGAAGACAGGGATGAGAACAATTCAAAAGTTTGATAATCAGCTCCCTATGCAAATGTTACCAACCTAAAAAGAGGCCAGTTTCCACCATGATGATTTCATAAGTGGGAATTAATTTACTGTCTTTTAATTAGCTAGTATACTGACCCAAACTATCACAAAATAATCACATTTAGTCAGATGGGTTGTGAGGAACAGGACTTGAAAGACATGGTTCAGGGAAAAAAACCCCTTCAATTAAGAGCACTGCCGTTGACTTTCGCTTTTTTGTTTTAAAAAAAAAATTGTTGAAAATGACTTGTCTAATACAAATTTGGGTTGTAGTTACTTTGCTGGTTACAAATGAATGAAATATCACCTCACTTAAAGAGGACACAAGTGGAAAACTCACCAATACTGCAAGATTATGCTCATTTGCTAACTTCTTCAATAAAAATCCAGCAGAAATCATTAAACCATGTCCTGAAAATAACCCATTAATTGTAAGATTGAAGGTTTCTGCATAATTACTCACACTTTTACCATGGAAAATAGGACTTCTGAAGTAATTTAAGAGAAAATACATGCATGAATAGTTCTAAACAAAGAAGGAAAGAATGACATGGAAGAAGTTAAACAAAATTATATTTCAGAAAACATTGTAGACATAAAATCACTTCAAAGCCATTTAAAGAGTGGCTTATTCACAGAACAAGAGTACCTGATATTCAGTTTATTTATCTAACTCCCTTACTTAAAGGCCCCAATTTTCAACGCAACAAAAGTACTGGCAAATGGTATAGGTATGGAAACTAGAATGAAGCATTTAATCATGCCCACCAGAAATAGAAAGTCCTCACAGAGAGGTCAAGCAAGGTACAGAACATTTTTTTTTTTTTTTTTAATTTTGAAGTTCAAACAACTTCAGAGCATGATAAAATAAACCAGCTTTTTTGAACTGCTCCGCTGGAACACAGAAAATGAAAGATTCATGCTAATGACTTGGGCAATTAAAAGTTCAGATTCCTTTACAACAGTTTACTAAGAATAGAAAGTAAATAGAGAAAAGTGATAGAACTTGCATAGCAATCATCTGAAGCATACAGATTGACAACAATTGCTCAATGCTGCATATCTAAACTTTAATTGATTTTGAATACCTTCCAAGAATTCAATGTCCCATACCATAAACCAAGAGTGTATCTTTTGGAGCATGAGAAGCAAAGAGAGTCAGACAACCAATAAACACTTTGATTGACAGAAAGCTAAACAAGAGCAGAGTTAAATAGCAAAAAGTTCCATCATTTATATTTTCCAAGGGAAGCACAATAAATCTTTTTTTCAGAAAAAAAAAATTCACAAATGTGCATTATACCCTGAGGACCACTACCCCCAAGGACGGGGGCAATCATTGAAGAAATTGAGTCAACAATAAGCAACCGAACTTTATGATCTGATTTGAGCATCTGTTTCAGTAGACAGTAGTCATATATTTGACTGAAAGAAATATAAAACCAACTACAATTACCAAGTACAATTCTTCATGTCAATATAAACCTTAGATCTCAAATTAGCCTCGAGATTATGCAGCAAATCAAACATCTGAAAGATGTCAAAGACCGAGTGGCAGAGTATACTGTCCAATACTCTTTGGAGATGACTATCGGCCTAAGAAAAGTATGAAAAAAAAAATTTTTAAAATGACAAACGGCTTCAGTGCACATTTACAAATTGACAAACAAGTATTAAAAAAAACCATTGTACAGATGCTGTAGTAACCTTATCATTTATGACAGAACTAGAGGACTGACTAACAAACTGTGCAATACGTTGAGGAGAAAAGGAGTTCCCTGTATCTATGTATAGGACTGAACCCATATGGTTCTTTGCAACAGTGGAGGCAGCCTGTAGGCAAACCTGAAATTAAACTTTTTAAATATATATAGCGATCTGGATGCTAAAATATATGAAGAAATAGAAAAGAGCAGTTCATATTAAATCAGTCATGACAACTAAGATGCGTGATACAGTGATATCATTTGTGTCGCGATGAAGAGGGTGGTATAGCTTGTGGCAATGGAAGACTATGCATGTGCAGAACCATAAAAATTTTAAATTTATTCTTCATAGACAAAGCACATTAATTCTATTTCAAAACAAGTAAGCTCTCTCACCTGTGTTTTACCAGATGAAGATGGTCCAACAAGTTCTGTTAATTGTCCTTCACGTAACCCACCTCCAAGTAATGCATCAATCCTGAATTATGAAGCCACAAATACTGGGTATGCTTATTTGCACAACTCATATTTCTGACCACCCTCATATCACACCACAAAACAAATCAATGGTAACGCTTTGGAACGATCGTGGAGGTAAGAAAAGCGTACAAGAAGTGGGGTGCTACCTTTATTACCCAAAATACCATAAAAATTATGCTACCAATAGAATTTACTCCTAGAGTAAGTACTAGGTGAATGAGAAGCCAAAAATACCCTTCACATCCTGTGACCAATACGTGTTTATTCATTTTAGCATCTTCCAACAGCTGCAGGCCGTTCAACAGTGGTGGAGCCTGGGCATCTATTATAGAGAGAAGCTGAGTGATACCCTGCACACGTAAAGTGAAACAATTTGCTTTAATTTCTGTAACAGAAGGCTTTATACAGATGGAAATGTATTTGGAAATTTGGGAATAGACAACCTGCTTCAACCTCTGCGACATAGGCTGCTTCTCAGTAAAAACAACTAGAGCATCGACATCAAACAGAAGCAAGTCTTCAACTGAGGAAACAAAACAAAATGAACGGCATGAAACAGGAATTGCTATTCAGTGAATCATAATTAATTAAGAAAAAAGACATGAAAATTAGAGAAGAAGGGCAAGGAGATTGACCAGAGAAAATGCCGTGTGAAGCACAAAACTTCTGGAAGTTGGAGTCCAGAATTGGGTAGTCTTGCTCGAGAGATCTCAAAGGTGCCATTTTCTCCAAAGCGAACTATAAGCAGCTGTCTTGTATGGACATTACAGTGACTATGAACCGGATTATGAACACCTATCTGCGACGCAGAATGGCATAAAATGTGAGGAAGGCTATGGACCGTATCACCGGCCCATCACTTTAGCCCTTCTAACAAACAATCAGTTTGCGTGACAAGAAAATTAATTAATTTTATTCTTAAACCTTTGAAAAAAAAATTTTGGCCGAAAAAAATATAAGTTAATTAGAATAATATTATTTTAAAAAAAGGGAGATGCGTATTTTGGCCCGCATTCTTAATGGTCTAGTAACATTAAACAACAATTTTAGAACTTCTTTCTTTTCCTTGTTTAATTTAAACATAAAAAATGCACTCCCCCTTCTACCATATGGGTGACGGGGCAGAACCAATATTTTTTTTAAGAGTTAGCATTCAAACCTTATAAACATTTACAACATTTACAAGTCAGCATTAAAATTAAAAAAAATGAAAAACTTTTATTTCAAGTGGCATTTGATTTTTTTTAAGGTCTTATATCTTCTTTTATATCAAAGATTCAACCTATGGTCTTTGTGTTTAAACTAATAAAAGACTCAAAGGAAGAAGTAAATCAAAATCCATACTAGAAACTCACCATTTGAATATGTGGTATTCACACTTGCATGCACAAAAACTTTACATTATCAAATTCTCAAACAAGTAGAGCACCCTAATTTGAAAGCACTCTGATCACATAAACCTTAAACATTATGGCCACTAGAATGAGAGGTCACAATCATGGTAAACTGAACTTAAAATAAAAAAAATGGAAGAATGAATCTTGCTTTTTTTATTCTTTAAAGATGGAAAGTTGACAAGAATGCAAAGGCGAATCATGTTGGTGAGTAGCAAAATGGCCTCAATTAAAGCAAGAAGTTGTTGATAAAGTAGTGTTCATAGTAGTTGCTCAAATTAGGCTCGTTCAGTAAGGGTTGTGAATTGGAGAAGTAAAAGGGAAAAAAGGGACTCTATAAATGGCAATTGCTCAAGTTGTTAGGAATTTTTAAAACAATCAATTGGGTTTCAATAGGCTCGAATAAAGGTTTTGTCATTGGTAATTGATTGTACACCCAACTATTCATACATTTTCTCATTTGATTATGTTGGTTCACTACCTATACAAAGGGTTAATTGATCAAAATAAAAAAAGGCCACCTTTAACTTCTAGCATTAAATAAAATAAAATAAAATAATGAAAAAAAAGAAAAAATCTACCTAATTTTTCTTTGGGTAAACTATACTCTTATCCCCTAAGTTTAGGCCTAAATACACTTACATACCCCCTTCCCCCCATTTTTCCATTATGGTGTAGACTCGCTTACTATTTCACAAATAATTACACTCACTTCCTTTATACATAATCTCCTTTTAGAATGTTTAATGTCTGACAAGAAAAATGAGTTAAAGTGGACTTTTAAATTGAAAAGGTTTCTTTCCTTCTAAAATATGTGGACATTTTTTCCTTTGTGTAGTGGCTTTTAAAGGTTAGTTAGGGAATATTCCTAGTATTTTTTTTTTGCTTTACCAACTCTCTTTGTCTCTTCTCCTCTCATATTTCACTATTGCTACCAATATTTTACATAAATATACATTAAGTATGTTAACAAAGGCTTTAGATTGCATGATAAAACTGAAAGCCTCAATATCAATCTAAATAAATAAATAGCTAGAATATTTACTTCCAAATGTGGCACTTCCATATAAAAAATATTGGCAATAAAGGAAGCTTTTCTGAGAATAACCAAAAGATATAATTAACTGAATAATATGAACAAATCTTATACAAAATTAACTCATGTAACTTAGCTTAGTATAAAGAGCATAGAGTAAATAACAAGTTGACAACAAGTTCTAAGTTACATTAAGTCTAGTTTAGGTGGCAACATCACAATAAAAAGTCAATATCATGAATGAAACTAAGGCTTATATTAAGGATGCATACCTTAACAATAAAAGGAAGCTATTATGGTTCCCTACGATGATTTTGAAGGCATAGATTTCTATCATTAAATATTTATAATAAGCAATTCATATAGTAAATATAAGTTCATCGTAAAGTAAAAACAAAACAAAGTAAATGTTCCCTACATTTAAACCATGAACAACATTAAGAAATACTCAATATAGTGAAAACTAATACAATATAATTTCTCTAACACATCATAAGTCATGATAACTAACTAATAGTGCACTTAAGACCATTATAGCATTGTTCCACTGAACAAATCACTACAATATGAATAAGAGCTAAAGCAAATCAATCTTTCATTAACTTGCAGGAAGTTTTCAAGGATTACAACATTTATAAGCTAAACAATCAACTATATAATAATGGTAACAAAAGAGATGGTAAAGTCAAGAAAATTAAATTCGCTTTCAAATTCACATATTAAAATTCTTTTCAATTTGAGATGAGAAATAGATAATCTATTCTAGGAAGCATGTTAGTTATATCATATGTATATTCAAGCCATAACTAACATGATCATAATAACCATTTTAAAAGAACTCACAGTAGCAATGGTATCTTACAAGAAAGAAGTGATGGTCCATTCATGTTTTTCCTAAAGGACATGAACATAGGCCAAAGTTATATTGAATTCTCATTGAAGAAAATTCTTAAACAATAACTTTGCAAATTACAATTTGACCATTTATACATGTAGTTAAAGATATAGAGTTCAGTTACAGAATTAAGATCTTGATAGCAATTGCCATTTCTCAGTTCCTCTTCTTAAACCTTCTTAATTCTAATTTGTCTTTCTCACATTAGAGAAGTGCCATATATGTAAGGGTAAAATTATTTGGTAGCTTTGAAAATGACTATGTTAATAAAAAATGATTCCCAATCATTATCTAGATTGACATTATATTGGTTAGTATCCTTACCAACATTTTTCTGATAAAAATGAGTTCTATTGTTAACAAGAATTTTTAGGGTTACTTTTATTTTACTAGTTGGGAGTCACTTTAGTTGGTGAATTACTTGAGTCACTCGAAAAATAGGATCTTTAGGAGTAACCTTTAATGCATGACTGAGGGTTAACTTAATGAAAAAAATCAATTAATATCTTGAGCACCAATCAACTTAATGTCACTTTGACCATAAATTAAGTATTCAAGCTCAATTGCTACCCCAGTTACCTCATCACCACTAAGGAAATTACTTAAACTTTTATCTAACATTTCCAAATATGAGTTACGATATAGGTTAATATTTACATAGTAGCGATGCTATCATCGTAGTGAAATTTTAAGTCAAAATAATCCAACAAAATCTTTGTTCCTATTTCATCATCAACTAAAAAAATGAAATTTTTTTAGATTAGAACCCCAATAAATACACATAATTATGAATTGAAAATATAAATTCATACAAAAGCATGAACTTTACATATAAATTAGTAGGATCAAGCTACAACATAAAACATGCTATGGAAAACCACAAATGAAAACATAGACAAAATGAAATAAAATGAGTAAAAATAAATTAAAAACCTTTGTGCCTAATATGAACACAAATAAGTTAAATCCTCATCAATCAACCAAAGCCTTCGAAATTCTCTTCAAAACAAAATAAAGGCAAACTCACAAAAAAATAGTCAATTGAAAATAAAGTTTTAAGTAGATGAAAAAAAAGGAAATTACCTACACAAAAAGAATGGTCTTCAAGGTCTTCAAAGAGCCAAAGCAAGTTTTTTGTATTTTTTGGTTTTCAACCACAAAGAATGTAAGAAGATGAATAAATGGAATAGAGATACAGAGAGGAAACTTGCATAGCATAGCCAAGAAATTGGTCCATAAGTGAGAAATGAAAATGTCTTTTACTATTCCCCAAACTAAATGAGAATAAGGGTAAAAGTGTCCTCTCATTTTTTTTAACTAACAAAAGCAAACTCAATTGGCCATTAAGGGGTTTGTGCTAAAATGGAAAAATAAGGGAATAAAAATGTATTTAGACTTAAATTCAGAGAGGAAAATGTAATTTATCAATTTTCTTTTTATTATTTTACTTCCAATTTTCATGTAGATGTTGTAGGATTGACAATTAGGATAATGAGATAACGTTGGACTATATCTGGTTAGGATATATTCTCTACCACCAACCATCATTATATATTCTTTGTATAGTTAACATGAATTTTGTTTCAAAAATTAAAAAATAACTATCAAATTCCTTTTAAATATAAAGATTTGATAATTAAGTGCATGCCATTTCACACCATCTTAATCCCCTATTTAAGTAGGCTCCATTCAAGATTTGGAGCTACAGGCGATACTAGTAACATACTTTTCTCCTTGATAATATGATAGAAAGTTGTTCCAATAGCTCACTGAATCTTATTGAAGATAAGTAACCTAAACCAATATGCTGTACATTGCAATCTAATTTGGCGGAGGAAAGAAAATGGCATCAGCAGTCCTCTTTGAACGGAAGATTTTCTCAACCCCCGAATCCACATTGAACGCAGCCTGCAGAACTGATGGAGACAAAGCCTTCCAGGTCGATATACTCCCAGCCAAGTGGGTAAATACAGGACTGTAACAAAAGATTTAGAAAGAATCATTGACACTTGTTATGAAGCATATCTCAAATTCATGTGAGCCACTAATGCAGTCTACTAATATACCCAAATCTTTACATAGATGAGAATGAGAATGAATCCTCTTCCTTTTTTAAAAAATGGATGAGATAAATTTCAGATAGAAACAGATTGATATATAATTTTTTTTTTATTTGAAACTGTAAATCCTAGTAAAAAATATATATATACACACCAATGCATATAGTGAATTTTTCTGCAAATCTTTTTTGGTGGTGGGATTTTATTCCTTTGTGCTACATGTGTAAATAAGAATTGCAATAGTGACCTTCGATATAAGAAAAAGACTTACTTTGGGGTGGTGATGATAGAGAACCACTCCATGCCATCAGCATCAGCAATCTTTGAGACAACAAAAAACCTTGGCACAATGAACAAATTACCAGCTTTCACAGTAGTTTCCAAAACCCTCTTGCCATCAATGCCGACAACCTGAGCCCGGCCGCTTCCCCTAACAATGTAAGTGACCTGCAATGCAGAGTCACAAGAGAATCCAGGAGAGCACATGGCTTTTCCATCCAACCTAACAAGGTCAGCTCCAAGCCCAACCTCACCAACTAGCGGAAGATTCTTAGTGTTCAAGACCACAACTCTTCCACCATTGTTGATGTCAACATCCAATGGAGCCTCTAGGCAGTTCAAAACCATATCCTTCCTGTGTTCCTGATTTGGCTCAGGGAGGCTGATGTTTCCTTCAAACTTCACAATGCCTTTGCCTGATTGGCTCCCGACCAGGGCCTTGACATTGTTATCATCCAAGTCCCAAGCTCTGCCCACAAACTCAGGTGAAAACCCAGTGAAGATACCATTACAACCAGTTAAAAAGAAATCAGTGAATTCACCGGATTTGTGAGCTTTTGAAGTGTCACCAAGGAAAAGAACAACCAGCTCAGTGTCTTCCTTGTTGTACCACCACGTCACAACACCAAAGGGGAGTGCAATGGCATCACCCTTCTTAATTGCAATAACCTTCTCTTCTTTTTCAGGGAGGACAATTCCGGCAATTCCATTGCCTGTATAAAAATATTAACAAATTAAGAAGAGCGCCAAAGTAAATCATCAAATTGATTCTGATAGTGATTACATCAGACTCTCCTTAAAATTTGTTTTACATCAAACAAGTATATAAATCTAATTTCTACATTAATTATGAATTCCTCCCCCTTCTGAAATTATAGTTAATTGATGTAAAATAAATTTTAGAAAAATCTGACACATCATCTTTCTTATAAATTATAATATAATTTTATAATTGACAAATAAATCATCACTCATTTGTCAACATAATTGACAATAATCTATCAATACATCGCTGCGATATATTGGATCATGTTGTTGTCACTTGGATAATTTATTACAAGAATGGTCTGCTTTATCGAATTATGAAACGAGGAATAGAACGCCGATGACCGACGACGGTGTAAACAATTCACGTCGGATCATGATATGCAGATGACCAGATCAAGAAAGCAGAGAAATCAATTAAAGTAATAAACACAGACAGGAATAAAATCTACCTTGCAGGACATAAGCAACCTTCGAAGAATCAGAATATCGAGGAAGCGCAAATCCGTTCTTTTCAAGGGCTAGTTTTGCCGCACCAATGTTACCTTCGCGCAACATGGGAAGCTCAGATGGGGACCAGGCATGGTAAGACCCACCATTTTCTCCGTAAACCTTCTTAGCCAACTGTGGGGAAAGATCAATATCCATCTCTTTTTCCTCTGCTTTCTTCACGATTCTCACTATCCAAACACCAAAGGCTAGGATCACAACTTTTTTTCCCCTTTGTCTCTAGCTCTCTGCGTGAAACTATCCCAGAAGACCGAGGGAGTGTGTATCCTTATACTCCTCCAAGGAAGGAATTTTTATTTATCTTTATGGCAGTGGAAGGCTGACAGCGTCAGTGCCTGCCCCTCTCCAACAGAAACAGTCATGCAAGCAGCGAAAACGTTGAGATTTATTCCAAATATTAAAATATATTGAGAAGGCACATCTAATTTTGGATAAGGAAGAACCTTTCTTCATTTGAAATTCTTAAAAAAAATAGAATTAGAATTTAGTTCAATTAATTTTAAATTTTTTTTGTTGAATTAAAATTTAAAATTTTAATTATACTTATACCGTGGGAGTTATCTTCTACATCACTAATTTAATACCTTTTCAGAATTTAGAATTACATGAGTTCTATTCATCTGAGGTTGGACGCGATTCCATTTCAGCTCTAGAGATTGTACCTGAGCTACTAATGGAAAGAAAAGAATTAGGTCCGGATTTCATACAAGTACTAATTCAAATTCAAAATGGTGATTTACTTTCACACAGAAGCAGGATAAATCATACCTACAGATGGTTCTCAATCTGAAATAATTATGTTTTTGAACGTTTTCATAAAAATTTGTAACATTAACATAAAAAAGTAAACTTTCAAAAAAATTTCTATTATAATTTTGATCTAATTTGTGAATTTTTTATTCATCTGTTATGCGTAATACACATACAATATTGTATTTTGTTAAAAAAATATAAATTCCCTTATAAAGAGCACTGATAATTGCACACAAATTATCACACACTACTTAATAATAATAAAAATAATTAAATTACTAAATATATATATATATAAAGATCAACGATTAAATCTATGAATATAGAGAATGTAGAGGGGGTGACAAGTTTTCAAAAAATATTCAATGCTGCTTGCGTAAAAAAATTTCAGTGAAAAAATACTTACTTTGTTTACAAATGTTACTACCTTTAGTAGAAAGTTATTACCAAATTGCGGTGGAACTTTAAGAAAATGCCCTACGTTTAAAATTAATATGAGTATCGGTATTTTTGTACACGGTAGAAAACAAATAAACTTTCTGTCATCTAATAAGCTCGTGCAATTTCGCTTAATTATCAATAATCAACTAATCCAACTGATAATTGCTATAATATAACAAGATAATAATAAATTTGATGGTAAAACGGTTAATATTTTAAATATTAATTTCTAATTAAAATAAGATAATCAATTGATAACGAGATTCAAAATGAAAATTAAATCAACGAATTTGCTTTCTTATGCATTTAAAATTTTGTTCTCATTATATCTTATTAATTAATTACTTAATATTGCATTTTTGTCCAACTGTCTTTTCTAACTAGCTAGGAAATGTTTGATTGCATTTACTTGACACATCATTATAATTGAAAGAAAATGATTTAACTTATCCAACTTATCATTGTTTTACCTTTTACGGACTTTTGGCTAAGATCAAATATAGTATCGATTCTTATCGATTTAATATAATTTAACTTATTTGTGCGTTATGTTTTTGCAGAAGAGACGCGCGGACTAGAAATACTTTTCCTATGGATCCTAGAATATCTTCTCAGGTGGTAGTAACCCCATCCCTTGAAGATCACGAACAACCTCTAACTAGATCATCATTTGAATTTTTTGAACCACCTTATTAAATATTCCATTTGAATTTTGCTTTGGCTGATGACCTATATCTAAAATAACAAATTTAACTTAAGAAACCGAGACCTTAATGATATAATAACATTACATATTTTTTCTAAAACACTTTCACTTTTATGTTTCGGTGCGAATTTAGAATTTTATATGTATATATCAAATGATTTGTCATTTTTTTATAGTATAAAAATGATTTTAGTTAGGAAAAAAAGGACAAAGAATAAATGGTGCAAGCACTAAAAAGAAAAAAAGGGGCATACATATATATTGCATTCATACTAAAATATATATATATATGAGATCTCATGCTTTATTTAAAATCATTGAATGTGGATTTACTAAAAAACATATCATGGAATATGAAATGTTGGTGTGTAGGCAACTTAATTTGGTGGTATAGATTTTCAAGTGATTAATTAATATGTCCTTGTAATTTATGGGGCTTTTCTTGAGGACTAATGGTAGCTTATAACTAGGCCTTATGCTTTGTTTAAAATAGATGACTTTGATTTAAGAGGTCGTTAGTGCATTCAATATATTAGCTCATGATTATAAAAGAAATTGCAACTAAGAAGAAAAAATTAAAAAAAAAAATCAACCATGTAGGAACTAAAAAGGGGAAAAAAAGGACGTATTCACAATATGATTATTAGTATACAAGTTTTCATAAGATATGTCATGCCTTGTTATTATTATTTTTTTAATACAATAGGATCAAAGTTTAAAAAGAAAATAATTATTCAAAAATAATATTTTAAATTTTAGATACTCTTACAGCGTCAATAAGAATGAAAAAAAAAAGTTTGAGGAAGATGATTGAGAAAGTATGAGATCCTAAATTTATAATAATGTTTAGAGATGGGAAATGACAGCTCAGGTTGGCTTATGGATTGACCTACACGAGCTTGCCGTTAAACAAGTTAAATTGGATCTATCTAGTTTTTTTGCAGGCCTCCAATATGGAGGCCTTAGTCCTATCCTTGTGGACTTGAGCTACACTCGCAAGCTTTTTTTAAAATTTTAATTTTTTAAATAATTTTTTTTAAATAATAAAAAATTAAAATCATTAAAAAGTATCATAAATTTATCTTTAAACTAGTCATAATATATTTTAAATTTATATATAAATATAAAAATATTATATATATATAATATATAATTCATAAAATACCTATAAAATAAAAATATTATTTATAACACAATTCTACATAATTAAAAATGAAAAATAAGAGTATAATTTTGTATGAATTAAAAATATAATCCTATATAAAATTTAGAATTAAAAATGTAAAAAAGAAAAACTTTTTCAGGCCATCTAGCCCATTTGTGGACTAGTCCGTGCGGACCATAGGCTTTCATGAACTAGATTAGTTACAACCTGTGATTTTTAGGACCTCTAAAATGGAGGATGGAATGCTTCGAAACCCACAAGCTTCCACTCATTTTAACGACTCTAGAAATGTTAAAGTTGGTCATCCAATTAGTGTAAGAATTACCTTATCTATAAATATGTTTAAGCTCCAATTGAACCTTTCTAAAGCCTTGATTTCAAGCTTCTTGAAGACTTGAAAGCACCTTCCCAACACTCTGTTATGAATGTTGAGCAACTACGTAATGGTTTAGCAAAGCCTAAAAGCCATATCCTATGCATCTCTCTTATAACTCCACCATAACTAGTTGTAATAGCATTTCTCTTAACAACTCTATTTGTATTCACCTTCACCCAATCATTGAAATCATTAAATGTGAAATATTAGTGTATAAGAAACTTAATTTAGGTAGTGTAGATATTCAAGTTGTTAATTAATATGATCATAGAATTTTTTATAAGGATTTTCTTGAAGAGTAATAATAAAAGTATCTACACTTATGTTTAATATAAATAATTGATAAATTAACTTATAGTTGATAAGTTAGCTTATAAATGATAATTAGTTAATAAGTTAGTTGATTATGTTATAAGTGTTTAATAAAATTAATTTTTGAATTAGTTAAATAATATAAAATGATACAAAAAGATATATTAATATAAATAGATATATGAACTAAATTAATTCATATTTATTTTGAGATCAAGTTATATTCATACAATAAATATATTTAAAATAAAATATAATTACCTAAAATTTAATTAATTATAAATTTGACATTATATATTTATTTATTTATTCACTATTTAAGACAAGAATATAATTGCTTAAAATATAATTAAGGGCATATTTTGTTAATTAAAAAAAGAGGGATAAATTTTAAAAAATTGATAAGTTATAAATTACTCAAAGATGCTTATTAAATTAATGCTTTTTTTTCAATTAGTTAGTGTGTTAAACTGTTAGAATCCATCCTCGTATACATTGAAAATTGTTATAAACAACTCTTTACTAACCTTAATTACATATGTGTAATATAGTATACTACATGTAAAGATATTTTACCTTACAATGGGAATATAAATGCTAGAAAACAACATGGACAAATGTCATTCTATCATGTAACAAGTGTATATGTGCAAGTATCTACTCCAACTATCCCAAAACTTACTTTAATGTCAAAAATCTTGAGCGAGCCCACTTTCAACCTGTTAAATGGTAACCGAGCATTTAAAGGAGGAAAAGTCCCTATAAAAGAAAAAAAATAAAGTGAGTTTTTTCAAAACTTAATGCATAAACAAAAAGAAAGTGGTAATTACTTAGATTTAAATATATCATAACATATAGTATATAATTGAATTTTTATAAGATACATTTAGGTTTTTAACTAAAAGTGGTAACACATCTTTTATACTTCTATCAAGGATGGGGAAAGGGGTTTTGAAGAAGTAATTTGTCCTTTAAAAATATAGATATGAATACACATTATATTGAGACATAAGCAAGATTACATCATTTGTTATCCTACATCATCCTTATTCTTAAAAGGGTCCCATAAAAAAGTGTATACTTATATTTCCTCAATTTCACATTTTAATCATAACATGTTAATATTATTTAATAGAAAACATAAAAAATAACATATACATCTTCTTACAACTCCTATTCAGCCTTATCATTCATAAGTTTATCTTTATACCTCTAAGGTTAGACTTATTCCATCATAAATGGGTACATGGATTCAATGTAATAAAGCATGAAGTATGTATATCATTGCCCCAACATCATTAATCTTATCATTAACATAATAATTAGGATAACAAGTGCCTCAACTAGTATTTCAATTTTGAATTATAATAATAACACTTAATCATATATATATATATATATATATATATATATATATATATATATATATATATATATATATATATACACTAATTCCTCATCCAGCATGTTAATCCAAAAGTAAATCAAATCCTACACACTTTGGTGATAGCATCCAATATAGGTAAGTAAATCACAATGACAATAATTATTCTTTAATTAAATTATAACATATTGATAATTTGCACATTTTGGACATAGTTATAACTCCTCTATGGCACTTGCAATTCATATAACACCTAGCTAAGTCATAAATATTCCTAGCTAAGTCATAAATATTCCTTATAAAAGAGTTTCATGGCAAAAAATTAAAAATTCAAGATGCATGAATTGATTAAAGAGATAATTTATGTTTTCTAGAAAATTTTTGTAAAGCATGGATCAATTACGGAATTAATTTAAGTTATTTAATTAGAAGTCGTTTGGTTCACCTCAATAGCATAGGAAGTTCTATTTCCTGGGAAGTAGAAAATTAGTGAGTCGTTTGGTTAGTCATTATCTCACAAACTGTAAGAAATAGAACTTTTTGGGAAGTTATACTTCTTGCAAAATATGCAAAATCACTTACCTACCTCCCCCCTAAATAAGTTCTATTTTTCATATTATTTATAGATGTAATGATAAAATTATCCTTATTAAATTTAATTAATGATAAATAAAATTTATTATTTTATACTATAATAATATTAAGGATATAATAGTCATTTTATTAATACTTCCTAGGATATTCAAAGTTCAACCAAACAAGACATATGAAGTTACTTCCCAGAAAGTGTCACTTCCTATGTATCAACCAAATAACTTTGAGTACTTTCTAGGAAATTCACATAGGAAGTTATTTCTTATAAAGTTCAATTTTATGCGGGAAGTTACTTCATATGTGAACCAAACAATTCCTTAGTTTCTACAAGTCCTAGATCAATTTGAGAATTAATTCAATGTAATAGAGGTTACCTTTTAACCCTGTTAAATTAATTCACCAATCAATTTAGTTACCTTAAGTTTAGTTTTGTAAGAAGTAAATTAATTCAAAGTTAAGATTTTTGTGTACTAGCTTGAATGAATCAATTCACATATGAATTTTTACATTTTGTAGAAAAATATACTATTTGCATGTGAGGAATTCCTCTTAAATCTTATCCTCTATGTAATTTCATACAATTCAACTACCACCCAACATAAAGAATAACTTTATATGTACTAGATTCATTAACAAATCTATACTAAATATCATTCTAAATCATCAAACATCAATTTATACAAAATATAGTAAAAATCTGACTTCAAGTAAAATAATTTATTTAAAATCATACAAATCCAATTAAAATGTTTACTCACAAGTGGTAGAGAAAATAATAAGTGATGGGATTGTGACATGGCTTGCTCCAAAACATCCTAAATCAAAGGTTAGAAGGTTAGGGCTCCAAACCTCCATTTAAACTAAAACCTCAATCACTTAAAATTAAAAGGAAAAAAGAAAAGGAGTACTACAAGATTAAGATATAGAAATCTTTACCTAACTTGGATTTAAGGAAGATGAAGAGATGTGGAAGTGGATTTACCTCTCTTGCATTTGAGAGGAGAAATGAAGTGGAGTGTTCCAAGGAAGAAATAGAAGAGATGTTGATTTGAGATTTTATACAATGAGGCGTCCTATGGACAAAATGGAAAATAAGCTCCCAAAGTCTCCTTCACATTCACATACCTACCCATAATCAAATTTAACTTCAAAGTGCCTTTACTTGTTTATTTATGACATATTTTGCATAAAATTTCATTTATAAACTTATTAAATTTAATTAATTATTTTTCTTATAAAATATTTTATCCTAATTAGTATAACATAAACACATTTAAAGGTTAGTTTATAACTTATTATTAGAAAAATCTTCCTAAATGGTTATAATATACAAAAGCAAGTTAATATAATTTAAGATAAAAAGTAGTAAATTAACAAGACATAGAAATTTAATATGGTTTGACTTTTGACCTACTTCATAGGTGAAAATGAGAAATAAATTCGCTAATTTAAAAGAATCATAGAGAGAATACAAATGGCATAATAATTCTCAAATCCATACCCCACATACACTTAAAAATGTCTTATGGTATATACACTCTTCATTTTAAAAAATATAACTAAAAGAGTAAGAGTAAATTATGAAATCTTAAGTAATCCCTATAATGGATTACAAATGTAACTTCTCTCACACCTTGCATATTGATCTTTTTAACAAATTATTTTTTGCCTAAATACAATGTATTTATAGGCTAAAAAACAAGATAAAGGAATCCTAATTTAAATAAAAGAATAATTTAAAATAGAAAAATAACCACAAATTGGTAATAATTCTAAATTTAATAGAAAAATTATTTAAAATAGGAAATAAAAATCAAGTGGCAATAATTAAAATTTAGGTTAAATTCTAACCATTTCTGCCTTGACATAAATTCTATCATCAAAGATTTTTAAGCTTGAATTCTTGAATTATCTTCTCCAAAGACCACAAACATTTTCAAAAATCCACTTCTAATGGAGCACTGACACCTTACATATGCATTAAATTTGCCTCATTTTCTTTACAAAGGGTTTTCCAAACAACATCACTAGAAATACAAAATAAAGCTAATGGTGAAATAAAATCTAGGATTAATAAACTCAAAAATAATTTTATATTAATATTTCTTCAATTAACTTAAATGTAATAAATAGATTTAAACAAGATCATTTGAATAAACATGTTAAAATCGGGCTCTAATACCACTTGTTATGAAAATCTTCTCAAATGATTATGATATGTGGAAGCTCATTGATATAATTTAAGATAAAATAAATAGTAAATCAACAAGATATATAATTTTAATGTAATTTGACTTTTAACCTACTTTACAAGTGAAGATGAAAAGTAAATTCACTAATTTAGGAGAATTATAAAAAGAATACAAATGACAAAATAACTCTTAAGCTTATACTTCAAACACACTAAAAAATGTCTTATAGTATGTATACTTTTCACTCTAAAAAATCTTATTGAAAGAGTATGAGTAAATTATGATAATAGAGATCATTCGCATCATATAGACTCTCAATTGACCCCTTATAGGGTTACAAATCTTTCCCATTTTAGTCTCTTCAAAGAATTATTTTTACCCAATATAATTGAATAGAATGATAACTTAAAATAAGAAATAATTATAAATTGATAACAATTCTAATTTTAATAGGAAAATCATTCAAAATAGGAAATAATAAGCAATTGACTATTGTTAGAATTTGGATCAAATTTTAACATTTATTAATTAAGTTAATAAATTATAGATTAACTTATTTATTATGTTAAATACAACCTATGTGAGGGCTTTACACTTTATTTAAAATTGATCGTTTTAATTTAGAGTGTTCTAGAACTCAATAAGATGATTTATTTACTTAGTCAATAAATTGAAATCTTGTTAAAAAAAGTGTTTAGTGTTTTATTCAATAAACTAAAGGTTTTTAAAAGAGATGTTTGACTTATTATTTTTATTAAAAAAGTTATATTTTAACAAGTCTTATGGATTGACTTATAATTTATATATTCTCAATTTTTCTAAATTTTATCCCTTTTCTTTTAATTAATCATTAGCATTGATTTTTTCCCAATGATGGACACCTCCATCATTAATAAAAAAGGTCGTGAAAAATCATTTACAAAGGTTTTTTTTCTTTTTTCAACATCAATAATTAGTAAGCTTGAACCTTGGACCTTTGTCATATTAACTAAATCCCTTATTACTATAGTATTATGTATCATAATTTTTCAATTACGTTATATAATTGATACTTATTCATTTCATATAAGCAAATGATATTTTTAAATAAAAATGATTTTCTAACAAAGGAAATGGATCCTACATTTTTAGTAAATTATTTTTATATATTAATAGCTTGCAAGATTAAATATCAATAAATTATAATTCTAGATTGCAATTCAACAATTCTAGTAATTATAGAGTGTCCATGCATTAGGTTGTGAAGCCCAATTAAAAAGAATATTAAAGTACTACAAAATTTTTTATCCATGATAATAATAAAAAATTTTTGCTAAAAGTCTAAAATGTATTGCTTAGAGAATAAGGAATATTTTTTAAGTTTTATTTTATTGAGTGTTGTCTATTCTTTTATACAATAATTTTTTAACTTTTAACAATACTTTTTAACAGCCATTGCTTATTCTAGTATTATAGGCAACAATTTTCACCATTTTCTACAACAACAGTTTTCACTATTCTCTATAGCAACAGTTTTTTACTATTGCCTATTGTAGAGTATAGACAATGGTTTTACCTCCATATCTAACAATGGGTTTTACCTATTCTATAGCATAGGTAATGGTTTTACTTCATATTTAGCAATGATTTTGGATCATGTCTATTCTTCACTATAGGTAATAATTTTATTTTTATATTTAACATAGTTTGTTATTGTTGTCTATAAGGATGGATAATAATTTATTTTTAATAACACATTTTGATTGCTGTTTGTTTGGGTTTTAAGCAATAATTTTAACTTTATTTGCTAACATAATTTAAATGTTACTTTCAAACATTAATATATCTAATTTTTATTTAAATTTATTTATTTTAAATAATGATAATATGCTTATATTGAAATATTAATATTTCAATTGTCATAAATTTCAAATCAAAATTTCAATATAAAAACATAAAAATTTAAAGTAATATTGAAAATTTGAAAGAACATATCTATTTATTCATTAATTGAAGTGAAGAAATTTATATAATAAAAATGCAAAAGAAGACATAAAGAAACTTTGACATCTTCAGCATCTAGTTCATAAAATTATTTTACATCATCTTCATCATCAATTTTTCTTTCTCACAAATTATAAAACTAAAATTAATAATCATAAAGTATATATGTCACAAGTTGCAATTAATTCATTCATAGAAAAAGGAAGTAAAAAGGTATAAACCATAATAGGAACAAAACAAATACAAAATAACTTAGTTTTAAGAACACATCCTTATGTTCAGCTTTCAAAGAAGCTCTTGACTAGGGTAGCAACCTTATTCAACAATTTCTTTGATTGATTTTTTCAATGAGCTTTTATTAGTTTTTGATGCATAGATCATATTAAATAACCCATAATTAGTAAGGAAGGCAATTCCATCAAGTATATAAGTGACAATAGAATCATTAAAAGTACCTGGAAAAATTATAAACATATGAGTATTAATCACAATTCTCAAGCTTTGGAAAATTTTTGTCCACAATATCTTCATCATATGAATGATAATTTTACAAGTGAATATGCTAATCACAAGCAAAAAATGCAAATTTAATCACGTATAAGGCTAAAATATCATATAATCATTTTCTTGTTAATTGATTTAGTAATATAACCACTATAGAATTTAATTAAATATTTTGCTCCTTTTCATTTTAGAAATAGGCCATTTTGCCTTAAAAGCTTATTAACCTTTCTACCTAGCTTTATTTGAAAAGTAAATTTTAAACTATTGAAATTAACTCGATAGCATACCTTCTAAATCTTAAGAGGCTAGCCATTATTGGCTAGTTGAGCATAAGTTTGATTTAGATATACAACTTTGTATTTTTTGAATTAAAGGGAGAGTATGTATGAATCAATGGGTAGGATATTTTAAGTAGCAAGCTAGAAACTAAAAATACCATGGTGAACTAGTTGAAGTGAAAGTCAGAATAAAAAGCTAAGTTAAGATAGGTCATTAATTTTTATAAATTTATTAGCCCAAAAGTGAGTAGAACTAACTTGGTTCTTATAATATGAGGTGTTAGAATAACTAATTGGTAGCATGTTGTAAAGCATTCCATGTTGTACTTTTAACTTTAGTCTAGGAGGTACCTATTTCAATATCCATACGTCATTTCTTAAGGATGTGACAAAATTATCTAGATCAAATATGTCTTCGAAGTCACTGCAATGAAAAAGCAATAAACATTAATAGGAGATCTTATTTCAATACCAAGAGATAGAAAGCCTTGAATTCTTATAACACAAAGATGGCTTTTACCTAATCATGTACCAAGATTGAATTAAAGACACACTTGGATTTACTAAAAAAGAGATTTTATCTAATTCAAGGATAATAAGAGTGATATTTAATTATCTTACAATGGCTATCATGTCACATATCTGTACACATAATAGAAAATTAAATAGCAAATGAAAGAAAAAAATGTTGTAAAGAATCAAGAGCAAATAAACATGTTGAAATAAATAGTAAGGAGTGGATAAAAGAATAAAAAAACATATAAAAGATGGCAGGAAGAAGAACCTTTTAGCTTTTATTGATACTTTGATCCACCAATCCTATAATTTCCATTTGCCCAGTGTCAAATTCTATCAAAATACTCTTAATCTAGCAAAAAGACAAGTTATAATCAAATAAACATAATTGAATAACAATATTTCTTATTATCAAAACATTGTTCTATTCACAAAATTGTTTACAAGAAAATTGTCAAATAAGAATTAATTAGCTATAATGATGCTCAAATCAAATAAAGTGATATATAACTTAGAATATAACTTTTTATTTGATTTTGTCTAATTCCAAGTGTATGAACATTACCAAATTAAGTCTTGTAGTACCATGCATGTTTGAATACGGAAAAGGAATATATGATGAAAATATTATATACATAAAAATTATTAATAATTATATAAAAATAAAAAATTACTTTTTCAAAGATCTCAATGGTGAAAAAAAAGCTTTATTAATACCACTTAATTGTTGAAGTAAATATAATACAATCCTAAACTATATGCGCACTTGCTTTTAGATAGTAAGAAAGACTACACAAAAAGAAAGAGAGGTAACAAACTAAAATAAATAACAAATAGGAAGGGACTATTTCTTAAGCCAAGCAATTTCATTATTCATATTGAAAAATAAGTGACAATTCTTTTTATTATATATAACACCACATAAAATCATGCCATTAGCTTAACCTAGAGGCATCAAGTTTAGTATCTATTATTTGAAGAGGTTAAGCAAAAACTATATGTAATAAATAAATGATAAGTTGAAATTGGAAAAAAAGTCTAACTTACTTGTTTCTTGCTCCAAATTGCCATAGTATAAAAAGCATGCAAAAGAAAACTTATTATAATATAAAAAGCATACAAAATAGAACTTACCATTTAATGTTGTTTAATAAATGTTGCCTAGGCTAAAACAAATGGCAACACTTTAAAAATGTTGTTTATTTAAAATTTAGGCAATAGTTTTTATTTGTTGCTAATTTTAGTGTTGCTGTAGATAAAAAATATTGTAGTCAAGATAACATCTACTTTACTTTAAGTATCATAATAGCCAATGGGCTCCCTTGAAGAAGGACCTATTTCACATAAAGAACAATACAAATTTAGGCTTTATTAGAAAGCTTGAAAATAAACATCTGTTACAGCCCATAGTAAGAAGCCTAGAAAGATGAACTCGATGCTATAGGCATTATATATTGTAAAGGTTTGGAATTAGTTAATAGTCATCCATCTTAAGGTAAAAGTGATTTTAGTTATAAAAAATAGATACCATCCTTCTTTACCAAACATTTTGAAAATTCTATTAAATATGGCTTAACAAGATTAAAGTGAGTATCTTGCTCTTAATAGATAGAAAAGTTAGGCATTCGCAACTAGACATCTTCACTATAAGCTTCTTGAGTCAAGATGAGTAAAAAATCATGAGCCTCTTTAGAATACTTTACCACATACAAACAAAACCTTGATTGTTATATCCTTGGAAGAACCTCTTACTTCATTACCAATGATCATCCTTGCTATCTTATACCCCACTATGCTATTTGACTCCCTCGATATAGGACCATTTTCACTAGCCACTATTATTTTTTATTATATTGTACTTTATCCCTTGCCACCTAACTAATTAATTTATCATTTCCCAAATAGATCAGTAGTATCTCCACATGTGTTTTTACATGTATTTTCCTCTCAAAAATCATTATAAATACCTTATTTTCCTTATAAAGGGGAAAATACATGATATACAATTCCTCATTATCTTGTATAATAAACCTTGATTTGGAGTGTTCATTTTTTATTCCCTTAAAGCACTTTTAAGAATCTTTTTAATGTACTTGCATCTTCAATTTGTGACCTATCTTTCATTTCCTTTAACAAAGAGTTTCTATTTTGATTAACAATTTTAATCCTAAATTGCATTATGGTGAGCCATAATTTGAATTGAAAATTATATACAAACTTTGAAATGAAGAAAAAGAATTTCATACATAAAAATTATATTATTTTTTAATTTTTTAAAAATCATTATTAAAGTAGGAAGGTTAGTTAGTAGCAGAACTTAGAATCCATGATTTTTTAGTTCAAATTTTTTATTTAATTTTTAAATTGAAAATTATGTCTTTACATATAAATAAAAAACTTGTATTGATACATACTTTTATAAGTTCTGTGAAAACTTATTATCTAGAAAAAAATAATTTGTCCTCCCCTGAAATATTGATAATATAGGTGAATCTCTCTTTTATTTTCAAAACCTATATAGTTCCTTCTTTGATGACTAATTTTTATTTTCCTAGTTTAAAATTTTTTGTTTATGCATAGTTAGATGGCATTTTTTTAATGAAAAAGTCAATTTTACTCCTAATTTTATTATGTAAACATATGGTGCATTGTTATAATTATATTTTATTTATCTTTTATCTATAATCTATTTTTGGTACTTCAACTAATAAAAAATAATATATTTTAATATGAAAATATTTTTCCAATTATTAAAAAAATGCTCTTTTATCATTAATCAAGACAAAATATTATGTATTTTAATATTAAAATTATTTTCATATTATCACAAAAAATCATCTTTTATTTTCAAAACCTATATAGTTCCTTCTTTGATGGCTAATTTTTATTTTCCTAGTTTAAATTTTTTTGTTTATGCATAGTTAGATGGCATTTTTTTAATGAAAAAGTCAATTTTACTCCTAATTTTATTATGTAAACATATGGTGCATTGTTATAATTATATTTTATTTATCTTTTATCTATAATCTATTTTTGGTACTTCAACTAATAAAAAATAATATATTTTAATATGAAAATATTTTTCCAATTATTAAAAAATGCTCTTTTATCATTAATCAAGACAAGATATTATGTATTTTAATATTAAAATTATTTTCACATTATCACAAAAAATCATCTTTGCCATTAATAAAAAAATCATAAAACATTTTAATGTGGAAATCATTATTCATTATAAAAAAAGCTAATCTTTAATTAATAAAAAATAAATTATAATATACTCAGTTTGTTGTGTGTATTAAAAAATTAGAAGTTATATGCACTTGAAAAGTTAAAAATTGGAAATGAAAACATGAAAATCACTTTTTCATTACTTAAGAATAATGTCGTTTAAAAAAAATTGAAGTGAGTCCTTCTTATTTGAGCGGCTTTTGATCAATAAAAATGATATTATTTTAAAACTTTAATTTTAAAAAAATAGGATTTAAAAAAGAATACATCTTTTGAAAAAATGGTAAACAATTAACGTATAGATTTTTTTTATAGTAGGAGTAATTAAATTACTAGACATGCATATATGAGGATCAGGAATTAAATCCTAAATATAATAGCAGAAAAGTTTTTAAAGGACATTAGATGCCATTTAAGTTAAATACTCTCGATAATATATAAATATTTATTAAAAATGGAAAGTTCATGTATATTTTCCTTAACTAAACGGAGTGATGTATTTTTATTATTATAATTTTTTAATAAAAACTGTAATTTTATATAAAACGAAATTTTGAAAAAAATTTTTGATGAAGTTTTTATTGAAGATATTGCAACATATGCAAATCCGTAACACATAAAATTCGTACAAAATTTGAAATTTTGTAAAAAACTTGTAAAGTTTAATATACATAATTGCAAAACAATAATCAACCCAGAATTTTTTTTCATTAAATAATACTAGATTCTATAACAAAGCATATAATATATACATATACCGAAGTGTCCGAAAGTTTTATAGATTGTATTTTAAATTTTAAGGCTCTGTTTATTTTTTCAAAAATTATTTCTCGTAAAAAAATCTCATTTGTAATATATTAATAAAGAGACGATATATTATTTATATTAATAATTAAAAAAATATTATCTAAAATCTTAGAAATGAAGGAAAGTAAATTGTTTTTTGAAATAAGATAGGAAAGTTGCTTTCTCCAAATTATTTATATTCAACAATAAACAGATAAAATATTTTTTATTTTAATAATAATTGAATTATTTGATTAAAATGTTGTGAAATTTTAAAATATTGACGTCAAGGATCCAAACAAAGTGATTAGTTATTTGAAAATTTAAATACCTTAAAAAATATTGCATTTTTCAATTGAAACACTCGGTTCAAAACATTGATAGAGTTTAGATCCTAGACATATTTGCTATTTTTAAAGATAATTTTTTATATTTTTAAAAATTTATGTTTAATAATTATTTTTATAATCTACTTTTAAAATTATAATTCCAAAAAATGTTTTTATATTTTTTAAATTTGTTTTTAATTTTTGATAATGACTTCGTAATTAAATAAAAATTTTCTTTATTTATTCTATTGACTCCACTTTATTATTTGTGTTTTAAGAATTCAAAAATAATTTTTTAATAATAAAAATTTTAAAAATAATTTTTGAAAACAATTTCTTTCTAAAAAATTGAAACATATCGAAATACACTACAAATTTCATTTTATATTTTTAAACTTGCACCACATATTTTAAATCAATAACGAAATGACATGTAAATAATTGCCTTTTATATGTTAAGGATAAATTTAATTTAGAAATGCATCTATACGATGGAAAATAAATTTCCAAGAAAAGGAAAATATAATATCTGTTTTTTAAGAACATTATATGCAGAAAGATTACATTTTATCCATTTTTTATGTTATCATTTTTTATTTAATTTACTTATATTTTTAAGTGTTGAAATTTATTTATTTGTATATTTTACTATTAACATTTCACTTGCATAAACTGTTTTTGTTCAATTTTTAAAAGTAAATTCTATAATAAATGAATTAAATGAAATGAAGCGAAACTATTTAGAGGTAAAGTGTAATTTTTTTATTTATATAAAAATGTTAAGAATTTTTAATAGAGATAAAAAAATTAGTTTACCCTCTTTATTTTAATAGCATTTACACTTTTTTATATTTACTTTAAACAAAAAAAATTATTACAATATGTAGCAAATGCTAAAAAATTAATTGAAACCCTTGAGATTTGTAACTAACAATATTGCTCATTTCTTTATTGATAATTTTGTAAAGAAAATAACAATTTCATGTAATTTGTAAGTTTAAAATAAGAAGATATAATTAATATATTTTTTTAATTCTCGTTAATAATTCTTGACATCAATTTACATAAAAATAAATTATATTTTACTCAATTCACTTAACTTAAATGTTTTAAAATATTCGCTAAAGAAACAACAAGTATTAATATTAAAAGCATATATGAGCAAATTTAAAAATATTTGTATAAATTAAGTGAAAATTGAGAATTGATCGGTGAGTAATAGCTTATGTGTATATAGAATAGCAAAGCAATAGCAAATTATACGATAATTTTTGCCGAGGGCTCAATAAATAGGGCTTGTTCGCGCGGATCAACGGGCTCCATCACATTCAACGTCAGTCAGTGTGAATCGGAGTTCAGGGGATCAGTAGCAATTCTTTGTCTCTTGCTTAGCTCAATGCATCGTCGACTTCGACAGCGCTGTTAGAAACTAGGCTCAAACTTTTTGAGATATTCACTCAACCTTACAGTTGCAGAATCCCCATCCACCGCTGTAACCGTCGAGGTATGCACTTCGCCTTCCAGTTTTGTGTTATCTCTGGCTCCTTGCCTTTCGTTTCTGTCTATCTCTACTGTAAGAAGCAGCGGTTTATGTAATTTTCTCCTCAATTGTATTTGATTTGATTACACCTATTATTGTTTAGCAGGTGCGCGAGATTAATTGTCAACTTGTTTGCAATCGCAGATTATTCATTAGCTTAATAGCATTTAGAAAAGGCCTGAATTGGTTTTTGGCCAAAGTGTCTTTATCAACACATTATAAGTAGTGCTTGTCTTTAGGCAGAGATGAAAAGAGGTGAAATTAAGTGACTTGGGATTTAATGGGAATCATATACAGAATACTGGAAATCTTTGTGGGGAAATTGTGAATGTTTTGTTATTACTCTTTATATATATGGATATGTATATATATTATTTCTTTTACAATCTCGTAGCATCATCGGTTATTAAGATTATGGATTCTAATGTCAAGACTCAAATCTCGGTGATTTATTAGAAATAACTAATGATACATATTGAAAATGGGGTTAAAGCATTATGGATTGAGCAAGGGAAACTGGAGGGAGGAAGCTGAGATAAGGGATAATTAGGAAACGGTGGATCTAGCAGAAAGGGGAAAGAGGAACGGATGAGAATATTTTTCAACATGGATTTATATTCTAGGGATTTTCAACTATAGCATAGTTATTATTGGTGCATGGCACATCACAAATAGGGGTTCCTAGCGTTATACCATGCAGCATGGCTCAGCTTGGCTCACTTGATTTAGTATTAAATATATTAAATATATGTAATGTGTAATATAGTTGAATATAACTATATATTAACAGAAGAACTAGTATAGATGAAAAATTTATGTGTACGGCGAACACAATTCATATCAAACATGCAAAATTTATATGAATCAAGCATAAAACATAACATCAAGCATTTAAATAACTAAGAGATGATGCTTAAATGAATCTATAAGTCGAAGCATTATCAAAAGTTATCTTATAGTATATCCTTTTCTAAAAGTTCTTATACCATATTACAATGGCAGCAAAATCATGAAGAATGTCATTAGCCAATCTCTCAAAAGTCCTTCTCCTTTTGAATACTATCTCCTAACCACAATGAATTACGCATAAAATCGGACTCCAAGTCCTGTACCTCCATGGGACCTTTGGGGCCCAAAGAGTCTTCAATTTGTTGACTTACAAATGGTGCAAATGGCACACTTGCCAATGCACATTGCACACATGGCACTCGCCATGGCTATGCCAAATTCAAAACTTCAAAGCAATGAAGTATTCATGTGCTACATGCATTGTTGATGTTCCATGACGCACCATTAATAACTGTGATTTGTAGAAACTATTTTCAAATTTTTGCATAAAATAATTGCCTCAGTGAGAAAAACATTCTTTAAGAGTTTAACTAAACTTTGAGCATGTGAAAATTGAGTTTTTTTTCCTTTTATTTAACTTGAGTTAGACAATATATCATTAGCCTTTGCCCTTTAAAATCAAATTATCAGTTGTCTGGAGCTGCAAATTTGTTTATGAAAAATTATGGGAATGTGTGGCTACTGGGAAGCAAACCTGCAAAATTGGAAATGAATGATTTGGTTGGCCAAAATATGAAGCAATTTGGAGGAAAGAAAATTAAATAATTCATTGATGAGAGATTTTAGTAAATTATAAATGTGTTTTTTATCATTCTCCAGGAAAAATAAAAATATTCTCTTATCTAATGTTGACACAAGGTACTACATCACAAGATTGGGATCCTTTGTTTACTGTTTATGGATTTAGTTTATTCCCTATGTTTGCATATAAAAGATGAGTTTAGCTATAGAGAGATGACTTATCTCTCAAAATTACTAGTTATAGCAATAAGAGACTTGAAAAGGGGAAGGGGGAAAAGAGAAAAAGAGGACGTACAATCAATAAGCAGACTTGCCAAATTTGTAGTATGTCATGGTACTTGATTTGGGTCTGAAGCTGTATTGGTACAGAAAATTGTGTGTGTACAATTTGGAGCAGTATTTGAGGTATGTTACTTGAAGAGCATTTGCCTGAGAAAATTTGATGTCTAGAGAAAAATCTAAGGTGCTTCTGCTTCCAATAACATCAAGAGTAAAAACTATGAGCAACTAGCTTTCGCTGTACCAACTTCAGTACCACTATGTTGTATGCTGCAAGACAGGTTGTGTGATTCCCTACAAATCCTGTTCCCCTCATTGACTTTTGCCTTATTGTATCACCAAAAGAATAGAGTAAGAGGTTTCAGGTTCTTAATTTATTGGGTTATTAAATAACAAAAGATTTTGGGATGTTATCTAAACCACAAAATTCAGATGTAAGGATCAATAGAAGTAGTTGATTTTAATTTTTATATAAAAATTCTAGCGTACTAGAATGTTCTTTATTTTTATCATAAGCTGGCAAGACTTGATCGTAAGCTGACTTCCATTGGACTGCCCCCAACCCACCTACCCTTGCTTATCTCTCACTCCTCCATCATTTTTCTGTTAAGTTGGCTGTGAAATAACACAAGCAGGTACCTGTATAAACAAAGTAGCCATTGCATCCAGGTCTATATCTACCTTTATTGGCCTTCAAGTTGCTAGTGTTATGAAATACCTTGAGTTGTTACTCTTCACTGGAAAAATTTGCTCACAATCCTGCAATTGGGATCATGTGATCTGGATGTGGATTCGGATTCATGGGGTTAGTGTATTAGCTATCACTAATAAGAACTACATCTTTGTATGATCCTCCATTATTGAAAGCAAAGGGAAAATATTCCCTCCCCCCCCCCCCCCAATAGTCTGCTGGCTTAGGAAACTCTAGGGAGGATATTGTTATTGTTTACTTCTCCCTTTTTAAGTTTCTTTTTCTATTACTCTCGGGGAGTCATTTGAGTAGGCTAATATTTGCTTCAAAAATGAACTTAAAAGTTTGTAGGTGAAAAAAAGTGGACATGGTTATGGTTGTGTTATTTTGATGCTGTTCTGTTGTTAATGCTTAAGTAAATTTTATTGCTTTTCAACAATTTAGACTAGAGTTTATCCCCTCCTTATCGAGGATTTTAAATTTAAAGATATTTGATGCCTACCTGAAGAGAATCCAAGTTTGCTTTCAAGCTACAGAAATTGAAGGAATTTGGAATCTTTGTGCTTGTGTACTGCTATCTTGTTCTTGCTGCAACTGTCTGCGATTTGTCTATAGCACTTTACTGTGGCTAATCTATTTAGCTATTTCTCGTGAATCTCTCCCAAAGTCCACGTAAACAATAATTATATTTTTTCAAGTCATGCATACTGTGGTACTGATAACTTGTGCCGTGAGTCTCTTATGTATTTTTTACATTTTGATACTGTAGTAAAGTATGAGGCATGCAAAGGAAGAAACATCAAGTAGTCCTGCACAGGTGAGGACTCAGTGGAGTCAGTGCTATAATTTGGATCTGTAACTCCCCCTCTCCCTCCCTTCCCATGGATGGAACATTATAAATACAATTAATTTGCTTTGACAGGCTATTGACTTGGTGTCAGCAGTGAAGGAGCTCCATGTGCTTGGTTCTCAGGAGCTTAATAAATTATTGAGGGACTCAGAAAATTTTACTCTTCAATACCTTACTGAAATAGGAACTTTAATTAAGGTGGTCTCGTGTTTAGTATTATTATGCTGGTTTATACTTGTCTTATTGGGCTGTTGTGTCTAACTGTTTGTGTACAGGTTGATTGCGAAAAGCTTGCAGGATTTCTTCCATTGCACCTCATTGCAGTGTCATTGGCATCAGAGAGAGATGAAGCCTTGTTCAAATATTTGTTATGCGGTATTCGTCTCTTGCATTCCTTGTATGATTTAGCCCCTCGGCACTCAAAGCTTGAACAGGTAAAAATATTAACAATGGTTTTTAACAACCATTTTATTCTGGTCGTATTTCATGTTTGCTTGCTTCTAGGGCTGCACTGACTTGTTGTCAAACTGTTGAAGACATGATATTATTAAAATTCTGAAAAAGTTTGAAATGACATTTTTATGATACATTATATGATTGTTTGCTTGCCAGAAACTAATTCTTGGGTTAATTACTTTTGACATCCTATCTATCTTTGAAGGTAAATAAGGTCATGAATCCAATGGCAATGGATGTTCTATGCATATCCCATAAAGCGAGTGGTGAGGGTGGCACACAAAATGAAATTGTTTTTGGAGGCAGACATCCTTTTTAATTCTCCTATGTGTTGTTTGTTGGGAAAAAAAGAAAAAAAAAGACCTGTTTGGGTCAATATATCTTTATTTTGTAAATTGTGAGCATTATAGTAAAATTGTGATGTTAAAAATGATTTCTCTCATTTTTCTTTTTAAAATGTGATTACAGATTTTGCTGGATGACGTGAAAGTGTTGGAACAGCAAATTGACTTGGTTTTCTATGTGCTGATTGTTCTTGCTGGTTACAGACAGGTTTTTTCAACTCTCATCTTTGCAATAGACTCTTTTGTACTTCATGTTTATTGAGATTTGTGCTTATATTGCAGGAAGACTGTGCTTTTAGCCTTGGATACCTGGTGCATTCTACTCTAGTGGCATGCAGTTTATACCTACTAACAGGGTTTTTATCACCCCAATGGCCTGATCTTGTCCATGTATTGCTTGCACACCCCAAGGTAAAAGTTGATTTTAGTAGCTAGTAAAAGGAACAATTTTGTAATATCAAAACTGTTTTAAACTCTAAAATCTGCCAATCAAAATAGTAAATGTTTCCCCAACATTTAAAATGGAATTATTGGTGTTAGAAATGACTGTTGCCCTAAGAAAATATGATGTTTAATTAATTAGCTTCTCCTTCAGTCTACTCAATGCATTCATCTAGAATTGATTTGAACTTTTGGTTGTATTTTTACTGCCAATTATGTAATTTTATTATGCATTGACTCTTTGTTGTGACATTGTCTTAAGGAAGTCAATGCTATATCTAATAACACATCTAAGCAATGGCTAATCATCTGAAGATTTCTGGCACAGGTTGACATATTTATGGATGCAGCTTTTGGATCAGTTCGCGTGGTTGTTAGGTTTCTAGATATCACGCTATCAACTTATCAAAGAAAATCAGATCTGACTACTGAACGAATAGTTTATTATTTGTGCCAGCAATGTGAGGCTTCTCTTCAGTTTCTTCAGTCGTTATGCCAACAGAAATCATTTAAGGAGCGCCTTCTCAAAAATAAGGTCCACAAACTATATCTTTTTGAATTTAGAGTGCAGGGTTGCCTCTCTGTGCCTTTAAATTTGGAATAGGGGATGCTTCAAATTCTAAATGTTGTTTGATGTGGTTATCTACTGAAAGAATTGACTATTTATCTTGTTGAATAGATTTTGCATTTTTTCTCCATGTTTGATGGCATCACATGTTTATCCTCCTTGACCTAATAAGTTGTTAAGGTTCCTATTGACTCATCCCAACCTTATGAAGTCAAAATATTGTGATTAGATATTATTTATTGATAGGATCCAGTACCTGCAACAATAGCTGCTTCTTTATGAGAGATGCATAAGTATGTGAGAAGTAAACTCTACTATCCTCTCCAACTTAGATTACTCTCAAGTTTGAAAATATTCTCTATCTGGTCATGTTCAGAATTATTATTCTGCATAAAATCCCTTGAATTTAATCTATGCAATTCCTCTTTGGAATCTTTATTTTGAAAGCTGACTAACCTCTTAATTGCTGGCTAATTTGTTGCGTCAGTGAGGGTAGGTAGATAGTAGGTGGAGTGGGGGGTTTCAGGTGCCAAGTCCTTGGGTTGACAGACTAAGCTGGCTGCTTGCACCATAGCCACTATGAGAGATACTTAATATCATTGTACTGGTTGGTTAATTGGTGAGATGAACTTTGCCCTTTTATTTTCTGTATATGAACTGTATATATGTTTTGACTTTGCTTTCAGGATCTTTGTGGAAAGGGTGGCATTCTTTTTTTGGCTGAATCCATCTTGAATTTAAGCATGCAATCTTTTTCTCCGGAAGATTCAAGGATTATGGCAGCTATTTCTCGGATGAAAGCTAAAATATTATCCATTGTGAGTCTGATGGCTAAATTTTTGAAGCCATGCCCTTAAATTTAATCACTTTTTCTAAATGCATGTTCCCTTTTGGCAGCTGCTGAGCTTGTGTGAAGCTGAAAGCATTTCTTATCTTGATGAAGTTGCCAAATCACCAAGCCTAGAATTGGCAAAATCTGTAGCATTACAGGTACCCCCCGTCCTGTAGTTTGTAATGCCTGAGAATGATTTTGCCATTATTATCTTTGGCTACCTTGCTTATCAATTGGGATGGGAGGTTGGGTACTCAATGGTACATGACAGACAACTACAAATTGGTCAAGTCCTGATAATTTGATAATTGGCTAAATGGCTATCTTTTGGCATGTTACTCACAAGTGGTGTGATTGACTATAAGATACGGCTTTTAGGATAAATTGATCGTGTGCCATTGTGGTCTGCAGAAATTATTTATGGCTTTCATGAGTCAGATTATTCTCTTTGGACCAAAAATATGGTCTTCTACAAAGTCTTTGTATGCTTGAAGTGATCCTTTGTTTTTATTATCAAGCTCTTGCATTTAATATGGTTTTCATGATATAGGTTCTTGACTTACTGAAGACTGCTTTTAGTAAAGATCCTAGGCACCAAGCTACAGACAAAAGTTACCCAATGGGGCTTCTACAGCTCAATGCAATGCGTCTAGCTGACGTCCTCTCTGATGATTCAAACTTTAGATCACACATTACATTCAACTTTGTAAGTTATTGTTGATTTAGTATTATCCCTTCACTCTCAATGTGTCACTGCAATAGTTTTTTATGCTGCTACTGTTTTAAAATTTTAAGAGTACACAAATATTTAGATACACAAAAGAGAACTATGTTTTCAAGAAGTCATCTCTTGTTTTTCTCATCAAGATGTAGCCATCGTATGCTCTGTATTTCCTTTGATTTATTTGATGTCATGCATTCTGCTTAATAAATGTGACTGTCCTTTGTTTGTGGCATCAGACCAGAGTCCTTACAGCAATATTTTCACTCTCACATGGAGATTTTATAACCTGTTGGTGCTCGTCTGATCTACCGGAAAAAGAAGAAGATGCAACAGTCGAATATGATATCTTTAGTGCAGCTGGATGGGTCTTGGACACTACTTCATTAGTGGATTTACGGAACGTTAGAAATTTGGAATTCAACCTAATTCCTAGCAGCATGCTGCAGACTTCTTCTTATGCCCACCAAAGGACATCATTATTTGTCAAAGTGATTGCAAATCTTCATTGTTTTATTCCCAACATATGTGAAGGTTGATTCTCTCTAGATGTTTGTGCAATGTTTAAGAGTTGTCTTGTAGCTATCTATATATTTTCTCAGTTCATTTATCAATTTGTTATTTTAATCATCAGAGCAAGAGAGGAACGTTTTCCTTCTTAAGTTTTTGGAGTGCTTGCAAATGGATCTATCAAACTTGCTGCCTGGGTTTCCTCTTGCTTCTGATGCTCCTAAAGCTGCCACCACTTGCAAAAACCTGTGTAATGACTGTTGTTGTTTACATTTTATTATTATTGACATTTTATCATGAAATTACTGGAAAATTATCATTACATTCTGATGAGTAACTTTCCCATGTAGGTTCATTGTTACGTCATTCAGAATCTTTGATTCCAAAGTACTTGAATGAGGAGGATGTGCAACTTCTAAGGTAATTTGCCCTATCTTAATTCTCTTTTAAGTCTTGATGTTTGCATGACTAATTTTAAAAAGTCATTTGAAGGTAAATTATGTATTAGCCAAATATATCATGCATGAGAATTTAGAGGTATATTCTGGCTGTACTGTATGCAACTTCTAAGAAAGGGTGTCAACCAAGCTAGTTTAGAAGGAAAGCATGCGCCTTTTTTTAACAAAGTAATATACTAGGTATTATTGATATGATATGAGCATTTCTAGGAAAGTATAATGATGATAAAGTGGAGATTTAGAAGGCCGAGTGCTTTGTTTGTAAACACACAAAAATATGATAAAATGTCACTTGGTTCAAGAAACTGGTTTAAACAAATAACTTAAACATCCAAATTGCGTGCAGGGTCTTCTATGGCCAGGTACAATCATTTGGGGAAAGTCGCATTCAAGTAAATTCTTTGCCCTTTCATCTGTACTAAGGCTGTTCTTTCCTGATTTATTTTGTTTCTTTCTTCAACCATTATAATGGTCCCTTTTCCACTTATTTCCTCTTCATATTTATACATGTGAAAATTATTCTGCTTGAAAACCCAGGATGGCAAATTTGAGGGGTCAATGTCTTGTGATAAGTTTTCTAAACTCCACATCAATGCACATCACCAGGTATGTACTCAAATGTTTTTTTTCTTAAAACACATTCAGTGATTATATTTGCAGCTTCTTGGTTTTTATGAGGGTGCATGTGAGCTTATCAAGGAAAATGTAATTAAACTGATCTTTGGATTGGACAATGCCTAGGAATGTGAAATAGCAAAAGTAGCCAATGCTTAGAACTTTGTCCTAGTTTGTAGCTTTTCCTTCGTGTAGTAACCTAAGAGGTAAGTTTGATTCCATGTAGGAGGTTCACAGTGCCGGGGGGTGCTCATCACCTTTACTAGGAAAAGAACTTGCTGATCCCAATAAGAAGAGTGTTAATTTAAAGGAAGGAATGTCTGAGAGTTCTGCGGTTCAAGACGTAGACCGATTTAACACCCGAGCTGAAGACATAAATCTAGGGGATAACCTAAGGAGGCAAGATCATGTAGAAGATAAAGGTATAACCAACAATAATGCATCTGAAGGTGCAAGAAATATTGAGAAGGATGCTCAGAATGTTGATACAAGTGGTTCGGATACTAGTTCTGCAAAAGGAAAGAATGTTATTGATCAAGTAGAAAATGGTGAGCTCTCAAAATTAAGTGAGCATACTAAAGAAGTTGAAGTTGGAGACAATCCTGAGGATGAGAAAGTGGAAACTGTACAGAGGAGAAAGCGTAAGAGAACTATAATGAATGATAAACAGGTGCAACTTATAGAGAGGGCACTCTTGGATGAGCCTGACATGCAGAGAAATGCTGTTTCAATACAATCCTGGGCTGATAAATTAAGTTTTCATGTATGTCAAATGCAACTCAGCTCATATAATCAACTTTTTGTTAATGTGTAGACTTCTCTAAGAATTTCTTGTGTTCTGTTTTCCAGGGTTCTGAGGTTACACCATCACAGCTTAAAAATTGGTAAGTATGCCTCTTTTAATGTATCTTATTACATTTGAAATAGTTTTAACATTCTTTCCTCACATATTTCATGCTCTCTTAAGTTGCTGTGGTTGCTGAAATTTATTAATGGTTGAACTGGAGTCAATTATTCCAAGATTCTCACACCTCCATGGGGGAGGAAAGTTTTGCGACCTCCACCTTTTCCTTCCAACCAAATAAAAAAAAATAAAATGAAAAGAAATTAAGAAAGTTGAAAGCAGCAAGTTAATATTAAGTAGGAAGTTATTTGGTATTGAGTTGTGAGCAATTTCTTTCTTCTCTGGCTTTGTTCCACAAATTATGTTGATTCTCTGTCTAATTTGTATGCCAGAATATCTATTAAAAAAATTGTATGTCAAATTAAAGTGTTGGTGAGTATGGATCATGTTTCATGTAATCCATTAATGAAGCTTTGTATTGTTATGTAATAGGGAGATCAAAGTGTTAAAACCATTGGTCTCAATGAGATATTTACGGTGCAATATTTGGGCACTTGAAATATCATCTTGTCCCTTAGCCTGCATTATTTTGATCCATTACGCATCTGTCATAGACATGTGAGTTCATTTTTAGATTTGCTAATTTCTCTTGAAAACTCGTGTTTCTGTATATATTGTATCAGGTTGAACAATAGAAAAGCTAGGCTAGCTCGCACAGCCAGGGATGTTCGGGCTGCAGCAGATGCGGAAGCTCCTGTCCCAGACAAGCAACGAGGGCCTGTACCTGCGTCTTATGACTCACCTGATAGTCCATATGATGTATCAAATGCGAGAAAAGATCCCCAAAGTCTCTCAAGAATAGCTTCAATTGATAAGCCTGATCTCTCAGTAAATGACTTTGTTGACCATGTTCCTTCGGGATCTGTTCAGCACAAGGTAGGTCAGTTTGTTGTGCTGGTGGACAAACAAGGAAAGGAGATTGGCAAAGGGAAAATATTTCAATTGCATGGTAAATGGTTCGGAAAGAGCTTGGAGGACTTGAGGGCCTGTGTAGTGGACATTTATGAACTGAAGGCTGATAAGATGACTTCACTTCCCTACCCGTCTGATGCAACCGGTGCTTCATTTGCAGATGCTGAAACTAAGTTAGGTGTTGTGAGAGTGTTATGGGATTTAAACAGCATTTACAATGTTGCAGTCTGAATGAGTACAATGTATTGTAATGGCTGCGGTTATTCTTTTTCTACCTACTGCAAGCTGTCTAATCATCTTTCCCTGCATGTCTCATAAACAGTTGATTCGGGGTTAGAGGAGGAAGGTTGGTTGGTTGATGCAGCAAAAAATAAAGTGTTTTACCATGTCAACCAGAGCCATATACGACTGCCAAAAATTGGTCACGAGTGTCTTGATGAAAATGATCTTTGTAACTGTCCAGTATTTACAGCAGGAGACATTAGATGGTTGGGGTTTTAACAAGTGTGATACTGTGCTATGTCGCATGGGGTCAGCACCTCCCAGGCTTGGCCCAACATGCATTTTGTCAATAGGTGATTTCTCAATGCACATTGTAGTTTAGTCTGTATATTAAATTATAAAGAAGGATCGTGGTCATCTGAATTATTCAATTTGGATGTGGATTTGGATTTTTTTTTTCTTTTTTTCTCGCAACAATCATGTTAGCATCTAGGATGTCAATGGAATGGTATGGATAGGGGGGTGATCCTAGTTTTCATTCAGATATAGTTTATCTTGTTTTGTCTTTATAGCTGTAGGTTTTTCAATATACATTTTCATCCCCATCAAATTTTCAAATTTCTGGACCCGTTCCTGTTTTCTTTATTTTATTTAAGTAATATGTATTTATTTAGTATATCCTCGTATAATTTTTTTAGTGAAAATTAAAGTTTACATATAGTAATAAAATAATAATTTTTAATAATAATAATACTAACAAAGGATAATAAATCAGGTAAAATTCATCTTAAAATTTTTTATATTTAAATTAAATAATTATATACATAGTTTAAATTTTTATTATGTAAGATAATATGTGTATGGAAGAGTTATGCAGTATAATTCTCTTATTTGTACTAGATAAAATTTTCACAGGAACTTCTTTATGTGTACTTATATTTTTTAAGCTCGGGTACAGATTATAAATATTATTAGGTATGAGTGAAATTGTGATCACTATCTTTTAATATGAGTTACAGTCTTCAAGTGTAATTCAAATTTCAGTATAAAAATTATTAACTCATAATATAAAAAATTTTTCAAGTAACAATGTTACTCCATTCAATTTCCTGAGTGGATGGGTTATAGTGATCTAAGTTGTCAGCAGTCACGGTAACCGGGTTCAACGCATATCTAACATGAATCATGGCCTACTTGGTATCAAGGTGAAGTTCGGTTCATTACGAAAATTTCCGAAATATGAAACATGCACTTGATAATGAATGGCGTTGACTGCAGAGTAATAATAATAACACTTAATAATTAGTCTCTCACATCACATGCAGATTTCACACTCATAACAGAAAATCACGAGTGAACTATCTCTACCAAAACATGTCATCTCTTATTTATTTATTTTTTTGGCACTTTTCCACTCACTCTTGCACTTATTTCTCACATAATGTAACGTAGACTCCGAATTGAGCGGAGCATTCTATTCCTTAGCTTAAAAAAAAAAATTTCTAATAATACAATTGCATTATGCACATTCGTCTGTTTGAGAACCAATTCCCAATTATGGTATTAAAAGAATGACAACTCTTCCACCATTTCCCATTTTATGAAAAATGTAAAATGCCCCTTTTGACTTTGGGGTAGTTAGATTTTACCTCATTTTATTTTGAAAATTTGAAAATTATCCTCTTAAACTTTATTAAATTTAAATTTAACACCTATTGTCAATTTAATTAACTATTTTATCAAATTATATACTTTTTTCATGAATTTTTTTAACAATAATCATAATATGACAGTATATTGGTTTATTTCACCATTTTTTCATATATAATTTTGTAAATTATTTTTTATTATTTAATTAAAACTCTATATATCTAATATAATTTCTATTGATTATATAACATAAAAATTATTTGTGAAAAAATAATAGGATAAGCTGAAATACTATAATATTACAATTCTTGTCTAAAAATATTATTAAAATATTATATAATTTGATAAAATAGTAAATTTAGTTAACAATGAATGTTAAATTCAAATTTTTACATAGTTTAAATGAGTGATTTTCAAGTTTTTAAAGTAGAAAGGGATAAAAACCAACCATCCCAAAATTAAAAGGGGATATTTTACATTTTTCCCTTTTATTAATTCTTAAAAACTAAAGTCAACAACTTTGCTTCAGTAATCGCATAGTACACATTTTATTCTATAAAAAAACACTTCTAGTTCGATAACTATGGAAAAATGTGGAGCTGACATCCTTTGAATCTCTATGCTCTGATGGCGATACCACAATCTAGGAATCTAGGTACAGCTGTTACCGTTTTCTTATGGTCAAACTCCCTCTGCATTATCTATTATCCATTTAATAAAATTTAGAATCATGTGCAGCGGAGAAGTACACTGAGTTATAATGAACTAAGCCAATCAGAAAATAGGTATGTCATTTTTTTAATGCACTTTAATATATTATCTCTTATCTATTTAATATTGTACTTTTGTTCTAATAACTTTAGTGCACACAACCTTAATGCACTTATTACAATTAAGAATTAAAATAGAAGCTGTCCACTACTGCAGATGGTAGTAGTGGAATCAGAATTCGAAGGTCAAATAAAAGTAGATATATTTCAGTGTTGCAGTGAGAGTGATTTGAATAATATATAAAATTTTATATAAGATTATAAAAAATTCAGTGGGCGCATATGTCCTTACTGAAATACATGTAGTTCTACCCTGACGGACAGCACCAGGTGCCGAGTCAGTATTTTTTACCCCTATTATGGGATCACTTTTGCAATATAGAAATCCCAATTTTGTACAGGTTTCAAGATGGCATCTTTGGGGTGGCTTCCTCAAAATGCTTTTTCCAGCAGGGAGGGTGCTGAAGAAAATGACCTGATAATATCTGGTGAATCTGTGTTCCTATGATTCTGATAAACGGAGATCAAATACTAAGGATAATGAAAGATGATATGCAATATTTACCTGTCTTATTGTCATGATAGTGGGAGCACAAAATGAAAATTTGAGTAGCTGTAGCAACCTGTAATGGAAGGCACGGAAAAGTCGGGGAGTGTTCAGATTTCTTTATTGGTCATAATTTTTAGAATTTCAGTTGAAATAAGTAGAAATTAAGCTTAGAGTACAAACTCTACAGCCGGAATTAGACGTCCTTGTACGATAAAAATAATAAAAGTACCAAATGTGAAAAGAATGATTTCCAGCTGGGGAGCTGAAAATGAAGGAAAACTGAACCTGAATGAAACAAAAAAATGGAAAACATAGGCCAGAAATAATTCCAGAAAGGAAAGCTATTCAAGTAGGAAGCCAGGCCACGATGTCTGGCAAAATAAGAACCCTACCAAGCCACACTAATTAAAATCGGAGTTTATACCAAATATTTGATTCCAAAAGAATAATTGTGATATTGAACACTACAGACACAAGTTACTTGTTTGTCGAACACCATATAGGACTTCTAGACAATCCAATTAATCCTCAGTAAATTGCTCTTCTTGTCTAACTATTTGAATGATTGGATTTAATCACAACTTACATCACATATACTCCCAATAATACGTCTATGACAGGAAAAAAATAGTAAGCTTAAAATTTTCACTAAAGTAAGCCATAAGCTAGCTGTCAAGCTGAGAATACAAGAAAACAACATAGTATTGAGTATCCAATTATGAACCTCCATGTCATAGTTGTCAATAGATAGGTCATAAGTCAAGATAAAAAAGAGGTATCGATATTATTCTTGTGATTTGGATCATTATTTTATCTTTTGATATTACCCTTCTTTGAATTACTCTCTTTTTTTTTTGGCCTACTAGATCTTTTTTCTCCTTACCAAAGTCTATTGATGACTATTTTCTTATATATTCTAATTTCCATAATTTTCAAGCTTTTATAGCTAAAAATTGAATTCCTTTTATTAATCATGTCTATTCTCGTAGAGTACAAATACAAATATCAACTATAACTCTCTTTATTTGATAATGTTAAGACATCTAGTGCAGCACTTTGTACTTTGATCTTGATTGATCTATCGTTTAATGAAAAGTTATTCATAGTTGTACTTAGAAAAGTATCCATAATCACCTGTATCCTACTTCTACCTTTGTATCCTATTCATCCTTATCTATTTCTTTACAATCATTTATTCTTTTGTTGGACCTTATTACTATTTCTCATAGAGTACAAATACAAATATGAATTATAACTCTCTTTATTTGACAATGTTAAGACATCTAGTGCAGTACTTTGTATTTTGATCTTGACTTATCTATCGTTCAATGGAAAGTTATTCATAGTTATACTTAGAAAAGTACCCATAATTACCTATATCCTACTTCTACCTTTGTATCCTATTCAACCTTATCTATTTCTTTACAATCATTTATTCTTTTATTGGACCTTATTACTATTTCTAAATCTACTATAAACCTATTTTCTCATGATAGGTAGCATGCCACTATGAAGGAAAAAAATGTTAGCCTTTGAAACAAAGAAGACATGAAAATTATGTCATTAACAAGTGGTAGACAATCTATTGGGCACAAGTGGTATTTATAGTGAAAGTTAACCTAAATGGTTCTGTTACTTGAATAAAAACCCATTTAGTGGCAAAGGAGTATGTTCAGACTTATGGTGTGGATTGTTTTAGGACTTATTCTATAGTTGCAAAAATTACCTCTATTTATTCGTTTATCTTCATCATTGCCTCTCAAGTTTGGCTTCTTCATTAACTTAATATTAAAAATGCTTTCACTCGTAATGATTTATTTGTGAAGGTGTATGTGGGATAATCACTTGGGTTTGTTGCTTAGGAGGGTATGGAAAGGTATGCTGAATAAAAAAATCACTGTATAGGTTCAAACAATTTCTTTGAGCTTGTTTTAGTCATTTTGATAGATCCATTGAAGTAATAATGGAGTTTGAGATGAAAAAAAATGACCATGCTCATTTTATACTTTATCAAAAATTAGATTTTAGTTGTATCTTTTTGGTTGTATATGTAGATAATATTGTGATTACTGTGAATGATATAAGCATTTCAAAATTGAAAGTTTTTCTTCAAACAAAGTTTTAGAATCACTTTAGTCCTTTTTAGGCATTGAAATTACTTGAAGTAAAAAAAAAAATTTCTTGTCACAAAGAAAATATGTTCTTGGTTTTTTGAATGTGATAAATATGTATGACACTATACTTTATGATGCCTTTATGATTCTAGATGCTAAACATGGATTAGAGAATGGAGATTTACCAGAAGATCCAAATTGATATAGGGAAAACTAAATTACTTTACCATCATTAGGCTTAACATTACTTTTTTAGTAAGTGTAGTAAGTTAATTTATAAACTTTCCAAGAACTTCTCATTGGGATGTAATCATACACATCCAAAAACATCTTAAAAATGCACCTAGACATGGAATTTTATATAAGAATCATGGTAGTTACAAAGCAAAAAGCTTTTTTGACATAGATTAGGCAAGATCTCCTATAGATCAAAGATCTAGCTCAAGTGTGCATGTTTGTTGGTGAAAATATTTTATCATAGACAAGTAAGAAATAAGTAACCATGTCTCATCCAATTGTAGAGTTTATGACTTTTGTAACATTTGAGTTTGTTTGGATTTTTTTACCTTTTTCATCAACTCGGAGAGTTAAATCTTTTGCAACCATGTAGTTGTGGTGTGATAATTAGGTTGTCACTCATAAGGCCACAATTCCAATCTTCCACACATGAATGAAATATGTAAAAATTGATTGTTATTTTGTTATGTAGAAACTTCAAGAAGGGTTTATTAATCTTAAGTATGTTAAAATTGGGGAATAAGTTATTAATTTATTCACTAAAACTCTTGTAAAAAAATGGGTTAAAAATATTTATAATAAGTTGGACATTTTATGTATATACTTGAACTTAAGGGGGGGTGTCAATAGATAGTGATTGGACCTTTACTAGAAACCCTACATCTTGTACATACTTTTCTAATATAAAAATATATATTTGCTTCAATATTAAGTAGGACTTCACAAATTATTCTCTCTGAACAATTATGTCAAAAAAGCTTATCTTTCAAATTGCTTGTAAAACCATCAAACCTATTAACAAATAGATTAGTATAGAATTACGAGACACGAATGTAAATCACTTTGAAAACATGCTTAAAAGTAATTGGAAAGAGCACAAAATTAGAAAAGCAAGTGTCAAGGTGCGCATTGAGAATGTATAATCTACAGTGCAGTATAAAATAAGGTTTTGACCATATAATTCAACTTCAAAAACTAACACCATTCGAATTAAAATGATAGTTTAAAATTTTCACATAGTAATTTAATTATTAAAAATATTTTTAAGTATTTTTTATTTTTTAATTTAATCATATCTAAACTTAAAAAAAAGAGAAATATTTGTTTAATTTGTTTAAGATGAGAAATATATGAATACTCACAAATTAATTGTGTGCAACGTAATTAATAAGAAAGAATATGATAATTATAGGATGCATGTGGTTTCACAAAGATAAGTTGTTTTTCAAAAAAATTTCTTGGATTTTCCCACAATATAAATTGTGGAAACGATATCCCAAATTATCTCACATGTAGGTATGGGAAATCTTTCTCGATCAATTAATTATAATAAGAATAAGAAATTTTTTTCAATCAATCCTTTTGCCCCTCATTCTTCAAAAATAAAAAAGATCATTTTTTAATCAAGTTTGAATTTGTTCGTTTGGAATCTGGACCTGGGATAGCATTATATTTGCTCAAGGAATAAGAGGTGTTTTATTATTAATCCACGCAATTCTTAGAAAATATATTCTATTCCCTTCATTGATAATAACGAAAAATATTCTTCGTATTCTATTCTTTCAATCAATGTAAGACTGTCTATTTACCATTCCGTCTTATTGCCATTCCCAATTGTAACTCCAAGAATTGACACAGATGCAGATGAACCAGGACAACAAATGCGATCACGAGAGGCAGGCTGCATATCTCTTATGACTTGCTGCTTCTATTCTATCATACGGATTGAATGAGGACTTTCTAGAAGTGAAGTATTCAAACTCTACCACAAAAAATGAAAGAAAGAAAAGAAATGCAAAATCTACGTACTTTTTCCTTTTATTATTTTGTTTTCAAGCTTCAGATGTCAAGACAGAGGTGCACACAGATTGCAGAAGGTTACATAGGTTGTTTTGACCAAAAGTTGAAAAGATATTAAAATTTTCCTGTTGAATTGTAACAAAGATAGTTTGATGGATTTAACATCTATCGGAGTATATATCCCAAGAAAATAAAGATAACGCAAGGATTTTTATTAAAATTTTAAAACAAGCAACTACACCAAAATCCTTTGAAGTACAAAGATCTGATAATATGATAAGAGAGTGTTCCGTTGGCAGACTACGTCTTATTGAAGGCCACAACTTCAAAAGATGCTATCTATTATAATCTAGTTTGCTGGAGCGAAGAAAATGGCATCAGCAGTCCTCTTCGAACGAAAGAGTTTCTCAACACCCGACTCCACATTGAAAGCGGCCTGCAGAACCGAAGGAGACAAAGCCTTCCAGACCGATGAACTCCCAGCCAAGTGGGTAAATACAGGACTGTCACACAGAATTTAATCAGAATCATTAACACTTGTTATAAAGCATATTTTCATATTCATGTGAGCCACTAATACCAACATACTCATGTTTTAAAAAGATAATAATAATAATAATAATAATATACGGTGATTTTTTCAATAAAAACTAGAAAATATGCTTTTTATGATGCCCTTATGAATTTGAAACTTATGGAAGCACCTTAAAATTTTTCGAAAAATGATCATAAATCGTTTTTGGTTGTAGCTTTTTTACTGAATGTATTACTCAACCTTCTATTTTGTTTAATAACTCTTATAAATGTAGTAACATTTTGAATAATTTGAACAAAACTGGCCCCTTTTGTTTAAAAAAGATGTAATCACATCAATTAAAAATATGCCAGGTGTATAGATAAAAAATGCAATTGTGATAGAACAGCCTAGGATACTAAAAAAAAAAGACTTACTTTGGGGTGGTGATGATGGAGAACCACTCCATGCCATCAGGATCAGCAATCTTTGAGACGACAAAAAACCTTGGCACAATAAACAAATTACCAGCTTTCACAGTAGTCTCCAAAACCCTCTTGCCATCAACGCCAACAACCTGTGCCCGGCCGCTTCCCCTAACAATGTAAGTAACCTGCAATGCAGAGTCACAAGAGAATCCAGGAGAGCACATGGCTTTTCCATCCAACCTAACAAGGTCAGCTCCAAGCCCAACCTCACCAACCAATGGAAGATTCTTGGTGTTCAAGACCACAACCCTCCCCCCGTTCTTAATGTCAACATCCAATGGAGCCTCTAGACAGTTCAATGCCATACCCTTCCTGTGTTCCTGATTTGGCTCAGGAAGGCTGATGTTTCCTTCAATCTTCACAATGCCTTTGCCTGATTGGCTCCTAACTAGGGCCTTGACATTGTCATCATCCAAGTCCCAAGCTCTGCCCACAAACTCAGTTGAAAACCCAGTGAAGATTCCATTAGAACCAGTCAGAAAGAAATCAGTGAATTCACCAGATTTATGAGCTTTTGAAGTGTCACCAAGGAAAAGAACAACCAGCTCAGTGTCTTCCTTGTTGTACCACCATGTCACAACACCAAAGGGGAGTGCCATTGCATCACCCTTCTTAATTGCAATAACCTTCTCTTCTTGTTCGGGCAGGACAATTCCAGCAACGCCATTGCCTAGATCAAATTTTAACAACTTATGGAATGCGGCCAAATAACTTAATAGTATAGATTACGGAAACGTCTATGGTCAATAGTTGGAATAATAAAGCATTTATATTCAACCCCTAAATTCTTACACAAGCAAATAATGTACAATCAACTAAGTGATCAGTATCTGCTCGGTATACTATATTATAAAGCCATTCAATTTGATTCTTAATCCCTACTTTTTATAACTTTCAAAGGAAAAGACAGCGGCAATTAGATTCGTAAACAGTCAAAGTAAACAACAAATTAAAATCGACATGTCAAAACTAACAGCTCCCTTTGTGTTGGAAGGGGCAAAAAAATCAGAGGGGCTAAATTCTGACTGACAGTGATATCGACAGAAAAATAAGCAGTGAACGTAAAAATAGTTTGTTTACGCAGAAATCATGATCACGATTCCGTGGATCGTAAAAATAGGTGAGAAATCAATCGATTTAAAAAAACCTCTATCTGACTACGACATGAGGAGTTGAACTGATAACCGACGATGATATAGACAATTCAGATTTAAATCAATACATGCAGATCAAAGCAGCAGAGAATCAATTATAGTTACAAAAATGAACAGGAATAAAATCTACCCTGCAGGACATAAGCAACTTTAGAAGAATCAGAATAACGAGGAAGTGCAAATCCGTTCTTCTCAAGGGCAAGTTTGGCCGCGCCAATGTTGCCTTCGCGCAACATGGGGAGCTCAGATGGGGACCAGGCATAGTAAGACCCACCATTGCCTCCGTAAACCTTCTTAGCCAACTGGGGGGAAAGATCAAAGTCCATCTTTTATTTCCTTCGCTTTCACGATTCCCACAATTCAAACACTGAAAAGCTAGGATCACTGTTTTCTGATTCAAGCTCTGCGTCAAACTACCGCAGAATGCAGTGGGGGTGTTATTTGCGCTACTCCGAGGTCTGAATCCCCATGTGAATTCTTTTTTTTTTGGGCAGTGAAATGCTGGCAGTGGGTGTCTCTGTCCAACAGGAGCAGCCATGCAACAAAAATTAAAAAAGTAAAATTCTACTGTAACTCGGGAATTTCAAATCTGGATAACGTGTCACATTTTAAATCATTATAGATAAAATTATTAAATTTTACAGTATTTTGAAGATTTCAAATTCGGGATAATGTAATATATTTTAGATGATCGGATGAAATTACAAAAAATTCTGAGATACTGTAGCAAATTCCTAAAAAATATTTACATTGGAGATTAAAATATTTTATTTGATAGTTTCATCCAAAAATCTAAAATATGTCAAGTTACTCCCAATTTAAAACCTCCAAAATATTGGAGTAAGCCCCTAAAAATATTTATAGTGAAAATTAAAATATTTTAAATAGATCCATCAAAGTTAGAGGTCATGATTCAATGCAAAAAGTATTAACTTATGACCATCGAAAAGATAAAAAAATTTTAAAATTGCTAAAGTTCAAATAAAATTGTGATAATAAGTTTTCCTTCAAGTAATAATTTTAGTTCAAATTAAATATTATGTGAAAAAAAACCAACACTTGGCATACCTTCTCTTTTTCTTAGGGAAAATAATTGAACGAGGAAGAACATTTCTTGATATGAAATTCTAAAAAAATTCAATTAGAACTCAACATGTATAATTATAAAAAAAATTCTCTATATCCAATAAGAATTTATTTTTTAATTATACATAATTCCTAATTCTAATGGAATCCAATATATATATATATATATATATATATATTTTGTTATAGTAGAGTAGTTAAATCACTAAATGTACACATACAAATATTAATGATTGAATCTTAAATGCAGTAAAAGATGTAAATGAAAAGTATCAAATGTTATTTACATAAAAAACTCTTGGCATTGAATCCAATGTTTGGTAAAATAGTTTTGTCACACCAAAGATAGAAGGTATGGTTGGATAGAAGAGCAAAAATTGGTTTAATAAGTATTGTGAAATATGAGTGTTTATTCTCTAAAATTCATTTTATTAAATGATTAAATCTTTATTTCATAGCAAAAGTTATGAAATACTCATTCCATCATCCATAAGATAAGTTTTTTATACTTTTATTCCATACATCTTAATTATATATATTCTAACATTATTTTTTATTAATAAATAATAAGATAATATTTATTTTTAATATAATAATATTAAAATACTTTAATAATTATTTTTATAATAATAAGTTTAAAATAAAATTGAGAGAAAATTTCCATTATTTTAAATATAAAATTGAGCTAAATTTGGAGGATTCGTGATAAAGGCAAAAAGACCATATCCTTTGCTATAGAGAAATTAAATATGTGTTGGTCATCTATGATGTGAATGAAGAATTTTGATGTGTAAATATCAAAAAATCATTTTTATAGGATATTTTATGATATAATTTTTTTATTTTTTTTACTTTTTATTGCTATGAATTGCTCGTAATAATTGAGTAACAATTTCAGTCATTTGAGCACGAATATATAACCTATAAAGTAATTGTTAATGTAAAAAATAATTAAAGAAAAATTTCCCTTCGGATCAAGAATGCTCCAAATGAGGTTGCTCAAGTAACATTTATTTTATTTAAAAATGAATGATTGATTACGAATAAAATTTGTGATTATTTAACTAATTTAAAAATTATAATTTTCATTTTCTAATATTAGAAGGGGAGAAAGAAGTTAATAGATTTTTAAAAAAAAGATAATATCTGTTTATCTTAATATTGAAAAGAAATTGAATCATCTAAAAGTCATACGTTGATTCATGATTTTGTTTAGATAATTAGTGTAAAATTAATGGCCTAGGGTTATATGCATCATTAATTTAGTGCATGAGGGTAGCTACCATAATTTAATATTGTAGAAAATAAGTCACATATTGAAAAAAAATATAGGAGAATTGTTTGTAGTTTGCCTTTTTTTTTTTAGGTTTCATAATTATCTATAATCGATCAATCAATTCAGATTGATAATTTATCGTAACAAAAGATAAGATTTCATTTGACAAAAACAGAGGGTTAATGTTTAAAAATTTGATTGAACGAGTAGATTCAACGAGAAAATTATCAAGCATAACCACTCCCAACCATTCTTGGCCTGAAAATCGGAAAATACACCATTTTTTAGAAAATAAATATGAAATGTAGTCAGAATAAATATCTCATTTTATATATTTAATTTTTTAAAAAAAAATTTACACATTTTTCTTACTTTTTTTTTATATTCTTTTAACTGTATCAGTAGCTAAACCGCCATATACATTAGTTAAGAATTAGAAATTGAAATATAAAAAAGGGATAAAATTAAAAAAAAGTACTTGCTACAGTTTTGAGATTTTAAAATACAATCCGACGTAATGAATTTTAAAATTATTAAATTAAAATTATTTAATTATAACTATTTATTTTTAATAAATTTGATCAAATAATTTAAAAAAATGAAAAATGCCCTTTTCACTTTTAGAATGGTTGGATTTTACCTTTCTTACTTTAAAAATTTGAAAATTATTTCCTTAAACTTTATATTAATATCTATCGTTAACTTAATTAATTATTTTATTAAATTATATTATTTTTATCAACTTTTTAACAACAATCACAATATTATAATATATTAGTTTACTTTTGCCATTTTTTTACATATAATTTTGTAATCTATTTTTTATTGTTTAATTAAAATTTTATATATCTAATTTAATTCCTATTAATTATATAAAATAAAAATTATTTGTAGAAAAAAGATAAATTAAAATACTATAATATTATGATTCTTGTTTGAAAATATATTTGAAAAATTATATGATTTGCTAAATGACAAAACAAGTTGATGATGGATATTAATTCCAAATTTAATATAATTTAAGAAGATAATTTTTAGGTTTTTAAAGTATAAAGAAATAAAATCTACTTACTTTAAAGTTGAAGAGAGCATTTTATATATTTTCTAATAATTTAATTTTAAAATAAAATTATATAATTATAACTTTTTTAAATAAATTTGATTAAATAATTTTAATTTAATTATTTTTAAATTTTTCATATCATTCTAAATTTTAAATATTAGAAGTATCATAAAATTCATCAAATCAAAGTGATTATTATCTTCCTTGAATAATATTGCATTGAAACTAAAGAATAACAATTAAATTTTTTTTATTCAAATAGTATTGATATATTTTAAAAACTTTGTACTTTCGAGATTTAATTATTAATTTATATATATATTCACTGATATAATCACACATTTATTAAAAGAAAAAGAGAAAAAAATATAACACTAAGGGGGAACGAGAGGGGCCATTACCGAACGCATAAACCAGGTCATTCAACCTGCTTTGATTATGAGAATAAGGAAGGAATCCAGAGTTAAGGTCCAAAATTTAACACATGGCAGCGCATTGCGTTCCACCACTTCCACTGCCGTCAACATCTCTACCTGAATGTGAGGGACTGGATCCTCTAAAGTGTTTTTGATTTGAAAACAATGATAAATAATTTTTTAAAAAAAATTATGAGTTATTAATTTTGAAATTAATAATTATAATGCCTCATTTTTTTTTAAAGTACCACAACCACTTTAGAAGATCCAAATGTCAGGTATCACTAACAAATAGCAATTTTGTTCAAATTATCAAAAGAAAAAAAAATCTCAATTTTCTTCTCTGACGAGATCAATAGTTAGGCTTGCTATTTGCTTTGCACCCTCCATTTTTTTCGTACACACTCGCTTTATCATTGACATTACGGCTCGGTTCATTTGTTTGGAAGTATGCAATTTTTCATAAGTAAAATATTTCATTTCCTTATACACAAATAATTTTTTTATATCATTTATATGTTACATGATTAAATATGTTAGTAGAAAAAATAATTTTTTTAAAAATAATATATGTTATTTTTTATCACACAATTTTATATGTAACATTAAGTAAATAAAATATTTTAATTTTAATTTTTATGCTATAAATACAAATATAAATGCATACGAAAATTTTTCTATAGAAGAGTGAACCACCAATATAATTAATTTCGCCGTTTCTTTTTAGTGAAATTCTTGATGATCTCAGTTGAAATATTAACGGTCCCCCGCAACTGCATCAGAGTGAGGGAAGATAACCGGGAATCAAGGGTGTCCATATTCCTTCGACTCTGTCTCTCTCTCCCCCTTTTGTCCCTTTACCAAACATGCCCTTAATGGTTGATCTTATCCAACCATTTTTTTTTTTTTTGGCCATACTTATCCAACGACTTTGAGGCTCCTAACAAATAGCAAGAGACGAAGCGCGGAGCACGAGATCATACGGATGCTTTGTAGCTTTTCGCTATCCACAAATCAATAAGAAGACAAATACGTCATTTATCTCCTCCTAATAAAAAACTATCGGATATATCAAATTACTTTAAAGTTAACCTTTCTTCATAATTTGAATTTAATTTTTTAATTTTATGCGTATAAATTTAATGATTTAATTATTTTTATTATTATTAGAAAAATCATCGCCTATAGTGGTGGAGGCTTCAATCCTCTTAAGCTCGTAGTTACGGAGAAATATTCATATAAATTACTATTTTTATTCTCATTTTATAAAAAATAAATATAATTTTCCATATGGATGAAATTCACAAAACTTAATTATGAATTATAATGATAATGTTTCAGAAAACTGAAACATGAATACTGAACTGGCAATTCCGTTTTTTCAAGTTTTTGACAAAATACAATTTAGAGCGGGGCGGAATTCACGGAATTGAGTCGAATTTTGATTTTATTAAATAAGGTTGTTAAAAATAGAATGAGTTTGAGTTGAGCTTGAAATTAATTTGCGTTTAAATTAGTATATTTTTAATTAATTAAATGATAATTATATATTTTTAAAAAAATATATAATATTTAATATAATCATAAATAGTATTAAATAATACAAAATTAAAATTATAAAGACAAATTAAAATTTTAATTAAATATTATATTTTATATAAAAATTAATAATAAATTATATTTGAATTACTTATAAGTTAAATAAATTAAATAAGAACTTTATTCAAATAAGCAATTATCGAATTGAGCCAAACAGACAGTCAAGTTGCTCAGCTAAGTGTCATCCCTATCTACTATGTTTCCTTAGGATGGAAATCTCACAAGATAGCTTCAAGAAATGTTCACATGTGCACATGAAAAAATATCAATTTAAATAATTGATAATTCACTAATGTATGTATACAACATCTCAAATTGCAAGTCAATAATAAAATTATAGTTTTAAAAATTAGATCTAGACAATTTGACCCATAAACTAGTGAACTGACCAATGAGTTAACTTAAGTGCTATCCATATCTAAGATATTTCCTTAGGATGGAAACCTCACAAGATAGTTTCAAGAAATGTTCACATGAAAAAAACATCAAGTTAAATAATTGATAATTCACTAATGCATGTATATAATATCTCAAAGTGCAAGTTGATGGTGAAATTATAATTTTAAAAATTAGATTGGACCAATTGATATGGCCAATGAACCAGTGATCGATCGATGAGTTAATCCAATTACCTTTATCATTGTAAAAATAAAAAATTTATAATTTCACAATAATTAAAATATAATACCTTCACAATTTTATATCAATTAAATTTATATTTTTTGTAAAAATATTTTAGTGTAAATTATTAATATATCTATTGTATTTTATTGCTTATTTGTTTATATCATTAACTTATATTATATTTTTTTAGTTTTAGCATTACTTGTTATCATAAATATTTATAATACTAATATATAAATACATATATAATTTCTATTTTTAATTCAAAATGAACTAATGACTTCTCTAGTTCAAGGATCTAGTTGATTTTAAAAATTATGGATGAAATAGTATTCAATATTATTTTATACATATTCGAGATTTTAAAGTCAAGATTTGTATATTTTAAATAAATTGTCACTCTTACTATATATATATATATATATATTAAAGTTTAGACTTAAGAAAAGTTCAAAATTTTGTATCGAATATCATTATAAAATGTGGAGTAAATTGGATTAAATTGTTAAAATATCAATTAATAGTAATTAATGAAGGCTACCATATTAATTTTTCGGATCCATGCATTAAGTATTATTAAAACTTAAACTTTTAAGTGAAATATTCTGACATTTTTTAGATTAAATAAAATTTTACGTAGTCCTAAAATAGAGACGGATCCCCTTTTTTCTAAACAAAAAAGTGTGATGACTAAACCCTTTTTGAAGTCCGAATTAAACAGCATTATTGGAAATGGATCTGGTGCAAGAAATGCACTGGATAAATTTCAGAAAGTGATAAATATAGAATTTTTTAAACTTAAAATTGTGAATTTTAATAAAAAAAGTAATAGATTTCAGAATAAAAATTGCATTATTATCTTTCCGAATGCGATAGAAGGAAAAAGTGAAGATTTAGATTTAACATTATATTTATGCTGTTAAACTCAAGTCAATCATCACAAAAATAGAGTAGTCAGAATGTAAAGGTACCAATGCGAGCACTGCAACGCAAGCCTCAGCAAGTACAATAGATATCACCGCATGGATATAACTCTACTATTCGAGAATGAACTGCCAATTATGACATTAACAGCTTTTGCTTCAGCAAGGGCATTGTACACATTTTAATCTGTATAACACTCTTTCGTCTTTAGTCCGTCTATAATTGGTCACTGTGAAAAATTGTGAAGCCAACAATCTCCAAGTTTCAATGTTATGAAGGTAATACTGAAGTTAGGGAATCTAGGTGCAGTTGGTGCCATTTTAAGGTCAAGCTCCCTCTGCAATTTATCACTAGCCATGTAATGAGATTTTGAACGTGCAGCTCTGAATTTAAAACTGAAGCTGCCCGCCGGTGCCAGGTCAACAATGATTTTGACCTCCATCATGGGATGTCCTTTGCATTGTTAGAATCCCCAGGTTGTACGGTCTCCGAAGATGCCTTCTTCGGCGGTTCTTTCCTCAAGAAGCTTCTTGCATAGATGGAGCCGAAGACAATGACCTGATAATATCCGATGAATCAGTATTCCTATGATTCTAATAAGATTCACTAGAATGATTAGAGAAGGTAAAAGTGAATCTTACAGCTCCAATCCACTGTTCAGGGCTAAGAGGATGGCCAAACCACACACATGACAGCGTGATACTCACCAACTACAATTAGAATTAGTAAATGGCAATCAAATACATAATTCTACGGATGATGAAAAATGAACTCTGTACAATGTTTACCTGTCTTGTGGTCATTATAGTGGCAAATGTTAGAGCACCAAAAGTACGAATTGTGTAGGAAATGAAAAATTGACTACCTGTAGCAACCTGAAATGAGAGGCAAAGAAAAGTGGGAGAATGTTAAGATTTATTTATTTATTTATTTATTTGTTATGATTTTCAGAAATTCAGTTCAAACTGATAGAAACTTTGCTTACAGTTGAAAGCAATGCTATGTCAAAGAAACAATCATTATGACGATAGAGAAACTCCACAGCCGGAATTAGATGTCCTTGTACGATAAGACCTAAATAAGAGGAGGGCAAAAAAAACCAAATGTGAAAAGAACGAGTTCCCGGCCATGAAGCTAAAAAATGATGAAAAACTGAACCTGAAAGAAACAAAAGAATGGCAAACATAGACCAGAAAGAGTTACAGAAAAGAAAGCTAATCAAATCAAAAGCCACAATGTCTGGCAAAACAAGAACACTAGCAAACAACACACTGGAATTGGCTGAATATTTGATAACGAAAGAATAATTATGATTTTGAACACTTTAGACTTGAGTTACATATTTGTCAAACACAATATAGGACTTCTAGACAATCCAATCCTCGGTAAATCTTCCTCCTCATGCCAATGGCAACACCTACCCGTCAAGCTGAGAATGCATGAACACAGTGTGGTATAAAATATCTGATTATGAATCTCCATGTCATAGCCTTTAAAGAGCTTATCTTGAAATGTGCTTGTAAATCCATCAAACCTATTAAGAAATATATTTTGCAAAAAATTACAAGAGATATACATGTAAATCACTTTGAACATGCTTAAAACTAATTAGCAAGAGTACAAAATAGAAGTGCAAGTGTCAAGCTGTGCTAGAATGTAAAATCTGCATGGGAATATAAAATAAGGTTTTAACCATAGAATACAGCTTCATAAACTAGCAACAGTTGAAATAAAAATGATAGTTAAAAAATTTTACATAGTTCAGTCGCAATACATCTATGAATTGTGAGGGTAGGATACTGTGCAGGAAAAACATCCAAACTGTCTGGTAGGGCTATACTTCTCCATAAAATTGAGAATTGTTTTACAACAAAATACTTTTCAATTGTCATAGCACGCACAAGTAGGATTGTTTAAGTACATAGTATTTTTTTTCCATTTTTCCTTTTTCATATACTCAACAAAATAAGAGGGCTCAAGTTTGCTGTGATACCCAAGATAACCAATCATTAGAAGAACACCCCACACAGTATTTTCCCTTCCTCTCATGTATGGACTTATATCAGATCCAGCCTACAATCAAAACACAAGATTTTAGCTAATTACAAGAATGCTGATGGCTTACTGAAAGTCTTCATTAGCTGCATTCTGAAATTAAGAAAGAGAAGAATAACAACAGCATTTGTGCAATTACACATACTATATGGAACATGAAGAAATTGTTATCTGTCATGGAAGTATATAAGTCAACATTAACATCTAGTTGAAATTTCAAAGCCAAAATACAACATCTATAAATTAGCACTCTCTCTCTCTCTCATGTGGACATGTAATTGACACATGGGATTCAATGATTGGCCATCAACTGTTACTAGTAGCCAAAATTTGAACAACCCATCAACAATCTTGTAAAGCAGTTGGTAATACTTCTTCAGAAGAATATAAATCAAGTAAGATTGCTGACAACCAGAGGGTCAAGAAACAACTCTTGAATAAGAATAAAATTTTCTAAAGTTAATTTTCTTTGATTTATTTAAATACTTAGAATTGCTGCATTTTATAAGGGTGAGACTTTAGAGAATCGATCTCTTAAAAGCAGAATAATGAATTTGTCATCCTTTCTGGTGTTTGACTAGAAGCATTAAGTAGTGTTACCATACTGATTCGGACAGATAGAGAATGTTATCATAATGAGTTTTGTTTCTTTTTTCTCTCAGTGTTCTCTTCAAAGAATAAGAATATCCCAACTCATGATAATTTTTTCACATGTCTTCAACAAAGCCCTTCTTTTCCAAAAGGATTAATAATTTCATCCAACATATATGCTACATGCAGCATCCATCAGTGAAGATAACTGATAAGGTGGACGTTAGTATTCACTTTCAGTTCTTTGATAGAAAACAATCACACAAACACAATGTAGAGGCTAAATAAAACTTCTGCTCAAACCACAATACTTACCGGATATAGTATGAAAATTGAGCAGCCAAGGGTCACTAAGAAAGCCAACAAGTAGTCATTTCCCCGGTATCTCTTTTGCATTATAAGTGTGCCCCAAACCTGTAAAACCCACAAGCAGGAATAAAAGTTCTCACATCAACCATAGTACACACACAAGGTGGGCATCAGGCTGAAAATATTTTACTGTAAAGGCTACCATAAAGATTCTAAAGTCTAAATATTTTACTGAAAATGTATATATTTGAACCACAATGGAAATGTCCCCACCCCACCCCTGACAAAATGAGTGGGGCATGTAATGACAGCATAGACATCCTATTTCCACTAGGAGACAGAACAAAGAGAGCTACATTCAATGTAAAAGAAGAATGCATAGAAAATACTAACAGCAGTTGAAAAGCTGAAAATGAAAACACAATTCAATAATATAAGACAACCAGAGACAGGATGGTATGATATGAATGAAGCAATCACCTGCTAATCACAAATACAATTTCTCACAGTATAGGAAATTTCAAATGATGGACATGATAATAATCATAAAAATAACCTAGAAGTTTTCACTTACCATAACTGGTATCATTTTAGCACACTTTGCAAGAGTCTGAACGGGGAAAGAGACGTATTTGAGGGCCTGAACAAGAAAAGCATGTTAATATGAACCTCTAATTATGTATGGGCATGCAAAATACGCAGCTTACCTCATACTGACATGTGGTGGTTAATATGTTTGTTACTGAAACAAGGCAATACTTATAAACAGGAGCTACTGGATCCAAAGCTTTTTGACTTGCCTATAAGAAAAACTGAAAATTGTAACTACAAGAATTGACAAAGTTGCAGATGATCCAGGACAACAAATGCAGTCACAAAAGGGGCAGGTTGCAATTCAAACAAATCAAATTTTGTGACAAATAGCAGTGGTATCCACAAGATCCTTATCCATCAAAGTCAAAGCACATCACAGTAATTTCCCATACAAAATCTCAGTTCTTACCAGTAAAGCACCTGCAGAAACAGCAGATGTTGTGATGCGGTTGCAGAAGACAAGAAACAGTGAGTATTTATAGTATTCCTTATCCACCCCGTATGGAACTCTCATGATCTTCTCCTACAGTGAAAAGATGTTCAAGTACCAGAGGGCTGTTAGTCTTATCTAATGAGGAAAAGAGAAAGAAACTACATTTCAGTGGAAGTAAAAGAGTTGCCATCCCAAAATTTATGAGCAAAATTAGTATAATTTGGAGTATCAACAGCTAATCAAAGTTTTGTTCATTACGCTATTTCTTCCACACTAAACCTTTTACAGATAATAACTTCATTAACCAACAGTTTTCATCTCGTTCACGTGCATTACTAATCACAAGGCCTATGGTGTTTTGATCTCCTTCTTTACAAGCACTATTGCAAGTTAATAGCAGCCACTATACGATTCCTGAATAGAAAAGAGAAAATCCATATGACCTCATAAATTTAAGACGAAAAACGCCAAAGCTGGCAAATTTCATTGGTTATGAACCACGAGACTGCATAGAATCCTCATTTCTAGAGCAGTGTTCTTATAAACAAATAGAAAAAGACAAAGGTGGTTGAAAAAAAACCTGCAAGACACCATAGGTGACGAGAGTAACCATGATCCCAGTGACAGCAAATGCACCTTTGCAAATCTTGCTGTCTCTCCAATTTTCCGAAACAGAAGATGTTGATTCGGCCATAGCACAAACAGGAAGGCACAAATAGAACCCACCAAAACGGCGTCGTAGCAGAAACAAAATCGCGCGGATATGGCTAGTCACAGTAAGTATGGCTAAGCATGGGGATCAGAGGGAGATGCATATTCCATGAAAGTGTAAGCTTTGAACTCAGACAGCACAGCTACCTCCGTTACACAACAAACACAAAATAGCCTCAAGCGTCTCGCTTTCTCCGGCACCTATTTTCTTTCCTAGTTTTTTTTTATTTTTATTTCTTCATTTTCCTGAGGAAAGATGAGGAAAACAAGGAAAATTTTGGGCTTCCACGTCAGCATCGTCCCTTAACGGTACACACATTTGGATTTTCTTTGGTTTGACTGATGGGTCCCTTTAGTTTGGTACGCATTTCCCATGACATTGTATTCGACCCATTTGGGCCGGCAAAGGATGTCATGAAATGAAAGTTTATTAAAAAGATAGAAGAAAAATTGTACAGTACGCCATTAATTTGGGGGTAATTTCATTTAATTCTCACTATTTTAAAAGTTGTAAATCAAACATTTTAATCATATAAAATTTATAATTAATACTATTTATTTATTTAATTAATTATTTTATTAAATTATATTTTTTTAAAAATTAGATGCAAATTATAATATTACTATATATTAATTTCTTATATCAATTTTCTCTTATAACTTATATTATATAATTAATAAAAATTAAATTAGATGTATAATATTTGAATTAAATACTTAAAAATTATAAAATTAATAAAATAATTAATTAAGTAAATGATGAATGTTAATTACATATTATTTATAGTTTTAAAGTTTGATTTGCAAATTTTTAAAGTTGGTGAGGTTAAAATGCTAACACCCCAAAGTTGATGGGTATTTTGCATTTTTCTGAAAACATAAATATTATTCTCATTTATTACGTAAATTTACTCTTTGATTCTCCCTTCAATTTTTTTCCATCAATGGTAAGTTCACAATTTTATAAATTTTATTATTTGTTGAAAAAAAGAGTACATGACATATTTCCAAAGGGAGGTGTATTGGATATTTTCCTCGTAAAAATAGAAAAATAAGAGTCTATTAACTAATTTTACATAATTAACTACAGAATTAAAATGAATTTACATGGAGTAATCCTATGAGTGTATCATCAACTTTGATTGACTACGAGTTACTCCTAAAAATACTTTTGCATGTGCGAACAAAATACTTCACTATTGCTTACAAGTGTTGATTTTAACGTGATTTTAAAAAATTGTTTTTTTATTTATGATATTTTTGCATGTACAAACAAAACTTGTGAAAAAAAAAGGAATTTTAAGCAAAAAGAAACACAGTACCCAAGGTGTTAAAGCCGTGCAAGAAAGAAACTAAAACAAAAGAATTGAATGGGATCATGGTGACTCTTATAACATCCGCTCATTCTGAGTATGGTCGATCATTCTCTTTAACTAACTATTGATAATTGTATTGTCTTGGTGAAGTGTAGAATTAAATGAAAATCACAAGATGTTTGAATAAGAACATTCTAATTATTTTTATCTAGTTTTATTGTAATATTTTATTTCATTTTTAGAATATTATTAGCATTATTTAATTTTGATTCTTTTTCAAATTTATTATTCCATTTTTTATATATATTTCTATTTAAAATTGATTGGGATCATAGTAGGTTTCGATAGGTAGTTTCTATCCAATGGCAATAAAAATAGAGATGGCAATAGGTTAAATGTAAATATATTAATTAGATTCAGACTTATTAAAGATTTGTTGCTTTAGATCCATTAAGAATTTAAATTGATTATGAATCTAATAAGAATTGATTAAAATATATAAAATGAATCCATTTGGATATGCTAATAAATTTATAATTTTAAATTTTTAAATAGAAATTTTATTTTTATTAATAATTATTATATTTAACAATTATTAATCATATTTATTTTCTCATTTTCATCCATTTTTTAACTCATCCATATTATTTATATTAGTTTTATGATAAATGTAAATTGTATTATTATTAACTTTGACAAATAAAGGTATTATTGAATTAACTCATAAATTATAATTTATTTATTTATATCTTCATAAAATAAGTTCTTACATTGTACAAACTAATATTATAAAATAAATAATGCTTTATACATTAAAAATAGGATCCAAAATCTAGTTTTGAATGAAAATTAAGAGTTATCATTAAATATAAAATGATAGAGTAAATTTATAAAATTTAATCTAATAAATATAAAATTTAAATTTGAATTTTAAAAACCATTTTCAATAACTATAGTATTTTCTTTATAAAATAAATAAACTATCATGATATATTTATATATGCGATAATATTAATTTTCATATGATAATAAATTAATTATAAAATATGTTATTGAGACAGGTTTAATATAATTCTAAAAAAGAATCTAAAAATTATTGAATATTTACAAGTGATAGGTTTATACGTTGTAAAAATTGATATTATATTAAAATATTTATGTAATTTAATGTTAGTTTTAATAAATTTAATATAATATTAAAAAAGAATTCAAGATTTATTAAATATTAATAATTAAATTTAAATTCAAATTATTAAATAGTGAATCTAATTTGAATGAAATCCACTAGGTAAATATATCCGTAGAATACTTTTACGAAAATTTATAATATAATCTAACATAATAATATCTCGATATACCATCAAATTTATTCATTTGTATGTCATTATATAATATGCAATATATAACTTAAAAAAATAAATCTAATATATAATTAGATTTCATAATGCTTCTATAATGTATTAAATATAATAATATACCGAAATCCCTCTCATATTTCTATTACCCCTAAATAGAGGGAATAATTTACAATTATGTTTGTACACTGGTTACCCTTGGTATAAGTAAAAAGAATAACACATTAATAGGGTGAGACCTCGGCTTTTTGACCGATACACTACTTTGGAAAAAACAAATTCCCTCAACCCTGCGCCATCAAAACAAATGCCCTAAACCTTTAAAAAAAATTTTAAAAAAAATACTGGATCACGAAAAGAGGCTTTACGTGATCAGTGATCATGGCTACTCCCCTAGTGACCACAATTTTTAAAAAAATTTTTTTTGATGCCCATCCAAGCCACTTCTTTAAGTTTCTTTATTTTTTCTTCCTTATTTTTATCATATTTTGAATCATTTTTTTTTAATTTTTAATATTTTTTAATTTGTAACCTTTTCTTTATTTTCTTTATGATTTTTACTTAATTTATATTTAGTTTAATTTTTTATATTTAAAATGTTTATTTAATATTAATTAAGCAATGATCTAACTAATAAACAATAATATTAATTTTTATAAGATTGTATAATATATTTAATACAATGAAATTAGTAGTTATCGTAAGATCGTTGAAAAAATTATTAATTCAATAAATATAAATTTTTATAAATTTCTTGTAAACTTATTATTTAAAAATTTTAAGTCACAAAAATAAAATTTTAAATAATATTTTATCATAATGGAATGTATATATCTATTAAAATCGTTAACTATATATGAAATAAGAAAATAATTTGCAATAAAAAAATAAACATTTGATCAGTAAACTAAGTTAATCCATAATATGATACAATTTAATTTAAAAAAATAATTATATGTAGATAATATATTTTTAAGAAATTTGTAAGGAAAAATCATAATATTATAATACATTATTTAATTTTCATTCTATTACACGTAATATTTCATGTTATATAAATAATAAAAATGAAGTATGCATTAAAGATTTTAATTTAATACTTAAAAATAAAATGTTGAATTATGTGTCAAAAAATTATTAAAAATTTATATTTTACAATGTTATAATTCTTTTGTGAAAATTAAAAAAGATCACATTGTTAGATGAAATATCTAATTAATTAGGGTAGCGGAATATTAAGTATAAATTTAGTTAAATTGAATTTGTAAGATTCAATTTTGCTAAAATTTAACAGAGTTGAATTTAATTACTTTATGGTGAGTTACAGGTCGTTTTTTACCCTAACATTCAAAAAAATAATAATTAAAATAATTTTAACTAATAAAAAAATTAGTTAAATTAATAATACTATTGAAAAAGTTAATTACATTTTTAATGACTTATTATTTATTAACTTCAAAACTTATAATTTGGTATTCCATAAAAATTCACTTGAGCTCCTAAACTATATTTTACACCTAAAATAACTAAATTATGATATAAAATATGTGATTATATACGTGAATAAAGGAAAAGAAGGCATTATGCTGTTACAAAATGATTTGTATTAAATTCAAATTTCTTGAAGGCCATGTAAAAATTTTTCTTGACATAGATAAACATTTAATCATTTAAACCATATTACTAAAATTAATATTTATTTAGATTTAATTTAATGATAAGTTTAATCATTCATATATATATTTATATAGATCAAGTGACAATTTAGTTATTATACATCATTGTTTTAAAAGTCAAGTGATTATACGTAAATTTTGACCATATAATTTCACTTCTGAAAACAAATGATTCAAATACGGTGCCTCTAAAATAATTGCTCGATATACTTAATTTTATTTTATCTTTCGAAAATCATAAGTCACAGGAAGGGGGTCCTCAAAACTTGGTAATCATATGGGCCCCCCTCTATGACTAGAAAGAAAATTTTAATAAATAATTCGTATTTTAATATAATTGGAATAACCAATATTTTAACTCAACTAATTTTTTTATTTAATTAAAATTTATATTTTTTTATTTAATTAGATCTAATTTTTTATAAATGTTTATCAAATTTAGTCAAGGATATAATTACCGGATTAGTTGTACAGTTAATTAGAGAGACATAATGCAATAATGGTAATGAAATAATTAAATAAATGAATTGATCAAATGTTATAATATAATTCTGATATGTTTAGTCACCAAAATAATGGCTATCAATCCCACATCGAGGGTGTCGCCTTATTCATCGCGATCGTTGAGTAAGAGCACTGTGCTATTTGTCGTGGTCATCATCGTCGTCATCATTTGCTTTAGTGGGGTGGGTTTAAACCATGGAGGGTGGAGAGTTCAAATCCCGCAGAGAAAACTGAAATGGTGATATAGGGTTTCCGGGGGGTGAAAAACCCTTATTGCTACTAGTCTAGGGATCCACTAGCATATTCAATAGCAAATGCAAGCGAGTCAACAAACAACACAATCAGTGAACCGGGGGCTAGTCGAGTTAAATGTGAGGGCGATGGGGTGAAGAACGATGAATGTGGAGCATCATAATGGTGCTGGGGTGGTTGTGTGAAACTATAGGAAGGCCCAACATCTGCATCTGTGAAGAATTGTGCTGAGGGGGTATATCTTGATAGACCTGCACCTCCTACATTAGGCTGCATTCATGGAAGGGTATAGGATGAAGGGGCTCCTGCTTGTGTCATCGTAGGCTAACCATACGAGATACTTTCATCCTTATCCCCCTCCTCAAGCAAAATAGAATTCCTAAAAGACATGAATTTATGGTTTCTCCTGCCACACCTAGGTTCGGGAATGGGCAGTCTCAGTAATTCTGTAGTGTGGTCAACAGGTTAGGAAGCTGTCATATCTCGATACTCTCCCAGTGCCCGTAGCATGCAGCCACACTCTCGATCCATTGTCTCTCTGAATTAGTTGTATGGCTGAGAGGATGAATCTTCAATATTGAATCGACATAATCTTTCAGCTATATCAGCCTGTAAAGAAGTTTCATAGTTACAACTTAATGCTACCATAATGTCAACATGTAAGCATAAAAGTTTGTGAATGGCAAAAATGTTACCACAAATCCTGGACCACTACTAACTAGATGAATCCACCGTCTGGTATATCTCCGGTACTAGATCATGTAGCCAGAGTCAGAACCAAGAGCATCTATCGACACTTCAGTCAATAAAAGTGTGATACGCCACATATTCCAAGCAGCGATGAAAGCGACATGTTCTTTACAACAATCCTTGGATGTTTTCCTTTGAAGCTGTAAGGCATACCGATGTTGAATGGCTCCTGTGGGATTGGTTGCTGCCGACCAAACTGCCACAGCACACAATCTACGTGGCGCCTTTCAATGATGTGGAAGCAAATGATAGCGAATGAAACCAACCATATGTTGGGTGAGGTCAAGCAATACTGTAGAATCAGCTGTTGTACATTGGGAAAGTCATAAGGCCGTCAAATAATCTGCATTACACAAATGTGATATAAGCATGAATTTCACTAGAAATGAGATCTGGTTCTGTTAAAGACGATGTAGTATGGCTTCGTACCTCCTTAGCCCTCATCTGATCAAATAATACTCTATATTAGCATAAGGCCGTTCTTGGTGGTCGAGGAGGTAGCTAAGTATTCTTCCACCTGTGAGGAATATAAGTTGTGTATTATTAATCTAGAATGTTTGACCTGTTATAAGAAGTTTAATATAATATATGTATAATCCAAACCTGAAACCCAAAGGTGGAAGTAAAGGGTAGATGTTTAGGCGAGAATCAGGATACGGTGGTCTCGCTAGTGCTAGAGTGAGAAATCGATCCCACACCCATAAATGTAATAGGTGTAAACATCCACCAATATTACTGTGTAGCGGTGCACAACTCTCTGTACAAGCATGCAAAAATTGTCGATCCCCAGCTATATTAGTCGGCATCTTCAAAGTTCTCTAGGAATGGCAGATACATCAACAGTATCTTGTGACCGAAAGTGTCGGGCATCAAGTAAATATAAGCTTGTGCAAAGCATCGCACTTGTTCTTCATCTGCATCCTTCGGTAAGTGTGCAAAGTTAGTTGCTAGCTACAGGATGCTAAGTCACTGGCCTTGCAAACAATAATCAGGCAGTCTGATCTCAAGCAAATCTTCGCACTGGCCCGACCAATCATGTCCAGTGTATCCACATATAGGGACAGCCTCACAAGGCAAACCTAGCTGGATGGAAACATCCTGTAGGGTAATAATGCGCTCTTCTGAAGTGGTGTGAAAAGTATAGGTCTCTGGATGCCATCGCTCGACCAAAATGGAGACCAAAGTTGTATTGAAATCAAAATGTCCTAGCCAACTGGCCCGGCCAATCATGTCCAGTGTATCCACATATAGGGATAGCCTCACAAGGCAAACCTAGCTGGATAGAAACATCCTGTAAGGTAATAATGCGCTCTTCTGAAATGGTGTGAAAAGTATGGGTCTCTGGATGCCATCGCTCGACCAAAATGTAGACCAAAGTTGCATTGAAATCAAAATGTCCTAGCCAACTGGCACCGTAGCTGGAGTTAAGACTAAGAGCATCTATCGACACTTCAATCAACAAAAGTGTGGTACGCCACGCATTCTAAGCAGCGATGAAAGCGACGTGTTCTTTGCGCCAGTCTTTGAATGTTTTCCTCTGAAGCTGTAAGGTATGACAGGAACTAAGATTGAATGGCTCCTATGGGATTAGTTGCTGCTAACCAAACTACCGCAGCACATAATCTGCGTGGTGCCATTCAACGATATGGAAGCAAATGATAGGGACTGAAATTAACCATATGTTAGGTGGGTCAAGCAATACTGTGGAAATAATTGTTGTACATCGGGAAAGTCATAAGGCTGTCAAATAATCTGTATTACACAAATGTGATATAAGCATGAATTTCACTAAAAATGAGATCTGGCTCCGTTAGAAACGATGTAGTATGGCTTCGTACCTCGTCGGCCCTCATCTGATTAAGTAATACTCTGTATTGGCATAAAGTCGTTCTTGGCAATCAGGAGGTAGCCAAGTATTCTTCCACCTGTAAGGAATATAAGTTATGTATTATTAATCTGGAATGTTTGACCTATTATAAGAAGTTTAATATAAATATAATGTATGATCCAAACCTGAAGTGCAAAGGTGGAAGTAAAGGGTAGATGTCTAGGCGGGAATCAGGATATAGTGGTCTCGCCAGTGGTAAAGTGGAAAATCAATCCCATGCCCATAAATGTAGTATGGCTTCATACCTCATCTGATCAAGTAATACTCTGTATTGGCATAAAGCCGTTCTTGGCAATCAGGAGGTAGCCAAGTATTCTTCCACCTGTAAGGAATATAAGTTATATATTATTAATCTGGAATGTTTGACCTGTTATAAGAAGTTTAATATAAATATAATGTATGATCCAAACCTGAAGCCCAAAGGTGGAAGTAAAGGGTAAATGTCTAGGTGGGAATCAGGATATGGTGGTCTCGCCAGTGGTAGAGTGGAAAATCAATCCCATGCCCGTAAATGTAATAGGTGCAAACATCCACTAATATTAATCTTATCACACTGTGTAGCGGTGCATAACTCTCTATACAAGCATGCAAAAATCGTCGATCCCTAACTATATTGGTCAGCATCTTCAAAGTTCTTTAAGAATGGCAAATACATCAACAGTACCCTCTGATTGAAAGTGCTGACATCAAGTAAATATGAGCTCATGCAAAGCATCACACTTGTTCTTTATCTGCATCCTCCGGTAAGTGTGCAAAGTTAGTTGCTAGCCACAGGATGTTAAGTCGCTAGCTTTACAAACATTCATCAGGTAATCTGATCTCAAGCAAATCTTCGCACTGGCCCAACTAATCATGTCCAGTGTATCTACATATGGGGACACTCTCACAAGGCAAACCTAGCTGGATGGAAACATTCTATAGGGTAATAGTGCACTCTTCTCAAGTGGTGTGAAAAGTATGGGTCTCTAGATGCCATCGCTTGACCAAAACAAAGACCAAAGTCGTATTAAAATCAAAATGTCTTAGTCAACTGGCACCGTAAAAGTTTGCTTGTTGAAGGTAAGGAATGATTGCTAGGGGTGGGTCAAAGAGTCGATTCACACGGGCGACTTGTCGCAACGTCAGGACTCGTTTCTCACTCTTACATAAATTGAAAAAATTAGTAACAATATTTACAATTGAGCAATCACTACTAGGTGGAAAAAATTACCTGGTCTAACCACACAGCCTACGAAATATGTTTAGACTATAAATATAATAAAGAATCATCATCGAGCACAGGGGTCACAATATGGCGTTGTCCGGCCATTATATACTGGTGCTATAGGCTACGATGATATGGTGAGTTAAGTCAATTTCACAACTGCCAATTTATGCAAGTATTCAAAAACGAAGTAAGAAATAAAATAAATCAATTCAATTAAACAAGCATAGAAATTATTTAAATGCAACAAGATTTCTATCTTCCATTAGTAAAATTATAAAATGTGTATAGTCCAGACACTGTCACAGTACAAGTCTTGATGGATGCATTGATGGTAGTCTCATTTTAGGGTTCCGAATTGTTATGGCACATTTTGTCGGGCGGATGGGCATATTACACGATTGTGTCCGGTTTGTCGGCATAACTCACATCTTTAAGGTTCTGACACAGCCTCTTTTCAATCCATTTCATTTCTAATTCATGTGGAACGAGGTTGACCGTTGGGACACATTTGGGCTGGATTCGGTACTAGGATTAGTCCATTCATTGGTGGCCAATGCTCCATTCTGCCAATTGGATAAAACTCACAACTGTAAGCCTTAACCATTGTATCTAATGGAATACAGGATTGACATATTGTAATGGATCCAGCGAGACCTTCGCACAAGCTGCAAATACGTATTGACAAGGCCAATGCTCTATTTGGAATTCACCGCAATCGCACATTCGGTCAGATAGACTAACTTTACAAGTTCGACTAAACTGTTTCTAAGTCAGATCATACGGCTCGTCAACCTCAAAGGACGACCTTAAACGGTCAAAGCAACAGACGTGGTAGACAGATGCTTTTTGGATGTACACTTGAATCTTTTTTCGAATATCTTTAGTAAATACCTCTCCTACCTATAATTGTGCTACAATGGTCTCCGCTCGATTAACAAAGTATAAATTTGTTTGATGCAGTGTAGCTTTAACCAATCTGGTAATCGGTAAAAATCTTACTGCTTTGAAAATACTATTGATATACTCTACAAGGTTAGTGGTCATATGCTTCCATCGTCAGCCTTCCTTGTCATAAGCATGACTCCATTTATTTTTTGGGATGTTATTGATCCATTGGACGACTCTTGTGTGTAATTAGCGCAGTTCATCTAGCTTATAATCGACAACGTGTCGCTCATATTAGTAACCTGTATGACATGCCGTGGTTATCAAATACCTATAATAATCATGTTAGGCAGGGGAATTTAGTGACAATAATGTAAGTAAAACGCACTGATGCTGGTAAACAGTTTCTTTAGTCACGTTGTCTTAAAAGATAAGTTTAGGTTACTGGCAACGTGGCGAAAGCAAAATACATGATAAACGTAAAAGGGTTGTCACCCTACTCGTAGGTTTGCTACAGCAGCTACTATTTCAGGATGCCTATTAGATATCAAGTAAATTTCCTATCTACCCTAGACACCACACAGACGAAGGTTTAATAAGAACTAAGCCCACGACTTGTATGTTTCCCTCTCAACCACAACAAATGCAAGAGGCACAACTTTTCTATTGTCATCCTGTGACATCGAGATAAGCAATACCCCTTTGTACTTTCCATACAAAAATGTGCTATTTACTTGGATTATTGATTTCAAATGATGAAATGCGTCGATACATGGCTTGAAAGTCCAAAATACTCGATGGAACATTACAATTAGCTCATCTTCAAAACTACTTGGCCTGCATTCTTTGCTGACAATTTCAAAGTACGAACCAAGATTGAAGTATCTCACTATGGCTAGCCACCATGACAGTATAGAATATAACTTCTCCTAATCCTCAAATGCAAGTGTGATGGCTCGGTATTTGCCCTTCCACGCTTTCTTATATGACACTGAGTACTCAAAAATACCGTGGATTCGCTCAATCACTTCTCGGATGGACACACTCGAATTTTTAGTCACCAAGCTAACAATGTATGATGATATAACATCTGCATCCAATTTTGGATGATCTTGAGAAAGAGATGCAGATACATACGTATGAGACCCATCGTATTTGGATATCAGCCAATGATTCTCTCTTGACTTATGGCATGTTTTTACCCTCCAATTGCATTGTATGCGATAATTAGGACACCGTTATTCTTCATATTTGGCTGAAGAGTAGAGCACATAAAACTTATGGTGACTCCGAATTGAGTATATCTTCATTGCACAGCAAAAGGACTTTTGATTCACATATCGCATACCCACATAAGGCCCCTGGTTGTCGTTTATGTTCATGCTGTCCCTCACTTCAAGGTAATCATGACTCACCACAGCTTCAATATTTATTTTAGAGAAAAAGGTAGTAGCCGATCCCATATATCAGCTCACCGATGTTGTTGGTAGTACGATTGCAACGTCATCTTCACCATTATCATCTTCATAATTATCATTGTCACCACCAAATCCCCCCAGAACATCACCATATGCAACTTCCTCTTCAAATTCATCTATTATATCCTCTGTTTCCTTTAAAGAAGAAGGAGATGGAAGAAGATCGTATTGGGGCTGAGAAAAACATGGCTCTGGGGCATAGTCGATAATAGGGGAGTGAAATGCCTGGCCATTCTCGGTTTGACTGTTTATTCCAGTAACGTACGAATTGTAATGTGACGGCCCTTCATTGAAGTTGTAGGGTAAGTTGGTGGATGGTTGTGTGCATGGGCCACTATCATTAACTGGTTAACTTGCGACGTTCAAATCAAGTTCCCTGCTTGATAAGTATGCATACAATTCTAGGCAAGATAATTGAATAAGGAATCGTGTATTTGCTTTCCACATTTGTTGAATGTTATCATCATCTTCTAATACACATGCCTTGTACCGTGTCGGGTTTAATGAAAGCAGGTGCCTATATACCAGCTTAATTACAACTTAATTTTTAGCGAGTCGTAACTTTCGGCCCACTAAATTCTTAAGCTCATCCAAGGTGACATTTGATTTTATTCTTATTACTTTCACCTTATGATACTTAAATGTGTCGCATTCTTCTGTTTCATAAATTTCTCCATTCACGTAAATACAAATATTTTCCTTCCTGGTACTCATGTTGATTCCTACCATAGTCGGATTTGCAAGGCATTTCAAGAATAAGCAAAGTACACAACAAAGGAACAACCACCATCGTTACGGAAACAGTTGTAATTAACTGTTACTACATACAGGCTCTTGTTTATTTCTATGTCATAAATTAATTACCTAATTATAATTATTTCAATTTTACATAATTGCTTGATTTATTTATTAATATGTACTCACAAGTTTAGCTTAGGATCGGTTCTAACAATTATATCTTATGTGAGTACATATATTAGAACAAATCCATAAGGAAGCATTATTCCCAAGTTTGTCATGAATGTTTAGTGTTAAAAGTTATTTAATTAACATTTTATGTATCGTAAATATTTTTTAGGCCAGTGTGTCAATGATAATACAACAATTTCAATGTTTTTTCAACTAAACACTAAAATCGACAATAATTTTGATAGCTACAAAAATATAATTTTATCTAAAATATTTCAAAAAATTTACTTAAGTAATGTTACACATACTACTTAATAATTACACATATTACACTTAGACCAAACGACCACGATGTGTAGAATGTTATTGAATCAGCATTTTGATGTGTTAAAATATTATATTAAAATTCAAAAAGTTAAGTGTGATATTTAATACTTTTAATATTTTTTTTACCTTTGGATGAGTACTTACATCATTGTTGTAATTAGTTAATTACCTTAACTTATTTGTTAATTATTTATTTATTCTTTATTATCTGTTTTAATTATGTGTTTATTTATTCCTAAACAAATCAAAAACACCCATGCAATATATATCCTTGATTACATCAACATAATGGTTGGAAAAGAAATTTTAATAATCTCATATTTAAAACCTTGAATATTTAGTATCAAAGAAGAATTTAAAATGTCAAAGATTAACGTAAATTTTAATTAAGTAAAGATTAAATATAAAATAATAACAGGGTAACAAATTAAAAATAAGTAATTTTTTTAAAAAATGGATCCAAAGAAATAAGAAAAATTAGATATAAACCAAGTAAAATAAAAAAATAGGTTAAGATTAAGTAAATTAAATTTTTTTAAAAACTTTAACCATGGACGAGGGGGCCCGCATGATCAGTGGATCACAGGGCTCTCCTTCCCGTGATCAATGAATTTTTTAAAAAAATAAAAATTTAAGGATTTGGGAAAATTGTTTTGGCTGTGGAGCATTTCGAGAAATAATTATTCAAAATTCCTGTTTGGTGGTTAAAAACCCTTCCACTTTCAACATAATATGTATTATAAGATTATTTTAAAGGTTAATAAGTCCAGAATAGTAATATATTTTTTTTTTATTTTTGTCTAACTTTTAGATAAGTACCAACAGCTTTTTCTCATAGGCAAACATAAGAATATTGTTTTATTGTTTATAAAATATCTAGACTTATTTTATTATATTTCTCTTAATTGTATAAATTAAGAGATTAATCAAATCAATTTTTTAGAGTCTTTAGATTTTTTATTTCCTTCTTTCTTAATGCCTAATCCCACAACCTAAGCATAATAATTTCAATAATAACAACATACACAATATGTATAATCTAATCAGACTACAACCATGATAGTATACTCAAGCACCATAGCAATAAAAATAAAGTAAAATAATACAGTCAAATTAAAATAATATCCACAGGCAAAATAATATAAGAAAACAACAAATATATAGATGCGATAATAAAGAGATGACAATAACAAATATAAATTTAATTATAAACTATTTAATAAAATAAAATAATAATACTCTAGTTTTAATGCCTACCACCATTATAGAATAAAATAAGAGAATTTTTTAAACAAATATTATTCTCAACACATATAATATTTTCATACCATCTGGAAAAAAAAATACTTAATAAACACCTTACTTGTAAAGTGATCTTCTAAAAAATCTTCTTAATGTGGATGCACAAATTATAATTGCTGCCAGAGGAGTTAGAACTAAATATTAAGAATTTTGTAACTGCATGTGGAAGGTTGGTAGTGGAATAAATGAGAGTGGGAGAAATTATACAAAATTTTCTGAAGGATTATGAAGGGGACGATATACTTGATGCTAAAGTAGTTTGAAGGGTTGGGGGTTTATATTAAGTAAGGGCAGGGGTTCGGGGGAGGGGTCACGAATGAACAGGAGAGGGAAGCGCTGGGGGGGTTTGGAGAAGGGTCACAGGTGTACTTGGGGGCACCACATGTTGGCTAAGGGGAGGGGGACTGCCACGTGTCACACCGGAGAGAGAGCAAGGATGCTGGACAGCTTGTGTGGTCAAGCCAGCCGATCACGCGTTGTCAGACCGCATGACTAGTGGACCTGTGTAGGCCTGCTGATCACATTGTCCTGGACCGCATGATCAGGCCAGTCTGATCACGTTGTGCAGGGATACATGATTCAATCTTTAAAAAAAAAGTATTTAGGGCAATTATTTTTTCAGCGCAGTATCCTGATCAAATCATTTTCAAATTAAAGTATACCGATCATTTTCTCGCAAGACCTCGGCAGCCTAGCAAAAAATGTGTTATGGATAACACAAAATTTTAACTGTCCACATGTCAAGATTCAAAGCCACACTTAAAAGTTTTTACCCGTAATCATTTCATTCCATTCATTGTTTGAAAAGTAAAAAATAAATAATTGAATTTTTTTTAAAAAAATATATTAAATCTCAAAAAATTGTTTATTTTCTTTCCCTTTAAATAAATTTTATTTTTTACATTATTTATAATAATTAAAATTTATTAATTTATATTATAATAATATTAAAAATATAATAATTATTTTATTAATAATTTTTAAATTATTCAAAGTTAAATCAGGGCGTAAAACATTATTTTTTATAAAGTATTAATTAAATAATTTTAAATATTTTTTATAAAATTTATATAAGAAGTTATTTAAGTTTAATTTTGATCAGACGGCTCCCCAATCACGTAACCGCATAAATATCCCATTATATATCCGGATAAATCAAGATTTTCAACACCCATGAATCCACACCCCAAACCCCGGGAGCAATCCCTTCCTGTCCTCCTCAACAAAACCCTTAAAGTGGGTGTTCACTCTTTACTCGTCTGAATCCATATATTGAGGTTTCATTGTTGTGTTTACGCCTGTACCCTTAAGCAAAGAGCATGGCCGCAACAGTGGCTAGTGGATTGAAGTTGAAGGTCGCTTCTCTGTATTTTTCCGAATGAGGAAAGGGCCAAAAATATTATATGGTGGGCAATATTCAATTTATCTATTTCTTTCCTTATTCTGCACAATAGTGCAAGGAACCAACACGGCAACACGATGTAGTTGTCAAGGAATCGTGCACAAGTTATCTTTAAGTTTGTGGTGCAGAGCCTTACTACAGTTTCTCCGAACGTTTTGAATTATTGGATCATGTCCTTGCTTTAAACACGACCACAACTATTGGTGCATTCTCCCCCCCCCCCCCCCCCCTTTTTTTTTTTGGCTTTTCTAATCGCACCATTCAAAGCAAAATGGACTGGAGCAGATGAAATGATAGAGATACATAAATTTTGTACATATTTTGCAGTTATTCGGAAAAAATTTTGAAGCCTAAGTTGATGGATTCTGCTTCATTTCCTCATCCCTTGATATCTCATATCATCACTTACTCAAGGTATAACTTCATTTCTCTTCTGTCTCGGACATCTTCGTATTGGATTCAAGTTATATATATTTGAGTCTTTTAACTAATGTTCCAGCTTGAATCGCACTTTTAGGAATATAGAGACCACGAGAGTCCGCCTGTGGAAACACAGATTGTCAAATTTTGCTTACAGTGCTGTTGGGGTTCCTGGAGTTGGAGTTGGTAACCTGTCTGATGATAGTAATCTCAAGGGAAATGAGAATGGCTCTCTCTTAAAGGTGCCTTTGAGGAGTCCGTTTCAGCAACAATTAAAACATTAGATGCCGAAATCACTCAGGAAACTACTGATTTCTTTGTCAGTGATGCTGAAGGTGATCCAGACTGTCCTTCCAAAGGGTATTCTTCCATCGAACAAGCCCTTAACGCTCTACGCCAAGGAAAGGTTGGTTGGTCTTATAGTTGCTTTGCTTCCTTGCTGATGTTATTGTCAGAGTAACGAAGTGAAATGAAGCCCGACATGAATTATGAAAGATTATATGCTTAATGGTTGTTTAGTAATTAGGATCATATGCGAATTAACTTAACAGTTGGCGTTTTCTTTTCAGTTTGTGATTGTTGTAGATGATGAAAATGGAAATATTGAAGGAAATATTGTCATGGCAGCATCTCTTACAAGTACCAAGGATGTGGCCTTTATGATTAAGCATGGCTCAGGAATTGTATCTGTTGGCATGAAAGAAGGAGACCTTCAAAGGCTAAAGCTTCCTCTAATGTCACCAGAGACTGAAGATGAAGATTCTTCTGCCCCCACTTTCACTATTACAGTTGTAAGTTCCTAGTGTTTGAGCTACCTTAGAATTGTATCACGAATTCATAATTTATGAACAGATAAACGGTAATTTCCTTGTTTAGGATGCAAAATATGGCACATCCACAGGCGTGTCAGCTGCAGATAGAGCAAGAACTGTTCTTTCTCTGTCATCTCCAGTGTCTACTTCTGGAGAGTTCCGGAAGCCAGGTCATGTGTTTCCCCTTAAATACCGAAATGGAGGAGTTCTTAGAAGGGCTGGTCATACCGAGGCTTCTGTAGACTTGGTTGCATTGGCTGGCTTACCTCCAGTTTCTGTCCTTTCTGCTCTTATTGAAGATGATGGTTCTATGGCTTCTTTGCCTAGTTTGAACAATTTAGCATTGGAACACAGCATACCAATTGTCTCAATAACTGATTTAATAAGGTCAGCCAAAAAAAAAAATCTGACCCTTCATTTCTCAGACCAAAAAGTATTTGCATTCAACTCTACTCTTGACGCACAAGATAATAATATTCATGGGAAGAGTTGATCTGCAATCAGCGTTACTTCGAATCATCAAAAAATTGTTATTAACTCTTTTCTTGTGTGTAAATTTGAACTCTTTTCTTGTGTATGTTGCTTCAAGATATCGGAGAAAGCGAGAAAAATTAGTGGAAAGAACAAGTGTGTCACGCCTGCCTACTAAATGGGGTCTATTTCAGGCATACTGCTATCGCTCCAAGTTAGATGGAACTGAACATGTAGCTGTTGTCAAGGTACCAACAATTTTGTGTTCAACAAGGATTATGTTTTGTAGGGTAACATTAATCGGCTTTTCAAATTTGGTTAGCCATAATTTGTTGTCTTGTGCATTTACGCAGGGAAAGATTGGAGATGGGCAGGATGTTTTGGTACGAGTGCATTCGGAATGTTTAACTGGAGATATATTCGGATCGGCTCGGTGTGACTGTGGCAACCAATTAGATTTAGCAATGCAGTTGATTGAGGAAGCTGGTAGAGGAGTTGTGGTTATCTTCGAGGTCATGAAGGAAGAGGCATTGGACTTGGCCACAAACTCAAGGCCTATAATTTGCAGATCAAGGTCATGACACTGTTCAGGCCAACTTAGAACTTGGTTTAGCTGCTGATGCTCGTGAATACGGGATTGGTGCTCAGGTTGGTTTCATCAATCTTTTCCACTTATTTTTTTTTTATAATTAGTGTTTAAGAGAAGAATGTTACTTTCGCTTCTATTTACAACTTCTTTACAAATGAAACATATTTAACTTGATCTAAACTTCCTGTAACATTTTGACAACTAGCGAGATCAAGTTAAATTATATCATATGTCTAGTTATGAAAAGGGTTATAGATGAATGAATGTGTAACTACTCTACTTTATCTGATAACAAGTATAAAAGTAATGCTATAACAATGAAAATTTTAATAATTTATATTATTAATATTTCAAATATGGAGCCATCCATTTGAATGGACTTCACTAAAATATTTTAGATGTGGAACCATCCATTTAAATGGATCCCATTAAAATAATGGCGGATCCATTCAAATAAATAACTCAGATTTAATCAGTGATGATAAATAAAAGATCGGAATCACATTCTGTAATTATAACTATAATCGCAAAAGAACATCATTGATTTGCCTTGGAACCCATAGAGAATGCAAGGAGCCCATGACAAATAAATGGGTTCCTCCTGTGCCTGCAGCCGGGATTACAGGTGGGATTCCAAATTCAGTTAGGAAGCCCATGCCCTATTATACATTCGTTGGGATCTTATTTAAACTGGCTAACTGTTCTCTGTAACCCACCAATCTAAGTTCATGTATTTTCCAAACGATCATATTGAGGTGATTTTATAGTAGCATGATTGTGCATTGTGTCTGTGCTTGTGTTGAGTTTGCAGATTCTAAGAGACATAGGGGTGAGGACGATGCGGCTGATGACTAATAATCCAGCAAAATTTGTTGGCTGAGGGGATATGGTTTGGCAGTGATTGGGCGAGTTCCTGTCTTGACACCAATTACTGAGGAAAACAAGAGATACTTGGAGACCAAACGGAGCAAAATGGGTCATGTTTATAGATCTGATATACAAGCACCACTTGCTGGATTCGTCAATGCAATTCCAAATGACCAAGACTCCTCCCACAATGAACCTTAGACAATACATAGACAATTTGCTTTCCTTTTATACATTCAACACTTTCGATGATTGTATACCATTGGTTTCTCAAAACACGTGCATAATTCAATGTCAAGATTTCTCTCTTTCTTTCCCTTTTTTTTATGGACTTTCTGTGAAGTATATAATAGTATTGATTCATCCATATAAAAGTATTCTTTTATTATATATTCAAAAAATGACTGTTTCCTCAAAAAAAAAAGAGGTGAAGTAACAAGTGTTAATACACTATTAAAATGTTAAAGAATCATTAATTTTTAGGCTTGTATCTTACTGGGTGGAGCTGAGGTCTAAAATAATTATTATTTTTTTTGGTAAATAAAATAAATATTGTTTTAAGGGGAACATTTGTGCATAAACTCTATACTTAATTTTTTTGAGTTTTATGCCCGCTCCAATATAAAAATAAAGTTTGTTGTTTTAAACTTTAACATAAGTGAATAATACAATTTTGTATGTGATTCTTAATATTATTAATACTTAAAATGATTTCAAATATTGTATTACAATATTAGTAACTTACGAAAAATCTTTTATTTTTGTTAATAAAACACCCTAGAACATTGTATAATAATATCATGTAAAAACAAACTCAAATGTAATAATGTAGAAGAGGATCAATCATAATGATGAGAAAATATCAAAACGAAATATAAACTAGATGTACTAAACTTATATACAACTACAAACAAATATATAAAATTTAATATGTAATTTAATTTAAAATTAAATCAAATATATAATGAATTAAAATGAGAATATACATTTAATTATATTAATTAAATAAATTATAATCATTAATAAAATTATTTTAATTATTTTATTATTCTAAGCATTAAAGAAAATTTTTACTACGTTATTTGTCAATGCAAATAATTCGTATAATATAATTGTCAATAAAAAAAATCACATCCTTCTTTCATCAGGAGCAGCAGCAACAATAATAATCCATAATAAAGAAAATTTTTTTGGCCATTTATTATCATTATTATTATTATGTTGTCACAAAAACAAAAAAATGCGAGCTGGCAAGCTGGGCTTACTTAGCCTAGTTAGCACCTCCCTCAAGCCCATTATAGTTTGAATTACTCGTTTGTGTTTACCCAAAAAATTTTAGGGTTTTTGAAGGAAGTAAAGAGGGCGCAATAAGAAGCAACTCATATCCGCGAGTTCCAAGGGCCACCGAAGGAGGCAGCTTACGGAGACAAAGGAAGGTATTCGTCATCTCACGCCTCCAGTTTCAGTTCCGACGATCTCGTCTCTCTTTGTTTTCTTCATTGTTGTTCTGCTCTAAATTTTCTTAGAAAATTTCTTTCCGTTTCTTGCGTCTGACATCGTTTTAGTTTCTTTCTGTCTGTTTTTTATTTATGACGACCTGGATTATTTTCTTTCAATTTTTTCTTGACTATGGTATAGCCTTCACGCTGATGGTAGCTTATCGTTGTATACACTAGGATATTCATTTGTTAGTTCGTCATCTTTGGAATATTCGTATTCCTCCTCCATTTCGTATTCTTTGTTAAGAGACCAAAAACTTTCGGTTGTATCAACCTAATTGAAACGGCTTTGTCTTAATTGTTATTATTCTTTTGTCGTTTTGATTGGTTAATGCTTCTATCTTCTTTCCTCATTTTCTGTCTCCGGTTTTCAGGTAGGCTCAACAAGTAAAGTTTCTTTCTCGGCAATCAATGGCTCCAGCTAAAGGTAACTTTCCTGGCTTTGGGCCATAATATTTCATATGTTTTATGAGGAGAGTGATGGATGTGAGAACTAAATCTGCAAGCACTTAGTTCAAATGAACTGCAATGCTAACAACCTTAACAGTACTACTCTGCTGTAGGTGTTGAAAAATGCCTTATTTTAACCTTTGCAATGATTTCTAGCTTAGCTCATGTATATTGTGTTTTGTGACAGAAATTATAGTGTGGATGTCTTTAAGATTATCTTCGATATTTTCTTTCTTGGCCTTATATTTTCATTTCTACAATGGGGTATATCTTGTGATCGAGAAGAAAACCATAAGTGAGAGGTAGTATTTTTTGAGTGCTGCTTATTTACTAACGTGAGAAGATAATCAATTGTTTTGGAAACTCCAACTAGATAGATGTAATATGGGGCATAACTTGTTAAAGTTACATGGTTATTATTGGATAACATGAAAGCCAGAGTGTTTTTTTTTTCATTATTGCCAATTCAGTTTTCACAAACTCGAAAGTTTGTGTTCTTCATTCAGCTCTGCTAGTTTATTAGCATATAATTGTCAACATCATCCACTTAGTTCTGGTTGTTGGTAAATTGGTACTTATTTTTCAATCCAAATCCTGCATTTAAGTGCATTATATGCATGGTTTGCATGATTGGTGCTACTTGAAATGACAAGGTAACAATTTGTATGGCTTAGAGCTGTACCTGGGGATGTGGGTTAAGTAGTGTCCTTGGGGATGCTTCTAAGTGCAATTGTTGTCATTCTAGTTTTGTGGATGATTGCTGATTCTAGTATTGTTTAGGATTGACAAGGTCATCTTTTGAAATTCCATCAAAGATTTGGATTTCTTGATAGTTGTAGTGTTTAATTCTTGGTTGTTCACTAGATTGATTTTCCTCCCCTTCCAGCTGATAGTTCAAAGAAGACCGATCCGAAGGCCCAGGCCTTGAAAGCTGCTAAAGCAGTTAAATCAGGCCCTACCTTCAAGAAGAAGACAAAGAAAATTCGAACTAAAGTCACTTCCATCGGCCAAAGACATTGAAGAAGGATAGGAATCCTAAATACCCTCGTATTAGTGCTCCACCAAGGAACAAGCTTGATCATTATCAGATTCTGAAATACCCACTGACTACGGAGTCTGCAATGAAGAAGATTGAAGACAACAACACTTTGGTTTTCATTGTCGACATTCGTGCTGACAAGAAGAAGATCAAGGATGCAGTCAAGAAAATGTATGACATTCAAGCTAAGAAAGTAAATACCTTGATCAGGTGAGACAATGCTATAACTATAGTTGATTAACTCCTAATCATTGTGACTTATTGTCCACTGATTATATATACAATTGTTTCTCTCCAGACAAAAGTTAGTGTTTACGGATTATCTTTTGATTATATCACTGTCTTTTTCTTACCCTTGACTGGTCTGGTTTGTAATTTCCTTGAATTGGAGGAGACAGTAGTTATTGTAGAGTAAATCTGCTGCTGCATATTCTGAGTTGAGTTATTCTGTTGCAGGCCTGATGGCACTAAGAAGGCTTATGTCAGGTTGACACCCGATCATGATGCCTTGGATGTTGCTAACAAAATCGGAATAATCTAAGTTGATGACTGACTCTGCGTGGGGCATTTTCATATATACTAGATTATAGGCCGAGTATCCCAGCAACGAGTTACAGGACTGTTTTGAAGCATGTTTTAGAAGTTCCATATGTTGTCTTCCAGTATTTATGTTTTGTGGTTCAATTGACTTTAAGTGGACTACCTATTGCAATTTTTACTTGAAAGTTATTTTGAGAGTAATGAACACATGTTTTTTCTGTTTTAGTAAGGCAATTTGTTTGGAGGTAGATGAACATACCAGTATCACCTGACCATTACATCGATTACACCTGACTAAGTACCAGAGTTTTGTGGTATGAAAAATATCAAGATCTCTGCCTGCTATGCATTAGATACCAACCGCGAAGATCAATAAACTAGTACTGTTGGAGGGGTAAAAGGACAGCCTATCATGGAACGCATCAAATGGGTTGTAATGCCGATGAGACTTGCGGTCGCATACCAAAATAATTCTCAAGAATCATGCTAACAGAATAAATTTGACGAGGATATAATCGATATTCCGTGAGACTGTTGGAGCTTCGTGTGCGAGATTTATGTGAATTAGTCTTGCAGTTCGTCTGTATGCCAAGCCCACAATACGTTAGGGTTAATTGTGATTTCGGTTCCTCTAGCAGAGTTGATGGTATTTTTAAATCAAATGGAGTCCGCAGTAATTTCTGTAGAATTAGGGGCGGAAAATCATAGTAGGCACATCGATTAATAGGTTTTAGCCGATTTTCACGTCATTGATGAGGTTTTTAGCAGATTTTCATGTCAGTAATAATTGTAAAGGAAATTAGCAAGTCATATATGATATCAATGGGCAATGGTAAATGTTTTCATCCCACAAGTGGGTCACGCAATTTGTAGTTGTATAGTTTAACAAGTAAAATTACTAATTTTCCTTTCAATAATTGTCAATTTATCATTTATCAAAATTCTGTATATTAATTAAAGTTTTTCCACCTTTAATTTGATAGAAGTTATGGCAGTCCGAACATGATAAGTTTCTTGATTCGGATGATCAAAATTGTGATTAAGCTTGTCAAAGCCATTCCCCTTCCCCTCGTTCAAACTGACCTAAATAAGGATTTTCAGAAAATAGTTGATTCATTAACTTTTAATTGATTTAGGAAATTTTAATTAATTGATTAAATCAAATGATTATTTTAAATAATTAGTAAACAATTTATTTAATCGGCTAATTAACTTCTAGTCAGAAATAATAAAAATGTTGAGATTCCTAATATTTTCAATTCGCTTATTCATAAAATATATATACAAAGAAAAAACTACCTCCAACTTATAGAATTATGTACATTTGTTATTTTGCTTAAAATGTGAGAGAAAAGAGTTGAACTTTAAACCTTGTGATATATGAGAGTTTAATCACCAGGCTATTAAATATTTTTACTTATGTATGCACCAATTTAATGTTTATTAGAATATAATAGTTCTATGTAAATAATAAATAATTTTTTAACATTTTATTAATTAAATTTACATAATAAAATTAATAAATATTAACAAAATTAATATTATAATATATTAAAAGTTGTGTTATAAAATTATTTAATGAATTTAAACTTTTCTCACATTAAAAAGAATTAATAAGATTAACTTATACACATATATAATAGACATATATGTAACTATTTTTTTAGTTCGTTGTGTGGTCCAATTTTTAAAACTTGGCTTAAAGAAAAATGAATTATTCAAGACACAAAATATTGTAAAGAAATTATTTTTTATCAAGTTATGTTATATATCGTACATATTATATATATGATTTGAAAATAGTAAAAATATATTGTATGTTAAAAACTTAATATAAAATAACACAAAAATGGAGATAGACACCTTAAAATAAAATTAAATAATTTTAATAAATTATAATTATTTATTTCTTAAAAATATTTTAAAAAAGTATAATAATTTATTTTTTAGAATAATTAAATAAATAATAAATTAGAATAATATATCTTTTAGAAGAAATTTTAACTTAATAAATAATATATAAAATTTAACATATTATTCAAATAAGATGATATATTCAAATAAATCATAAAATATATTCATGTTGTTATATTTTATTTTATGTATAAAATATTAATAATAAACAATCAATTTTATTAAATATCTTTAATCAAAGAACTAGTGTTATTGGCTAATCAAATTAGTTAATATAATCAACCATTCGATAGTGATTGGCTAATTAAATTAATCAATCAAGAATATAATCAACTAATTATTAAATAAAAATCACTATATATCTTTTAGTAGTATACTAGTACACTATTGATATAATGATTTATTATTATATCACTAAAATTGATTACATATTAAATTTACATTTTTTTCAATGTCAAATGTAGCATATCAACTGTCAAATCTCACAATGCATGGATACACACTTCATTAATAATAATGTTCTATAATCATGTCTCATTTTTTATTTGACTTTCGATGGTGAAAATAGTTAGCGTGAATGAAATTTGTTAAGGATTGACTTAATTAATTATTAGAACTTAATAATTATTAATATAATCAATTAACTACTAAATAAAAGGCATTATATATCTTTTAGTAGTGTATTGGTACACAATTAATGTACTGATTTATTAATATATTACTAGAATTGATTGCATAATAAAATTACATTTTTTTCAAAATTAAATATAACATATCAACCATCATATTTCTTTTTTTTCTTTTGTGTGGACATATCAACGATTAAATTTCACAATACATAGATACACACTTCATTAGTAGTATTTTATAACCGCGTCCCATCTTTTATTTGACTTCCGTTGTGAAAATGGTTAAGTTGGATTGAATTTGCTGAGAATTGACTTGCTCAATTACAAGAATCGTTGAGGTCCATAAAAAATCTTAAAACTAAATCAATACTTTTTTTTCCCCCAGAATTAGAGTACCGATGCAGACATAGGTAATAATGCATACGAAAAAAATAAGATTGCCGAAAAGCAAGCATTTGCTCAGAGGAATTAAACGTTTTCAACTAAAGTTGGAAAGGGCCCATGGCTCTTGGTTATCACCCAAATCCAGGTATGCCATTTACACCATTCTAAATTCCATTTACAAAAGGAAAGGCGTTACTCAATGGGCCACATGGGTTGCCAGAAAAACTCAGCATAGAAACTGAAGAACCAGGTGAAATTCCTGGAAGTGGAGAAGATAACATTGGCTTCTGAAATGTACTAAGATCAGGGGCAAAATCTCTGATAGAAAAAGGTGGAATCTTGATAGGTTTCAGAGTTGGTGGATTCCTCCACCTTGGAAGTGGGCCAGCCAAAATAAGCGTCTGAAGCAATGGACCAGCTTCCATCACAGCATCAAGCAGCTTCCCCTTTTGAGGCAAGGGTTTTCCTTTCGCAAGACTATCCATTATAAGATCACCATGCTCACCGATTGGCATTCCCGAACAAACCAGAGCAGGTAAAACAGAGCAATCATATTTTTGAATCAAAGTTTGATTGACATAATTGACATTGTTGGAATCAACTACGTTGTTGAAGTTTGTAAACTCCGAAGATGAGACAGCATCAAGAAAGGATTCGACAGAGGAAGAACCAGGAGAGAGACTGTTGGATTCAGTGATGCTTGAATTGGCTTTTGCAGGAAGAGCAAGAAGGCTTTCCTGCCGGATTTGTGTGTGTATTTTGGCTAACCCATTTGGGCTTGAAGGCATTGTGAGGTTATTGAGGAGTTTCCGAAATTGATCTCTTGCTTGGTCTCTCTCTTGATAAGCAGAGTTGAGGAGATTGAGGAGGTTCTTCACGTTCTCTCTCGTCCTTTCAATTTCCCCGTGCACTTCCATGTTCTTCTTCATCTCTGAAGTCACTTCCAGCTTTGCTGTTTCTAGTTGGAATTTGGTGAATAGAAGCTTCTGCTTCAATTCATCGACGTTCTGCATGATCAACAAAACAGCCTTGGTAAAAAGGTGTGGGAAATTCTCACAAAACAGAGAGGATAAAGACAAAGGAACAAGTTAAGAACATTGAAAGAGATAAATTTAGACTCGAATATTAACCAGACTAAGAAAAAACATTGAGGTAAAGGAATAAAGAGAGCGACTATCGAGTGTCTAGACACAAAGACCAAAGCCTCAAACGTGAGAATTGGTAACTTTTCTCTCGGATTCTCTGGGGCATTGAGGTGGGTTTGTTATGCTACAAGTTCTACGATTTATTAAGTTAGGAACCAAAATCTAATTTACGACAATACTGCTGTCTAATTACGCAATTTGCTTCACCGAAATAAAAAAGGAAACATTTTCGGTGATAAAAATAAATATATCATTTATATAAGGAAATCAAATTGAGGGAAATGAGGAAGAAAACAAATTTTCACAAAAGTCAAATGTAAGTCTCGCTGCATTGTAAATCAATAAAATTTGGAAAGGTAACACAATTATTGTTTTTAATGGTAATGGCACCGAATAAAATAAATAAAGAATACCAGAATAAGGGTCGGCATTAATATTAATATATTCTTGGAAGCTACATAGGCAACACAAATTAATATTAGGAGTTGTCTGATTACATGGGATTCCTAGGGGAAATTTTAAAACTTATTAAAAAATAACTTTTATGTAAATTTATGAAAAATACTTAAAATTATTTAATTGATACCGAAAAATAATATATTTCAAGAAGTAATTTTTATATTTTATTTGATTTAACTTTAATTTCTTGAAAAATATTAATAAAATAGGTACCATATCAATATTATGGTATTAGAAAATAATAAATTTTATTTGTATTATAAAATATATAAGAAGTAAATTTATCTAAAGAAAGATAGGTAAGCAACTTTCATACTCTTAAAAAATTCTATTTTATCAAATTTATTAAATAATAGTCAATTAAATAATTCATTCATTTCCTACTTTTTGAAAGATAGAATTTTCAATCAAAGGAGTCCTTGGAAAATACAAAAGAATATATAATTTTTTAAAATAAAAAAAAATCAAATGTAAATTTCTTATCACATGAAATACTCGAAGAAAAAAAAAATGTTTATCTTGCAGCAAGATAAACCAGACATAACTGCTGATATCCTCTCCTCTTTGTATCCATCGAAATATGCCTTATACACCAAAGAAAATTTTACCATTTGATTTGCATGAAAAGTTTGTGCATTGTATTATATTATATTGAAAAAACGTTCTATCCTGTATCTTGTATCTACTCATAGTTCACATCTATTCTATAAGGAAAACGTGAAAGCAAACAGGAAGCTAGAATGGGGGGGGGGCGGAGGGGACAACAAACATCCTCTTAATCACCTCAGTTTACTGGAACAACAAAAGCTTCAAAACCATTTAATTTAAAGTAACCAATCAATGAAAAAGTAGGAAGTTATGAATATCATGATTAGAACTACTAAATCCAGAGTGATCTTAAGAAGACCCAAAAGGCCATGAATTGAAGTACCATTGAAGACGACCAGTTCGTTAAGAAATAGAGAATCTTTAACAAAGTTAAAGCCTTGAATTCAAAATCAAGAAAAAACAAGTAGAACAAACAAAAATGAAAGCATTTGCAAACCTCCTGGAAATTCCAAGTTGAACCCAACTCGTCCATTTTTTCACACGCTGAAAGAAAGATCACAAAAAGGTGGGAAGACTAGGAGTTATATTGAAAGTAAGGCAAATAGGACAAAGGGAAGAGAGGGAGAGTCTGAGATGGCGGTGGCTTTCTCACAAGGATCCAGAGAACCCAAGTCTCTGTCAATGAAAATTTAGAATAATGCCAGAACCTTGCTAGAAAATGTTGGAGATCCTATTTTTTATTCCATGTTTATTTAAACATCTTTGAAACCCTCCCACTATTTTATGACTTCTAGTCTCTCAAGCAGCACAAAAATAAAAGGTTAGATTTCTATCTATTTTTGGTCAATTATTTATTTTAATGGGATTTTCTTTATTTAATCCATTTCATCATCAATTTTATTGAATGCCAGTATTGAATTTTTAAAAGGGGGTTGAATTAGTATGTGTGTTTTTTGTGTACGAAGGCTAGCTGTTTAAGTTAATTATATTCTTTGACTTGTATATATAAAACATATTTTGCTTTTATACCCTTAAATTGTGGATACATTTTCTCATGTAAGATACGGGAGACAAATAATTCTGGAATAAGTTTGCCGTTTGAATCCAATTTTGATCGTTGAATTAATAAATAGCACTTACTTGTTATCTATTTATAGTATAAATTATTAGTTGTAAAATTGCATTTATTTGTTATTTATTTAGTATGAAATGTTAATTATGGAATTTTAACTTTTTTCTTTTTTTGTGATCTTCTGATTTTTATAATTTACCATTCTTTCTAATATAATTTTTGCTATAAACCCCAAAGAAGAACATATTTTGTTAATTAATCCATTTTTTCTTAAAAGGATTCATAAACCCAAATTCCGGGTTTAGGAGTGTTAAGGATCATTTGTTCTTCCTGTTTCACACTGAAAATATATAGAAAGGGTAGTGAGGGGGTCTAGAATTTTAGATTGCGGGGCGAAATATATAAATATATATAAATTCTGATAAAAATTATATACTTATATAATAAAAAATGTTATTTTAATTTTTAATCTCTAATTTATACGTGTAAAAGCGGGTAATAAATCAAGTTTCAAATATTTTAACCTTTTTTTAGCAACTAATGTGTGTGTGTAATTTTTTTTTGGGGGGCAATGTTCCCCATAGTGCATAATGCACCTCTTATCCTTTTTAATAATTTTAAAATTTTAAAATATTTTGAATAATTAGAGAAGATATTTCTATCTATATATTATATATTAATCATGATATTTCCTACCTCTGATTATAACAGATGTCATTTTCATAATTCACCATATGTTAGTTTATTATTTTTTTTTATAAAAATTCAATTTGTTATTTTTTTCTTCACTTGAAAGATAAATTATGAAATAAAAAATATTTATCCTTACAATATTAAATCAATTTCTAATTAAAATTTAAATTTAAATTTGAATCTTTATCTATAACTAGAATTCATAACTACCTATTTATTTCATTTTTGTAAATATCTTCTCATATTACATTTATATTTTACGTTTTTTCCCCACCTTCAATCACTTCAAAGTCTTCATTTTATCTAAAATGAGAATTTTTATCTTTATTTTTAATATTTGTAAGTTCACAAATACTTAATTACTTCATTCTCATAAAAAAACTCCTAAAATTATATTTAAATTTTATTTTTTTCTCTTTCCATCGTGAGTCACTTCAAAATTATTATCTTCTTTGAAATAAGAGTTTTTATCTTTATCATTAATATTGATAACTATTTTCTCTTACTACTTTCAATCTTTTGTAATTACTCAGTTCAAAATTTATTATATTATTATTGTTATGTAAATTCCCTTCTACAATTTCTCTTACTTTTTTATATTATTGTTATTACAATTTTATTGTTCTTTTTTTTTGTATGAGTGCTTTATTTCATTGATTTTTTTATCTTTAAGAAAAAATCTTATAACTTAATTAGTTCTCATTAATTTAATGGATTCTTGACATATAAAATTACAAAAGCATACAATTTTTATATAGGCATATAGTTTATTTCATTAGCAAAATTTTTTAACTATTTCACATTATTTAACAAGAAAAACATAATTTTAGAGGAAATTATGAAATGAGAAGAGCTGTTATATAAATATATGAACTATCAATTATAAAATTTATAAATTTGTAGTTAACAATAAGTATGAATAAATTATTTTTTATTACTTTAGATTTGTATAAAAATATTGAGATTAATAAATATAATATTTTTATCTTAAAATTTAAAAATTATTTTATCTCTATCTTTATATGATTTTATTTGAATTTTTATTTTTTTATCTTTATTTGATTTGATTGAAAATTTTTTATCTTTATATTTATTTCATTTTACATTCAATTTAAAATTTATAAAATTTTATTTATAATATGCCTTTTCTTTATCTTTATTTGATAAAATCATCTTTACTTTTATAAATAAATGAACAATTTAACTTGCACCTATCTATCGAATAATATTTCTCACTAAATACCTCAATAATTTATCTTTATTTAGTGGATTCTTACTATAATAATTATATATTTATTTTTTTCATAGTTTAATTAATTAATTATTTTTATATTATATTCCTAAATAATTATATTATTTCTCTCATCTTTTTTCCTAACACATTTTTCTTAAACTTCAACCAAGGTGTAAATCAATTTTTTTCTAAATATTCAATATCCACTATATGTGTTTTATTTGTTTACTATTTTATGCTTTTAATTATATTTCAAAAAAATTTGTTATAATGTACCTTTTAGAGGATTTTAAATATGAGTCGATGATTGACGTTTTCTAACCAAAAGTTATTCTTCTTTCCTATGTGAACTAAAAATATAAAATATTTAACATTAAAACATTAAATTTTAGTTAACATGTATGTCATAATTTGTGAATTTTAATAAGTTATTTGCAATATAAAATTATTACGTTCAAAAGTTTGTTTTCAAAAGTTTATTTTATGCTATATCATGGCAAATAAAAATATATTATATTATCATTATAAAAAATTTTTCTTATTGTAAATCATGTTATTAAATATTAATACTAATGATAATAATTATCTTAAAAAATAGTATGTAATAATATTTAAATTTAAAATTAATTATTTACTTGAATATTGATTAAAATGAGTAGAGAGATAATTTTTTTTAGAGTTGTTGGCTATATATTAATCAATTTTTTATCTAATTATTTTTATAAATAATTAATATATAATTATAATATTATATTATTAAAATAAATATTCATCCTTGATATAAAATTGCTACTTTTAAAAGTTTATTTTATGTTATAAAGTAGTAAATAAAAGATATATTGTCATTAAAAAAATTCATTCTGATCATAAATTATATTATTAAATATTAATATTAATGATGATAATTATATTGAAAATTAGTATCTAATTAAAGTTATATTTGAATTCAAAATTTAGATTATTTATTTACTTAAAGTTAAGCAAAATTAGTAAAAAAATGACTTTTTATCTTAATATATTAATCAAAGTTCTATTTAATTCTCTTTATAAATAATTAATATATATAATTATAATATTATATTATTAAATAAATATTTATTTGTGCAATGCATGAGGTGACACCTAATATTATATATTAATTATAATATTTCTTGTATCTTATTTTGACAAGTGTTATTTTTATAATTTAACATATGTCAATTTATCATTTTTTAATAAAAAATCAATTTGGCATTTTTGCTCTATCTAAAAGATAAATTATGGAATAAAAAATATTTTTCTTATATTTATTGCTCACCAACAATAAGTAATAAATATAAAGTCACCAATTACTCATTTTATTAATACTTTTAATATTAATTCAATTCCCAATAAAATCTATCATTAAAATTCATAAGTATCTATTTATTTTATTCTTACAAAAATCTTTCTAAATTATTATATTATATTTTACTTTTTTTTTCTCTCCATCTTCGATCACTTCAAAACTATTATTTTATTTAAGGTTAAAGTTTTCATCTTTAGCTTTAATATTTGTAAGTTCACAACTACTTAATTATTTCATTCTTATAAAAATTATTTTTTTTCATAAAAAGCTCTCCAAATTGTAGTTAAATTTTATTTCTTTTCTTTCTTCTCCTTCAATCACTTTAAAGCTATTATTTTCTCTAAGATGAGATGAGAGTTCTCATATTTATATTTAATATCATAAGTATTCTTTTTTTTATTTTCAAATTTTTACATTTACTTAATCCAAAATTCCTCTCATATAAATTCTTCCCTGTCATTTCTTTTTATTATTTTTTATAATATTGTTATTGCAGTTTGATTATCCTTTTTTATTATAAGTACTTTATTTCATTAAATTTTAGCTTTTTAGGAGAAAAATTTATAGCCTAATTGGTTCGTTAACTTAATAAATTTTTTATGTGTAAAATTGCAAAAGCATACATTTTTATGTAGTTATACTATTTTACACTATTTAATAAGAAAAACATAATTTTACATAATTTTAGAGGAAATTATGGAAGGAAAGGAACTACTACAATATAAATATATGGATTATCAGTTATGAAATTTACAAATTTGTAATTGATAATATATATGTATATATCATTTTTTATTACATTAAATTTGTATTAAAAATATTAAGATTAATAAGTGTAACATGTTCTATTTTGAAATTTGAAAATTAATTTATCCTTAATTTCATCTAATTTTATTTAAAAATATTCAATTTTTTTGTTCATTTGATTAGAAATTTTTTATCAATATCTTTATCTCATTTTATATCTAATTTAAAATTTACAAATTATCATATATGATGCATTTTTTCCTCATCT